>CM030849.1:5610732-6050180 GCA_018105865.1 Metaphire vulgaris
AATTTATAATGTATTAATGTGCAAACAAAACAAAAAAGGGACGTCATTGCGCTTGTTGTAAAAAGGCCAGCAGCTCGAAAGTCACCTAATCGTAAAAGCACTGACAATAAAAGGTCATGAACTTTTCGGAAACTCGTCAAATCTAAAATTGAAAACATAAAAATTGAAAAAGTTAAAATTGTAAAGAAAATTTTTTACAAATTTCTTCCCCCTTAAGAAAAGTGTGAAATGACGCCACTGGATAAGATATCACATTTGAGTCACTTTTGATAACCCCTTTGGGCTCCGTGGTCAAACTGCACGTTTTTTTAATTGAAACAATGTGTGTAAATGAAAACCAGTTTTAATTGGAAAGAGTATTTCTTAGTTTTATCGCCATTCTTTTCATCATTACTTAGTCTACCAGAAGTTGACAAACTATCGAAATGATTTGGAGCGACATTCATAAGAGCGTAAACCTTGTAACGGAGGAACTTTGCACTTGTAGTTCATGCCTGTGGAGCGAAATAACGTTATTGACGTTGAAACAGAGACACACGTGTTCCTCCCCAGGATTACTTCTGCTGATGTCACACCTAGCAACGGATGCCATGGCAACAACGTCGCTAGATCTGCGCCGCCTTCATTTTTCAAGGTACCAAAGGCAACCGTGTGCTCTACAGTTCAAGTTCAGCAACTTAAATACATGTAGTCTTTACGCGCCAAGCAGCGTATTCATTATCTACTAACTATGACACGAAAATTGTCTGGTTATCATTTACGAAAATTAAAAAAATATCAACTTTAAAAATTTGATTATATTTAACTCTAGAGTAAAAGCTCTGGCTCCTTTGATTTTAACAACTTCTCTAGAATTTTAATATACAGTATGCAAAGCATGCATGTATTATACGCATAATTTTGCATTCGGCTCTTAGTTCCCGAAGTACTTTAAAAGCAGTGTGGCTGGAGACATTAAAGAATATGTGTGGCTAACTTTCTCCTCGATTCGAGGTACACATACACAAATGCAGCAAATATTAGATACAAATACTATGGAATGAATGGCGAATGCATAACAATGTGATCATTCCATTTAAATACAGTTTTATGACGTTGTTAAGAGATGCTATCTTGGTTTTGGATTGTACTTATTTGCTTACTCACTTTGTTATGTGAGTTTGTAGTCTTTTGTTGTTATCTTCCTCTTCCGGTTTCATGTTAAGATTAATGGACGTTCTGAGATGATATTTTAATTTAAAATTTAAAATCAACTAAAATCTTGCCTGAATACAACATCGCACCGCGAGCCTCAACACGCAAAAAGATATAGCCTAAGCTTATTCATTTAGGCATGATTTCAGCATTTTCTCATTAAAAAGCGGTGAATTTAGGTACAAAGAGTATAATATATGAAAACGTCTAACCTTCCGACTTTATGATCGAGTCTTTCGTAGTTTCTTCAGCGCTGAACAACGGAACGATGATGATTTTCTTCTTCGTCAATAGTTTTCGCCAAGGAGAACCTCGTTGTTTATAGAAGATAGCGTCCGATCGGTGGACTGCGAAAACAGCCTATGTAATTTCCCGAAAAAGACGAATTTGCCAGCGACGTCTATCCCCCTTGCAGCCGGGCCCAATTCCCTCAAAATTACAATTTCCCCTGTTAATTTGCTCTCTTGTAGATCTTGGTATTATATTTAGCTTTTTATCCTTTGTGTTTGGTATAGCTATCATTGATTACGTCACGGTCAGTGTTATTTTGAATCAGTATCAGTCTCGCTCAGTTCAGATTAGAAGGAAAATACTCTCCTTTTTCGGCGCAGCTGCGCCCGCCTAAATAGGGATAAAGCCTCTGGGGTTTGCCTCTGTCTCCAAGTAGTATCAAGTGTTTTCACAATGGGCGTTATTATCCTGGGCCTCAAGTGGTATCCACGTGTTTTCGCAATGCGGAAGAATGACGTATCTATTCGTCAAAATTTCACTTGTTAAGTCGCTTGGTGGTTAGCCATTTATACAGTGAACGAGTGGTTTCCAAACCGTGGCCCGCGGACCAAATGGCCCGCCGCGTCCTTCAGAATGGTCCGCGGCAATTATCCGAGTTTAAAGACATATTTGGTATTCTAAAATTTACACTATTAATGTTTCAGCAACTGTTATTATGAACCATTAGATCAAGTTTGCACTGTAATTTAAAGCAATCATCCTAAAGTTACAGACTTTACATTCTAAAACGTAGACTTGTGGAATGTAAAAATTATAATTTTGAGTCTTTAAGTTGAAGTCGTAAATTAATGGAGTTTTTGCGTCTTAATAATATCCGAGGTCTTTGGATTTAGCTTTCCGCCTCTTTCACGAGTATATAAACATTTCCCTAGGTTCAATGTTTTTGTCGTTATTATCGACAATAATAATATTGTAACCTTCTATCGAAAATCAAACAGTTACGATGAGTTTATTAAAATTTAAAAAACAAGCATATTGCCGATTACAGTAAAAATACGATTGGTCGAGAATTTCTGAAGGAATGGGCAGATCAGCATATGTTTGCTAGTGGTCCCAGACTCCCAGTGGCCAGTCTATAGTCTATAGTCTGCCTGGCTAGTCAGTCTAATATGCGTATCTTTAGTTTCACCTGCAAAAGTACCATGTCAAACGACACTATGTAGGTAATTATGTCGACATTGCTGAGCAATATCCGATTTGGTCGACTCGTTTTCTGCTAAGAAGTTCGTAAAAGCAAACACCACTCTCGGCTTACAGATGAAAATTTGGCTGCACTCATGGCACTGGCTGTCATTTATTTGGACCCCGATATCGATAAACTTTCACCAGAACACTTGTAGACTGCAATGCAAATAATTTTGCAATGCCTGTGAATTAACTGTGCAAAATGATGCGAACCTACATTAACACGTTGACTGCGTTACGATTGATTACTGAGGCGCGGCTGTTGTCGAATGCGTTAATGCGTGACCAGCGTGAATTCCGCTAGATTATTTTTCAAGACACAATCACGTTAGACGCCTGTAAAGAAAAAGTATTTTGAAGCAGATGCGTTTTAGAAGCCATATGTTACTAGTATCATGTTCTCTTTTGCTCGGGTATGCGCTAATTCATAGGAAAATGCCGGTGACCTGTAGGTGACGGACCAATAGTTAGCTCAACAATGGCTATTGGGAGAAATTACTGCCATAAAATGGACTCCAACTTCAATTAAAATTCCAGCCTTTATTATCTGGTCAAATGCCTTCCCCACCCTCGAGCAAAAATTGTCCGCTTCACTGGATGGGAGACTTGACAAATGCAAGCCACGTAATTACTGTACATCGTAGCAGGAATTCTCGGGTGTACATTTATACGACGCGTCAGGGATGGTTAGAATTACACAGGCTGTGTTTGAGTATTATTGTGTATTTTTTTGTGTGTGTTTATTTCAAAAATGTTATAGGACAAATATTCATAGGCTACATCTTCCTACCCAGTACGCATTTTTGATTGGTCATCATTCTAGCAACTATAGGAAGAAGAGGAATGATTTCAAGATCCGGTCAAAATAGTTTGCATTGAACAAGGACGTCATATGACGGCGCTGAGAAACAAAAATAAGGACGTCAGTTGACGTCCCTAGAGCTCAACGTGTTAATTATTATTAAGCAATGCATAAATAAGACTTCCGTACTGTAGGCCAAGTACTTAAAATGTATCTCAAGTTTATTTTCAAATTTTTCGCATGGCCCGCAACGCTTCGGCAAACATTGGCGATGGCCCGCCAAACGCAGGGTTGGAAACCACTGCACTAGACCCAGGCCTGAGAGAGGTGCAGCCATTACACTTGTACCGGGGTCCATGGAGTTTTCAGGGGCCCAGATCCGGTGACGATAAGGGTTTTTACTTGTCAGGGTGTTTTTAGAATTGACAACGTTTTTGCTTGTCACGCTGTTTTGGGAGAATTGATAACGTTATTTTGCTTGTCAGGTTTTTTCGAGACTTGATATTTTTTCTTAAGGGCCGCAAATTTTTTTTTGTTCCGGGCCCGGAATTTCTCGATGCCCTGAGTAGACCTACAGTTAGATGGGATCCAGTGACTATTTTTAAGCGTGGAGTCCAACCAAAATGTGAGTCAAGTCAATAATGTGAGTCGAACTGAGAATTGGGGAGTCCCACAAATATCATTTTTACTGTCTAAAACTTTAAACACTGCAGTTTCAGGTACATCAGTATAAAGTACTGTTTACTTTTACTAAACAGTACTTATACTGATGCCCTGAACTGGCAATCTCATTCCGTGGCATTGGTCTTGTGATTTTATGCTGTTATACAGCAAGTGCTGGGCCAGCAAACAGCATGGATGCATGGCGCGACCCAGGCCGGGCTGTTACAGGGCGCCGCTAACGGCTAACGTGTAGCTCCGGAGCTTGTCAGCTTCAAGGGGGCTTCGCTCCTGACCCCCACCAGGGCTTTGCCCCTGGACCCCACTGGAGCTCTGCCCCCCGACCCTTATAGGCTCGCGCTCAACGCGCTCGTCATGATGTGTAGTCCAAACAGATCCTTAAAATAGTCACTGGATGGGATAGTGTGCTTCAATTGACTTTCAAAATAGTAATGTGTTTTGATCATGGTGTACATGCTGGCAGGCATAAATAATGCTTAGCTGTGTGGGTAGTATTCTTAGATGTTTACGACTCTGTCTCAGAGCGCTACAGATCCAGGTTTCAAGTTGTTTACGATATTTCAATTTCAGACAATGACGAATTTTACGCCAATATTTTCTTTTGCAGAAAAGTATGAGAAGATACTAATGTTCTTCAATTGACTTTGAATATATATATATATATATATATATATATATATATATATATATATATATATATAATATATAGTTATATATAGGGCTATAGACCAACCTATATACACTGTATATATATATATATATATGTGTCCTAAATCGACTTTGAAAATATATAAATGTGTTATATTATTAACCTAATACCGTCCACGTTTCAAGCTGTATAAAGGGGTTTGAGACTTCTAAAGGGCAGAAGGAAAAAATTCCCGGTGACTGCTTATTGCTACGCCCCATGGTTCACTCTATAGTAACAAAGGGACGCTTGATGCTGTCATTAACTTGTTAACTAACTTACTTATTTACTTATTTATTAAAATGAAACAATTACAATTCTTTCCCTCGCTGGTGTGATTCTTTAGCTCTGGTCTGGCTTGATTGCCACTCTGATCTTGTTACATTTGAATAAACAAGCCTGAAGTCGTTTGAAGATGTCACAATACTATAATAATAATAATAATAATAATAATAATAATAATAATAATAATAATAATAATACTATAATAATAATATATTATTATGTGGTTTTAGTGGTTTAGTAAGTCTGTGTGAAAACCACTGATGTAACTCCCCGCCTTCAAAAGCACCACTTCGTTTTACTATGACGCTGCAATTTTCGTCAGATTTCTTTATTGGTAATGCAAATGTTACAGACAGATATTAATAATAAACATGTGGTTTTAAGTGGTTTAGGAAGTTAAGTAAGACTGTGTGAAAACCATTGTTGTAACAATCCACTTTCAACTCAATGAAGAGATTCGTCTGCGTATGCGCCGAGACTACTGGCTGCATTTTGCGCACCTGTCATCATAACGGTTGTTTATCGGTTGTTTTTGTCGCAGTTTTGCCGGGTTGGTGTCTCAATTGAACAATTGTGGCCGCCTGATCAATGCGAATCGTCTTTCCGCTCTTTTTCGAACAATAACACACTTTTGGAAAGTGTTTTTCTGAAGCTGGACGAAAAAATGGCAGGCGGCAGTGTGCACTCGCTGCAGCTCGACCTCCCCTCGATCTGAGATCGTGCCGTCCACGTAGTACGTACACTCGGTCAGGACATACGCCGCGCCGGACGAATCTGTCTCGGTGTGTACAGCGACGAAGAGAGCAGGTGTTTGCAACCAACATGGTCGCCTGTCTCAACCACAGCAATTTCAGCATCTCGTTCTGCGGTCGGTGTCGTCCTTTGCCAACACCGACCGACAACTCTCGAACTGACAAAACAACTCCGATCCTGGTTCGGCGTCTACACTGTACGGCTGCCAGCATGTTTTGTGCGTGCCATGGATCGTCTATTCTTTGGCATTGTAATGCGCTTGTTAACAGCATCTGAACAAAACGCAACATAAATAACTACTTTACTTACTTACTTACTTACTTACTTACTTGCCTTACTTACTTACTTACTTTCAATAACCTACTTTTCCGAGACAGCCTTTGAATCCGTTTACTCTTTCAGCTGTCACTCCCACTTCGTCAAACTGTTCCATTTGTCCACAACCCTGCACTAAAAAAATTTTGTTGGACCCAGACCCTCTCTAAAGATTGAGTTGTATTGGGAGATAAAATATGCCCAGTGTTGTGGCCAGGCTCCTTCAAGTATCGTAGTTTAGGAAATGCCAAAAGCTTATTTGCACATAATCTAATCATCCAATCTAATCCGAAACTTCTATAGCGCCACTTCATAATGCACAGGAGCATCAGCCGATGGCACACAAATCAAAATTACTTACAATTATGGTCAAATCCAGGGAGTTCGGCGATACTTGTATCTCGGTTGGCACCGGACAAAGGAGAAGTACTAGGTGGCTGGTGAAGATACTGCCGCCTGCCACCCCTACAATAAAGGAGCCACTGACGTCCGGCCAAGCCGAGCGGGGTAGACTTTAGCTTGCTGCTGACAGACGGCGAGTCTATACTGCAAAGCTATTTTAAAATGACTTGCCAATTCGACGGGAGATTATTCAGTAAAAATAATATGCTCGATGTATTCCCGTGCAGCTATGGACATGGGTTGGATCCACCCAAGGTTGGGTTGGGTTGGAGTCAGAAATTTACATTTTATGTTGGGTTGGGTCGTCTGGGTAAGAAAACAAGTAAAGTTTTCTTAGGTGATAATGTAATGCAAAAGTTAATCTTTTTTCATTTAAAGATCGTCAGAGTTGCTATAATATTCAACACCTTCAATGGTTTCAACAAATTGCATGGAAACTGAAAACCTCGCGCATCTCCAGATACCTAAGAGAAGGAAGCTCCCCAATCAAACCAGACACTGGGGAGGAGTTGTATCTTAGTGGCTTAGGCCATGGACTACTAGTAGTCCATGCTTAGGCATACTTGGTCCCACCTAGTCTTAACTGCGAATTCACAACCTCTCCCACACCTGCATCGTCTCGTATACCAAGGGACTTGGAATGCGATGCTGCGCTTCCCGTCCTCTCAGGTCCCAGGAGGCGAATTGTCAAGACTCTAGATTCATCAGACTCGACGGTGGTGCTACAGCCCTCACTGGCTATGCGTACAAGATAGAGTGTTGAAGCACAGTCATCTGAGACATTTAACCCTTTCATGGGCACATTTTTTCAGCAGTTGTGACAAATATGCAAATACAACCAAAATCATGAAAAAATAGTAGATTAGGCAGTATATTTGTCAAAAAAATATTATCCTAATTATGAAAAAATGTGTGAAGTATACTTCCCAGCACCCATGAAAGGGTTAAAGCATTATACATTTTCAATTTAATAAAATTTCCAACAAATCACACTGGCACACCTGATAATGTCGCGCGGCACACTAGAGTGCCGCAACACACAGTTTGAGAAACACTGATGTAGCAAGAAAAGTTTCTATAGGGTGTATAAAAATATGTGCCTAAATTGTCACTAGCTTGATATATATCTGACACGCACGTCTATTCGGTGCCCTGGCATCAATTTAATTACATTGACAAGTCAATGGTAAATGCATTTTGCAGTTATTTATTTTCTTATTTTCTTTCTTATAATTTTTACTATTTTTACTTAATATTATCTATGTATTATAAATTAGTATTTATTTTATTTATTATTATTTCAATTATTTTTCTATTATTTTCTTATTTTCGCACTTTTTCTTGGAGAAATCGAACATAAAACCCTTTTTCTTTATCTATGTATTATTAATTAGTATTTATTTTATTTATTATTATTTCAATTATTTTTGCATTATTTTCTTATTTTCGCACTTTTTTTTTGAAGAAATCGAACATGAAAACCCTTTTCTTCACTTAATTACCGACTGCAACATTCGACTTTTCCAAGCATGTGAATATATTTCTTACGAAAGTGAGCTCGGACTTTCTTTGGTTCGTCAACATTTTTGAACTGTCATAGAAACATTTTCGATGTGGTGCCTCGTATTCTGAAATCATGGGTGTGGATTGAAAATGTCGCACCTTTTTAATATGGTCTCCGCTCCCTCCGGTGCTAAGACCTGGCTATGATTCTGGTCTCGCTGTCCAGCCATTTAGTCGTCAAAAGTTGGATCCGATCTTCGGATTACGATTCTACTTCGAGCAAGCTATCAACTGATGCCAGATTTTTAGTGTTGGGTCGGCGCTGATCTCCTGTCTGTGTAATGCCGTGGCCGGACAAAATGTCACGAACAGAATGTCACGGACAAATGTCATGGGGACAAAATGTCAGCGGACAAAATGTCACGGACAAAATGTCACGGACAAAATGTCACGGACAAAATGTCACGGTTTAGAGCTAGGGTTAGAGTTATGATTGCTAATCTTGAGAAAGTTGCAACAACGAAAATTTGGCTTGTTTATGGCACATCTTAGACAACAAAATGGTCTTTCCATGACTGTCGCATATCTGGTCAGGATGCATTTAAATAGTTTGTAGAAGTTTCAAGCAGGGCTACAGACAAAGGTGGAATAATTTCTTCAATTAACTAAATCCGTTACGGATAGTCTAAGGTTAGGCGAAATAACGACAGAAGACTGGTCGATTTTGCTGACTGTAAAATTTGATGCTCTAATTACACCGAAAGTCAGCAAAAATGAATTCATTCAGATTGATTAAATAAGTAGAAAATATGTAAATAAGAAAAACCTCGTGAATTTTCATAGCGCTTTGGGAAACAGGTGTCGTAGCAGATATGGATATGGGTTGGGTCCACTCATGGGTTAGGTTGGGTAAGGAAATAAGTCACGGTTTAAGAAATTGTAATGTAATACGGCGGATTGGGTTAGGTCAGGTAACCCTACTGATTTGGTGGACTGGGTTGGGTCCGAATCATGATGGGATTGACTGGATTGAGTTTAAAAAATGACACATGTCTATGTCTGTGCCGTTGTAGCTGCTTATTCCCGGGCGCTTAAACTAGCGTTGAAATAGCTATAGCCGAAGTTTAGTGGTCAGCCAGGAAAGGTCGTTTTCAAGGATCAGTCAGAGTGGGGTGGAGTAGCAGAAAAACAGAATTTAGAAAAAAATGAGATCATTTACTTTTAAATGCTTTAAACCTCGTACTAGAAATTGTCTCCTGAATGTTTAACCAATTCATAAAATTCATATATATTTATTATTATTTATTATATTATTTATTTATATTATATATTTATATATATTTAAAAGCTTTACCCTATTTAATTGATACTAAAATAATATATTAATTGAATGATTAAGTTATAAGATTAACCTGTTATCCTGACGATGTCAAGATCTTTATACCTACTGTCATTTTCCATTGATATTGACATACTTTACTTATAGATAGCTATCAACGAACTGTGTTCTCTTTTGGTATCTACTCTCCAACGCTATAACCGACGTGCCTAATGTTTCCTCCTAATGACTTATGTAATTGGACTAATTCTCTTTCCTTTTTCTGCTCTAATGAATGCTAATGTAAGAAATTAATGTACTTATGTATGTAACTGGTATGATGTTCTGTTGGAAATGAACCAAATTCTTCTTCTTAAAAACCAGAAAGAGCCATGAAATTAACTCTTGATTTGATAGTAGCCTACTAAAGAGGTATTGCTGAACAAAAATTGTTATGAAAACTGTTTTTCATTTCGTAATAATGTAGCCAAGGTAAAGTACATCAAGCTATTGCAAAGATTTAGGTACTAAAGAAAGTCCAGTTGTAGCCTACTACGGCTTATACAGCAGCGAGCGAGCTCAGCACAAGACGAATAGTGTCAGCCGATGCTTGTTTGGGAACAAATTCATTAAGTAATATTCTAGAACGGGCAACTAAGGCGAGTTAGAAACAGTTTAAATGCGCGAGCGATCATGAGAGACTTAACTATGACGTGTTATTTAGATAATGAAAGTCAAAAAGCGTATTAGTTAAAACTAAAGCGAATTTTAAGCATTAGGAACGCGGTAATAATTATGCATAAATTAGGCCTATATATCTTATGCTGATTAGATACTGATTCGTCAATTTTGTTAATTTCTGGCTAATCTGTACTAGTTCTTTAGGTCATCCATTTGGATCGTAGGCCTGCATTAAAATTTTGGCATGCCTTCTTAGCATTGAGACTGTGAAGCAGGGGCAGTTTGTGGGGCCGGAAGTTTCAACACGACATGGCCATGAGCTTCTATCGGCACATGCAGTATTTGTAATGGTAGCAAATGCCGAATAGAAACGATGCGACGACGGATATTGTGAGTATCCAACGCTCCGACCGCAATACTGGTCGTAAACCTGTAAGCAATGCCAGTATTTAGACACACGCATGTATACATAAAACACAGAGATGTAAATATGCAATGGCGTATACTTCTATTAGACCGCTAGGCTCGACTCTCTTCCCATTAAAAAAATAGGTGGCATATTTGATTTAAGAAAAATATGTACTTTCATTATGATGCACTTGGCTTAGTAAGTAAATAAGTAAGTAAACAAGTAAGTAAAAACAAGTCAGTCAGTAAAATTTACGTGAATTTATATAGCGCTTATGGGTAGTAGGACAACAATAGCTGCTTATTCTTAGCGTTTAACATATGGAAAAGGTGAATGATTAGCCAGACAATGGTCAATATTGCAGAAGTGCAGTGAGGCACTCCGTTTTAAATACTGATTGGTTTGTGATTCTTGGCATGCATTAAAATAATTATAAAAATCATGCTAAAGTAGAAAATATAAAATGTTGCTACTATGGATCGTTATTATTTTCATTAACATGATGTTATGGTACGCGGTTCGTACCTGAACAGTGTAGTCGTCTATGCATCGAATGAAGACGGCGGCATGCTCCAGTATCTTCCGGTTGAACCGAATGTTGCGATGGCCGTGTTCGGTGCAATGTTGCGATTACACCTTCCATCAGAATTCTGCAAAGATTTAACCTGGATTTAATTTTTATCTGGAAGTTTCTGTCATGATTTCATTTACTGTGTTTCCGTTAGTGCTCCTGCAAATTTTCAAATTTGCCGCTCGAGTATAAAAACTTCTTGAGACTTCTTGATTCTTCTTTTTAAATGAAGCAAAGCGTTTCTGTAAACCTATTTTTTACCATAAATTCTATTCTCCTTTGAAATTTTCAAGCTTTTAAACCTGTATCGCCTACAATTTTAGTTATTATGCAATTTTAAATGCAGTTGTTACTGAACGAAAAGCGACTAGGATTAGAGAATGTTCGATCAGAATCCTATGCTGCGAGGATGCCTACCAGGCATTGTTTATTCTAGGCCTTCTCTGGAGAATCTTCCTCCCCAAATTAAAATCCCTCCCAAAATTTGTATATGTTGCATGGGGATGGAAATTTTCTCCAAAGTGTGACGACGAGGCTTTTATTTTTTGAAGAGGAAGATGTAAATTACATCTTTTTGCTTTTCATGGCACACCACATTTTAAAAAGTAATAACCTTCTTTTTGGCTTGTCAAGATTTTTGGAGACTCAGACGTCGTTCCCCAAAATATTTCGAAACCTTCCCCAATGTTAAGGTGGCTAGAATAAACACTGCCTATACCAGGATATGCAATATAGAGACATTATAGAAATTCGCTTGAAATAATAGTAACAAAGAAGCTATGTCAAGTGAAATTATGTTGTCGTTCGTTTATTATTAAAACCGTACTTCAAAACTAATGATGACGAGTCACAGTCATTAAAATGAATTTTTACTAAAACAATTGCATCCATTACAAAACGAGTTTTTAAGACATAGCTATATTGTAGACCTCCTATGTGCGTCCTATAAGTACTTTGAAATAACTTTTTTAAAAATTTGGAAACTCTAAGTCATCTCTATATTTTATTTCCTGGTAGGCATATTGCCTAAGGGTCTATTAAGCATACATGAGCGGCTCAAGTTTCCAAGCGATACATTTTAAAAGAACACGAATTTAAATAATTTAAATTAAATTGATTGTGAAAGATATTATCCAAAACGATAGATAATACTTATCTTTTACCTTTACTTTACGGGCCAGGTCGCCAACAGCTGGTATTCGGAACATTTCTGCCATTTCGCCTGCATTTGCAGGTCACATACCACGCACTGTCCACCACGACAAGTATTACGACAACTGCTATCTTTGCAATCAATGGAGTGGCAGACATTGTCTCATGGATGCGCTTCCCTGAATCCGTTACGTCACATGTGTATTCACCCGCTACAGTTGATCCACCTTTCGGCAGTTAATATTAAATAAATGAAATTATTTACAAGGTCTGCGGATAAATTATATCGAATTGATTTTAAGCTGAGAATTAGGCCTACTGCTTAGGCGCTTACCCCTGGGCTTACCTAGGCGTGTCCACACATTTCATATAGGCCTAGCATCGATTTCAGTAGCTTTGAATTGTCAAATTTTATCTTTTAAAGATTCTAAAACTGAATATGGTTTTAATAGATAGATATACCGGTTTTTGTCAAAATTGACTGTGTTATAAGCATATTGAAACAGCGTATTGTTGGAGCGCGAGTGTGGTAAGACCCTATCATCAAAGCGCGACATAAACTGATTATATTCTCGAACATTCCGATTAACTTTAAACTGACTTAATTTACGCTGTCTATAATATATTAGGCTAAATGCACGGTTGAATCCGTGATTAAATGTTACCATACCAATGATTTGACGCTCCGCAGACCTAGCAGAGAGAGAGAGAGAGAGAGAGAGAGAGAGAGAGAGAGAGAGAGAGAGAGAGAGAGAGAGAGAGAGAGAGAGAGAGAAAGAGAAAGAGAAAGAGAAAGAGAGAAAGAGAGAGCTCTTTAAAGAATTATATACTGTACACCAAAATGAGACAGATGCAACCGTGCATTTAGCACAATATAGACAGCAAAATAAGGATCTTTGAGGGTACTGTTTCAAGTAGCCTCAAAACCGTCAGCATTAATTTAAATTGCAAAGTAATTCAAATAAACAAGCAAATTGCTGGATACAAAGTATGCTTCATAAGTTCATATTCAATTTGTTTGTACAGTAACAACCAACCTCCACAGCGAGAATCTGGCGCCTGATCTAAATACGTTCCAGCTGCCCAACCGTCCTGTTTGAACAAAGAAATTCAAGTGTTTATTATCATTATTATTATTATTATTATTATTATTATTATTATTATTATTATTATTATTATTATTATTATTATTATTATTATTATTATTATTATCATCATCATCATCATCATCATCATCATTATTATTATTATTATTATTATTATTATTATCATCATCATCATTATCATTATCATGATTATTATTATTATTATTATTATTATTATTATTATTATCATCATCATTATCATTATCATTATCATTATCATTATTGTTGTTGTTGTTGTTGTTGCTGTTATTGCATATCCTTCCTATCACAGATTATTCTCTGAATAAAAATGAACGTTAAAATAGATTAACAACATTTTAAAAGACAAACTGTTCGATTTGAATATGTAAGAGAAACGTTGTTGATAACTGTTTACGTCGAAGTGGCTCAATGATTGATTTTTAGCAAGCAGGATGTGAATCAGTTGTCTATTTTGATTGACAAAATACTTACTCTTCCATTCCAACTTATTTGAAAAAATCGTAACTTCTTCCGCTCAAACTGCACGTTGACTTTGCTCCGTTGTATCTGAAGCATTGTCCAGAATTGGCGGATCGATTACAGTACCACAGGCTGAAAAGATCAGTAGATATGATGTTATCATTAAATAAAGTAAAGTAAAGTAAAATCTCGTGGATTTCTATAGCGCCTTGGAAAGCAGCACAACAGTAGCTGCTTATTCTTAGGCGCTCAGCCTCTCTTAAAAATAGCTATAGGAAAGGTGTGGGATCAGCCAGGCAATGGTCAATATCCGAAGGGCAGTGAGGCTAGGTTGTTACAGCTATGGCGGAAATGATTTCAGAAACAGGAAGGATTTAAGCTTAGACCTGAAGACTTGAGGGAGATAGTGCAGGGAATTATAGGAAATGAGGAATCAGATTTTATTGTTTTAAAGTGTCCAAGTGTGCGAAGGGAAGCTGGGATCGAGTTCCAGAGTTCAGGTGCAGCATATGAGAAGGCACGGTTGCAAATTTTCAGGGATGACTGATTTAGCGGGCGTGACAGAGTGAGATGAGATGACGAACGTGTGGGTCGAGGAGGCTGAGGGGTTAATAGTGATCTAAGGTAGACAGGTTTTGATGACTGAAGTGAGCTATGTGTAAGTGTTATTATCTTATATTGGATACGTTCTGTTATTTTAAGCCAATGTAATGATTTTAGTATGGGTGAAATATGGGAGAATTTAGGTGACATAGTAACAGCACGAGCTAAAGCATTTTGTATTGATTGCAATTTGTTGATGGAGGCTTTGGGAAGGTTATAGTAGAGGGAGTTACAGTAATCTAATTTGGAGTGGACTATAGAGGTGGCGATTGTGGACGCAGTCTTAATATCAAGACAAGGACGTAGGCGACGAAGGTCACGAATATGAATAAAGCAGGCTTTTGAAAGTTGGGAGATTTGTGATTCGAAGTTTAGAAAAGAGTCAAATTTGAATCCGAGATTTCTAGCAGTTGGAACAGGGATTATTGTGGTGTCAGGAGCCAAAACTAGTTTAGGATTGTCAATTTTTTTGAGTTGTTGGGGTAGTCCGATTAAAAACTCTGTCTTAGATGGGTTGAGAGCGAGGAGATTAGATGACATCCATGCAGAGATTGACGAGAATGCAGATTCAAGCTCAATAATAGAAGCATTGAATGAAAGAGGTGAGAAGGAAAAGGAATAGCTGAGTGTCATCGGCATAGAGTTGGTGGTTTTAATTTGAGGGAATTAATTAGAGATGAAAGTGGTGTGGTGTAAAGGCTGAACAGTACAGGCCTGAGAACAGATCCTTGAGGCACTCCATAATCTATAATATGAGAAGAAATTTGGCCAAGACAGGACACTTGAAAAGACCGAGATTTGAGATAAGATGCAAACCAGTTGTGAGCTTTTTCAGATATGCCAAACCAGAGAGAGAGTCGCTCGAGCAGAATTTTGTGATCTATGGTATCAAATGCTGCAGAGAGATCAAGGAGACAAAGGCCAGTAACTTGGCGAAGACCAATTGCAGTTAAGAGTCTGTCATAAATGTAGGCGAGGACAGTTTCAGTTGAGTGATGTTTAGTGTAGGCAGATTGATGAGCATTATATAGTGAGTTACTTGAAAGGTGTTCATTCAGTCTGGAAAGCACAATTTTTCAGTAAGTTTTGATAGAAGAAAAGATTTGAGATGGGGCGATAGTTATTGAGATCTTCTCTGTCAAGACAAGGCTTTTTTTAGGAGAGGAGTGACAAAAGAGTTTTTGAATGCGGATGGGAAAGTGCCTGAGATAAGAGAGGTTGATGATTCTAGTTATAATAGGCGTAAGCACGGTGGCACACTGTTTGAGTAAAGAGGTAGGTATGGGATCTAGATCACATTGTTTATTTAGCAAGGATAGTAGAAGTTTGGATACCTCTTCTTCAGTTGTAGGAGTGAAGCTGGATAAATTGCATGGAGGTTGTGGGGAGGAGGATAATGAGGAGAGGTGGTTTGAGTAATAGTGAAAGACTTGAGGACACTGCGATCTTGGAAATTTTTACAGAGAAGAACTTAGCAAAAGATTCAGAAAGTTCTGACAGGGAAATGGATTGAGGGAGAGGTTTTGAGTCTTTGCGATGGAAAAGATCATTTACAGTTTTCCAGAGCTTACGTGGATTTGAGCTATTTGTTGAAATGATGTTAGAATAGTACTTCTTTTGGCAGATGTAAGGAGATTATGATAGCGGTTGGTGGTGGAACGAAGATTTAAAAGGTCAGATGGAGAATGTGTTTTATGGTAGGTTCGCTCAAGACGTCTGCGAAATGACTTGAAAAGCATGAATGAAAGAGTTATACCAGGGTTTGCTGTTATGAGACGAAAAAGGTCTAGTGATGATAGGAGCATGTTTATTGAGAAGACCAGAAAGCACAGAATTGTATTTATCGATCAGTGATGACAGGGTAGTAGGGTGTTAGTAATTAGGTCAGATGACTTAATGTTATCACAGAACAAGGCAATGTCAATTTTGTTGAGACGGCGGAATGAGTAGGTGCCACGAGGTGGAGGAGTTGGTGAGCAGATACTTAAAATGGTGAAGATGGGAAAATGATCAGATGGAGAGACTTGACTAATTGCTGAGATTGGAGATAATGATGAAGAAGATGACGTGATAAGTAGATCTAAAGTGTGTCCAAAAGTGTGAGTTGGAAGAGATATGTGTTGCGTGAGGTTTGTCTGTGTGAGCAGCTGCATGAATTAGGTAGAGTTAGGATCATCACTCTTGTCCACGTGTAAATTAAAGTCGCCAGTAATTAAGAATTCGTGTGGAGTTGTAGCTGCAGAGCCCAAAAAGAGTAAATTCATCAAGGAATGTCACAAATGAGGCTGAGTATTTTGATGATAATGGGGACGATAAATGTTAAAAATAGTTAGTTTTGAGAGAGGAAGATTGAGGGTGACTAATGAGCATTCAAATGAAGAGAATTCATTGAAGAGGAATTGCTAATTTGTATATGATCACGAATAAGAAAAGCAGTGCCTCCACCTAGATTAGAAGAACAGTTGGTAAATTTTTTTCAAACGGGGAAAGCTCAAGAGGAAAAGCCAGGTGGGGTTGCCTCGATCAACTGGCATGAAGTTGTAGACGGAGATACCAGGTTTCAGTTAGTGCAACTATGTCTATGGCTGAGGTGAAGCATGTGTATTGGAAAGAAGGGGTCTAATTTTGTGTTAGCAAGTTCGTGTAGTGAATGTGTGTGTTGAGGATTAGTGAGGGATCTGATGTTGAGGTGCATAGTGTCATGTGTGATTGGGATGGTCAGGGATTTGGGTGGATATCGCCTGAAAGAGCGAGAAGGATGATAATGATATCTGTGCGTCGGGTGAGATGGAAATGGCTCCCGTTCGTGGCGCATCATAGTTACTGGTTACAGTGGGGCGCTTTGGAGCAGTGGTTAGCGCACTGGGGTGCCATTCTTAAAGTCCGTGGTTTAATTAACTCCCGGTCGCGGTAAAATTTTTCTGTTGTTTCTGTCCAAAGCGCCCCAAGTCGACTCGGCTGTGAATGAGGTTCCGCTACAATAAATTATTCGTCTACAGACAATAATATTCGTCCATAGTCTACCAACAGCAGATCTACTACGATACCCAAACCTAAACCTAACCATAACCCTACCCCTAACTCTAACCTTAACCCTAGCAATAATCCTAACAATAACGCTAACCTAAACTCATCTAACCTAACCATAGCCCAGATATTGTAGTGGACCTATTATCGATAGACCAAAAGTCTGTAGGCGATTGTCGACGAAAAGTCTGTGGACGAATTGTCGTGATACCGTAAATGAATACATCGGGTGTTAACTCGGTGGAAGGAAAGGCGGCCAGGAAAGGCTGGCAATCGGTCCTCATTCAACCGTTGTCGTGTAAAACTGAAGGCGCTAACCCTTCGGTTCTCCGACGGGCCCGTGCTGTCCTATGGAGTGTATACATTTACCGTGTGTGCTTACAGCACTATGTGACTGAGGTGACGGAGGAAAATGTTTTGATTAATGTCTGCAATTAACAGTAATGGGCAACTAACTAAAAATATTAGTTAAACTAGAAATAAGTAGTTAAACTTATAGTTGCAAACTGCGTTTCTAAAATAGTTAATTAAACTAAAAAATATAGTTAAACTTTCTGCAACTAATTTTTGCAACTATTTTCTATGTATGTGGTCATGAAAACAAAGACGACGCTCATAACATTAACATATCAGTCAAGTAACCATTGAAATCATTAATTATTGTCTATTTAAGATTTAAATCTTAGTCTAGAGCTGCAGGAACACAAGTTTGTCAAGTTTGTTTGGAAAAAATGACCCAGAAATGAATAGATTGAAAAGAGACTGTTATTGAGAATTTGGGACATCATCTAAAAGTTTTAGTTAAACTATTTAGCTATTAATTAAAATTTTTCAGTTAAACTAGCATTTGAACTAAACTATTTATATTTAATTAAACTATAAAGATAACTAAAAATTTAGTTAAACCATTAGTTAGTAACTAATTAGGTAACTAGTTGCCCATCACTGGTAATTAAGCAGAAAACCGAGTTACCTATTAATAGGCAGATGCTTGTAATCGATATATTCAATGTTTTAAGACACTCCTACGAATTTCGGTCCCAAATTATTCCGATTGCCTTTTCACCAATTACATGCTTAATACCCAAGAGAAGAAATCACAATACCTGTTCCTGATCGCGGGCAGGGTTATAATAACATCGGCCAACAAAATTGCCATTTTATGATCGGACGGTTATTGTTCACAAAAAAGAATTCGTTGATGCCGTTCAGGTTTATGAACACAAGTCAAGCGTACAATGCAGGAGGTAGTAGTAGTGGACTGTTTGATAGTTACTTGTCAGCTTTTCAATTGCGCGACTGTTATTGAGAATTTGGGACATCATCTAAAAGTTTTAGTTAAACTATTTAGCTATTAATTAAAATTTTTTCAGTTAAACTAGCATTTGAACTAAACTATTTATATTTAATTAAACTATAAAGATAACTAAAAATTTAGTTAAACCATTAGTTAGTAACTAATTAGGTAACTAGTTGCCCATCACTGGTAATTAAGCAGAAAACCGAGTTACCTATTAATAGGCAGATGCTTGTAATCGATATATTCAATGTTTTAAGACACTCCTACGAATTTCGGTCCCAAATTATTCCGATTGCCTTTTCACCAATTACATGCTTAATACCCAAGAGAAGAAATCACAATACCTGTTCCTGATCGCGGGCAGGGTTATAATAACATCGGCCAACAAAAATTGCCATTTATGATCGGACGGTTATTGTTCACACAAAAAGAATTCGTTGATGCCGTTCAGGTTTATGAACACAAGTCAAGCGTACAATGCAGGAGGTAGTAGTAGTGGACTGTTTGATAGTTACTTGTCAGCTTTTCAATTGCGCTACTGACACAAACAACGCGCTTTTATCAATTACTTGCAATTATTGTTGAATAAATACAATATTTAGTACAGATATCGATAATATAACACATTTGAGTTACTTTTGACCAACCTTTTTGGGCTCCGGGGTCAAACTGCACGTTTTAGAATTTCAACAATATTGTGTACATAAAAACAGTTTAATTGAAAAAGTATTTCTTAGTATTATCGCCATTCTTTTCATCATTAATTAGCCTACCAAGTTGACAAAATATCGAAATGATTTGGGAGCGACATTCAGTGGCGTATTTAGAATTTTTAGTAAGGGGCCAGCCCATGGCGAGCGCGAAGAGCGAGCCTATAATGAAGGTCTGAGGACAGGCTAGGCCAAGACCAAAGGGCCATGGCCCAAATGGCCCAATAGTAAATACGCCACTGGCGACATTCATAATTGCGTCAAAGTTGTAGCAGATGAACTTGGCGCATGTAGTTCGTACCTGTGGAGCGAATATTAACGTTATTGCCGTTGAAACAGAGACACGTGTTCCTCCCAGGATTACTTCCGGTGATGTCTGACCTAGCAACGGACGCCATGGCAACAACGACCGCTAGATACTGCGCAGCCTTCATTTTGAAGGTACCAAAGGTAACTGTGGTGCTCTACAGTTCAAGTTCAGCAACTTATTATACATGTAGGCCTAGTCTTCACGCGCCAAGCAGCATATTCATTATCTACTAACTATAACACGAAAATTGTCCAGGTTCTTCTCTACGAAAATTTTAAAAAATTCAACTTTTTTCATTTGATTTATATTTGAATCCAGAGTGAAAACTCTAGCTCTCTTTGATTTTAACAACTTCTCTAAGAATTTTAATATGCAGTATACAGTACATACATATATTATACACATAATTTTTGCCATCGGCGCTTAGTTCCCGAAGTACTTTTAAAAGTAGTGGCCGGAGACATTAAGAATATGTGTGGCTAACTTTCTCCTCCGATTCGAGTACACATACATAAGTGCAGCAAATATTAGATACAAATACTATGCGAATCAATGGCGAATGCATAAAAATGTGATCATTCCATTTAAATACAGTTTTATGACGTTGTTATGAGATGCTCTCTTAGTTCTGGATTGTACTTATTTGCTTACTCACTTTGTTATGTGAGTTTGTAGTCTTTAGTTGTTATCTTCCTCTTCCGGTTTCATGTTGAGATTAATGGAGTTTCTGAGATTATATTTTAATTTAAATCAACGAAAATCTTGCCTTTAATACAACATCGCACCGCGAGCCCTCAACACGTAAAAGCCTAGCCTAAGCTAGGTATAGCCTAAGCTATAGCCTAAGCTAAGTATAGTCTAAGCTTATTCATTTAGGCATGATTTTAGCATTTTCTCATTGAAAGCGGTGAATTTAGATACACGAGAATAAATAATAACGTCTAACCTTCCGACTTTGATGATCGAGTCTTTTCGTCTTTTTCTTCAGCTCTGAACAACGGAACGATGATGATTTTCTTCTTCGTCAATAGTTTTCGTTGCTGAGAACCTCGTTATTTATAGAAGATAGCGTCCATAGGTCGACTGCGAAAATATGAAATTTCCCGAAAAGACGGTTTACTTGCCCTATGTCTTAAGTGGTATCACGTGTTTTCACAATGCGGAAGAATGACGTATATATTCGTCAACATTTTCACTTGTTGAGTCACTTGAGTTGTTAGCCATTTATACAGTAGACCTACAGTTAGATGGCATAGTGTGCATCAATTGACTTTCAAACATATTATTGTGTTTTGATCATGGAGTACATGCTGGCAGGCATAAATAATGCTTGGCAGCTGTGTGGGTAGTATTCTTAGATGTTTCAAATTTTTTTCGCATGGCCCTCAACGCTTCGGCAAACATTGGCGATGGCCCGCCAAACGAAGTGGTTGGGAACCACTGCAGTAGACCTACAGTTAGATGGCATAGTGTCCTTCAAATGACTTTAAAAAATATTAATGTGCTTTGATCATGGCCTACATGCTGGCTGGCATGATGCTTGGCAGATGTGTGGATAGTTTTCTTAGAAGATTACGACTCTGTCTCAGAGGCTCTACAGATCCAGGTTTCAAGTTGTTCACAATATTTCAGATTTCGGATCAATGACGAATTTTACGCCAAAATTTTCTCTTGTAGAGAGGTATGAGGGGATACTAATGTTCTTCAATCGACTTTGAATATATATAAATGGGTATAAAATCCCATTGCCCACGTTTCAAGCAGTTTACAGCGGTTTGAGACTTGCAGAAGAGGAAAATTCCTGGTGACTGCTTACTGTTCCGCCCAATGGTGAATTTTACACCAATATTTTCTTTTGTAGAAAGGTAGGCTAATAATATCCCTCAATTGACTTTGAAAATATATAAATGTGTTATTAACCTCTTACCGTCCACGTATCAAGCTGTTTAAAGCGGTTTGAGACTTGTTTAGGGCGAAGAAAACAATTCCCGGTGACTGCTTATTGCTACGCCCCATGGTTCACTCTATGTGTAACAAAGGGACGCTTCATGCTGTCATTAACTTATTAACTAACTTATTTATATACTTATTTATTAAAATGAAACAATTGAAATTATTTTTCCCACTGGTGTGCTTCTTCTTCCATTACTGGTCTGGCTACGAATACGACTCTGAAGTTGCTGAATTTGAATAGACAAACCTGAGGGGCTGTCCATTAATTATGTCAACAATTTTTGGGAAATTTTTGACCCCCTCCTCCTCTTGTCAACAACTGTCAACTTTCAGTTAACCCTCCCATAATTACGTCCAAAACTTTTGACCCCAGATCAGTGACATGTCCCAATAACAAGGTTAATATTTTTGCGATGATGACCATTTTTTCCCTTTTTGCTCGTCGAGTGTCAAAATGTGATGGTTATGACCTTTTTGTCATGCTTTTTCCATTATAATAAGTAGTATTCCATGAAATTTCCTAGTTTTTGATTATTTGTAAAAGTGAAGTTGTTGACGTCAACTTCTCTTGACCACCCTCCCCTGTCAACAACTGTCAAACTTTTTTCAAACCCTCCCTAAATTGTTGACGTAATTAATAGACTGCCCCTGAGGTCATTTCAAGATGTCACACTACTATAAAAGTCCCCGCTTTCAAAAGCACCACTTCGTTTACTACGACGCTGCAATTTTCTCAGTTTTTCTATTGGTAATGCAAATGTTACAGACAGATAATAATAAAAATGTGGTTTTAAGTGGTTTAGAAGGCTAAAGCCTGTGTGTGAAAATCATTGTTGTAACTCTCCACTTTCAATAAGCTAGTTTTCCGAGATAGCCTTTGCATCCGTTTACTGTTTCAACTGTCACTCCCACCTCGTCCAAACTGTTCCATTTGTCGACAACCCTTGTAATAAAACATTTTTTCTTTCTTGGACCTACCCTCTCTAAAGATTGAGTTGGCTTGGGAAATAAAATATGCACGAGTATTAGGTGAGACTCCCAAAGGTATTGTATTTTAGGAAATACAAAACGTTTATTTGCACAGAATCTAAACCAATCTAATATTAAACTTCTATAGCGCCACTTCATAATGCACAGGAGCATCAGCCGATGGTAGACCAAATAAAAATTACTTAAACTCATGGTCAAATCCAGGGTGTCCGGTCGGAGAAACGGGTGGCGGATAAGCCATGTAAAAAGACGGGTTTTACGAGGCGCAATTTATAGCAGTAATGGAAGATCTTTCAAGATTGCACAAGCTAGGGCAGGTACATCTAAAGTCACTGGCTAGGGCATCTTTTATGACCCATTGTGACCAAATGAATTTATGAAGCCTGTGTGAGCAAACGTATGTGCATAAGGGAAAAGCCCAGTGTTAGCATAAGAGACTGTCCATAAATGACGTCACGCACTTAGGGGGAGAGGAGGTTCAAACATTTGTGACGATGTGTGACGACAGGGGTGAAGGGGTCCTCAGAAATGTGACATCACATAATACTAAATATTGTTAATTATACCGCAATGCTATGTTTTCGGAAAGTTGAACGTATTTTACACTTATAATTCATAATGAATTTGAAAAAGTTTCTGAATTTCGCTTCAACTATACAGTGTAAAAATTACAATGAGTATTTTCAAACGAATTCATTGCAATGCCCGCTTCTTTCAAGAAATAAGTAAATTTAATCAATTTTGACAATAAACAGATGGAGGTTAACGCGCTGTGACGTAATTTTTTTAGGGCGGTCTGACTTTTTGTGACGAGAGGAGGGGGGTCAAAAACTGCCAAAATCGCGTGACGTCATTTATGGACGGCCCCTAACAGTATATAAACCTACAGTGAGCTTTTACGATGGCTTCTTGAAACTGTCGTAATGCCTTACGAATAGCCACTCCATGCTCTAAAGTCTAAACTCTGGTATTAAGTTTCCTTCTCCTTTGTATGATTGGAGAGCAAGCAGTGTTAGGTCAGCAATGTAATCTATTTAACGTACGATGCATTTACGATTGCTACTGTAATACTTTTTTAAGTAAATACTCGAGGCCGGCATACACTGAAGATTCGCTTACAAGACGAAATCTGTTCAAAACGTTGTGTTCACAGTCGGTTTCTTGTGTCGATGTCATTTATGATTAACTGAGAATACTGTTATTCAAGAAAGAACGCGCATAAAATGTTAAAGTCGCTTTGTATTCCACAATGAAACAGCAGACATTGGCACACTCAGTGCTTAACATATTTCTTATTCAAAATGCAAAAATGTGGCCATCGATCGTTTTCTCCTGGAGACATTTCCTGTCATTGATAAATCTCAGTAGGCACTCAAGAAGTGGGCAACTTGAAACTGGTTGTCATTTTGACGAATAATCTCATAAAATGTTAAAGTGGCTTTGTATGCCACAGACAAACAGCTTCATCGACTTCACCAAGGCATTCGATTCAATTTGGTATGAAAGATTGTGGGCAGTACTAACGTGTCTGTGAATATCAGAAAAAATCATCAGAATAATCCAAAATCTATACCAAAAATTCGGACGTGACCGATAAGACTGACCTTTCCGGCTTGACTTGGCTCTAATTCGGTTTGGATTTTGCACGCCATCTGCTGATCATGAGCATTACAACAGAGGTGTCATAGAAGTTTTTTGATTGATTAATAGCAAACTGCGTGTAACAAAATTACGGTCATAAATTACTTTTTCAGTAGCAAGTAACGGAAATTTCTACAAGGTTACTGATGCAATAAAGTAACAATAACGATCAGTTTTAAAAAGTAAGAGTAACGAATTTTCTATTTAAATTCTTATTTCTTGGTTGCAGTTCAAGTTCGCTTTAGCAGTAGGCCTACAAATGGGTTGTCGAATTTGAAACATTTCGATGATAAGCACATCCACTTTCAGATTTATATATATGAAATATAAAATATAAAAAATATAAATTCTGAGTAAATACTCGAGCCGGGCAGATAGATTAGAATTTTCGCATGACGTCTACCATCCTGTTAGCGCTCAACGGTCCGTAAGCAGTGGCTATCGGGCCAAATTTGACCCCCACAAAACAATTTTATTGACTTTTATGTGCACCCAGAGACGTCGCGTAATGGTGCCTAGAGATGCCCTATGTATCTCCCAAAATTTTGGGAGTGCAAAATAATTGAAACAAATGACTCGGTGATTCATTAATCTGCCAATGACCTTTCTTTGCTCGTCAGACTTTTCAGTTTTTTGCTCGTCAGACCTTTTCGCGTCAGCAATGAGCATCCCCCAAAATTTTTACGCCGACGTCACTGTGTGCATCCCATTTAAGCAACAGGTCTATATGCCTATATGTCTACACGCCTTTTTTACTCGGCCAGGGAGTAAACACATGTTGACCGATGTAAAGCACACGGTAGAAAATGTTTGATCAATTAGCTCACTGTTGCATAAAGATCAGAGTGCTTGAAACTCTTACTTTGGGTAGGCGTATGATTGTTCATTAAGAGGACAATGGACAGGTGTCTATTCAGAATAAAATTGCAGTGTCAAAAGGTTATGTAGACAAAGAGCGATGAAATAGAGGAATCAGAGCATATAGGTCATCTTTTTCTCAGTTTTCAGTGTACCAGTGTTCTCACGTCCGTTCTCAATTAATTGGTTGCCTCTTGCTTCTAGTTCTCTATCAAACTGTTTGGTATACTTGTTTTGATATACCCACAAACAACAAACAATTATTATACATAAATATGCTAAAAATTACTGCCTCAATATTTTTTTACCTAAATAAATTTGTTACTAACCTGAAAAATATATAATAAAATAAAATATGAAAGGTTTTGAATACGGAGAGTTAATGCAGTGGTTTTCACACAGGTTTACTTGGCCTCCTGTGAATAGTGTGGTCTACACTATATTAAAGACAACTCTCAGATTATATAATATATGTATTTCAGGTTCGGTTAGATCTTGTGTCCTCGACTGATAGTGATCGACTGCTAAGTCTTAGTTAGATACTACAGAGCTACTACTAAAACGTTCCTTATTGGAGGTAGGCGTGGCCTCTAGAATGTCAGTCAATACCACGTTATATCCTGAACCAACGCTTATGCCATGGTTCACAGATATATGATCTAAGATCTAAGCTTAGTTGATGGCGATGCAGAAGAGGCTGTAATTGGTCTAAGAGTTAACAGTATATCCATAGATTTGCATTTTTGTGTTTCAATTGTGCGACATTGGTCTAAAATTTTGAGATTGAATTTACGATATGGCCTTTCAAATTGATACACTGTTGTGAAAGAGAGTTAAAATAGAGCTAAACACGTAGAGGTCTATATTTGCTTTTAAAAATCATAGGAGGTCAAAATTCGCCAGAAATTATTACAAAGACACTTAAATTGTTTACGTATCAGTCTCAATATACGACGAGAGACGGAAATCGAAACGAAACCATCAGCACAATTTCATGTTTAGTCTATCGATTATTAAAAGTATAATGGTCATATACATCAGTGTTTCCCAAACTGTGGGTCGCGACCCAAAAGTGGGTCGCATGGCTCAATCTAGTGGGTCGCGGTGTATCGCGAATTTAGATCAAGTGTCATTTTCTAACCAGTACCGCAATGTCACAAGCCTTGAAAGTTCCAAGTTGGCCTACTGGTAGGATTTAAGAAATTTCTATGCCTGCAATCCTCCATGCACGGCTTATGTTCAACTTATTAGTGCTTTATCCAATTTTTAGTTGACAATAAGTTTGCAAGGACGCGGCATGTCACAAAGTCGCTAAAGTGATTCACACAGTTTCAAACAGATTTGGAAACCCTGTTCTATGTATTGTATAGCATGGAAGCCACATGTCCAAACAAAATTACTCTTAATGCTCTTGACAGATTGATTAAAGTAGCTGTGTGTAAAATTTTTAAAGTAAGTGAGGCAGATAATGTTGATTATATCAGAGTTTTAATGGGTTTGGAAAGTATACATGTTGCTGTAAAAAAGCGACAAGCATCCTTTGTCAATAAATATGCGAAGAAGCCACTGTATTTTGCTGAGTGCATTGCTAGAATCTGTCTGAGGGCAGAGGCTGGCTGGATGGGCGGTGCTAATGGTTGTACTGTGTAAAGTTTGTGCTTAGTTTATTAGTTTATTATTAGTTTGATTTTATTTGGTTTTTGTTCAGTTGATTTGTATTTTTCCTTGTTTGTGTACTATTCTTTTTCATGCTGTGCTCGTCACGAATAAAGATTATTATAGTTCTTTAAAAATTAACATTTTTTACAGTAACGCAAGGAAAGCGTATTCCGACCATTTTGCTGTGAAACTCCGTTTAGAATAGGGAATCTCTTTTAATAGATATGATGCACCTAACGGTTAAGCGAGTTTGCCAGACTAATAGGATTATTAAGACGCGTAATAAAGGTGTGTTCATGAAATATTTTAAAATGATAATTTTCAAAAATTTCAATATCTATTTCTCTCCCTGTCTTATTTGGCACAAATAGAAATAATTTTTCCTGTTATATTTGCCATAATAATAATAATAATGTGATTTTAAGTGGTTTAGGAGGCTAAGTAAGCCTGTGTGAAAACCACTGATGTAACCATCTGCATTCAATAACCTAGTTTATCTAGATAGCCTTTGAATCCGTTCACTGTTTCAACTGTCACTCCCACCTCGTCCAAACTGTTCCATTTGTCCACAACCCTTGCACTAAAAAAGTTTTTCTTTCTTGGACCAACCCTCTGCTTAAACATTTTTGCACTTGTGGCCTCTTGTGCTGCTATAGTGTGCCAATGTAAAGAATCGATCATATGGCACATCTACTTTCCCAGTCATTATTTTGTATGTTTCTATCAAATCCCTCTTTCTCTTCTCCTTTCTAATGTTGTCAGTTCACAATATTGAAGTCTTTTTCGTAGCTTAAATTATGGCACCCATTGACCATCTTCGTTGCTCGTCTTTGCACTTTTCTAAAAAAGTTCTATATCTTTTTTTCAAGAATGGATTCCAAGCCTGAACACAGTATTCCAGATGAGGCCTTACTAATGACTTATAAAGTTTAATGATTATCTCTTTGTCACGACTCACAATTGCCCTTTTCACCATTCCCAACATTTGGTTTCCCTTTTTTGCTGCCTCCATGCATTGGTGAGACGGATTCATACTTCTATGGGTGATTATCCCCAAGTCTCTTTCTTTTTCTGTTGTGGTTAGAACCTTCCCCCTAAAGAATATTCATTACCATTATTAGACTTCCCAACATGCATTACAGAACATTTATCAATATTGAAAAGCATCTGCCAGTCCACAGACCACTGAAACAATGTCCTTAGATCTTCTTGTAAAATTTTTGCATCATCCTCCGAGTCTATATTTCTGCATAACTTTGTATCATCGGCAAACTTTGAAATTTTGGACAGTAATCCTTCATCGATATCATTTATATATATTAGAAAAAGCAATGGCCCAAGCACTGAGCCCTGAGGCACTCCACTGATAACTCTTGCCCATTGCGAATGGCCTCCCCTAATGCCGACCTTCTGTCTTCTTCCCTTCAACCAATTTTCAATCCATCTGAGAATATTGCCCCTTATTCCACAGGACTTCAGTTTGGCAGCCAGCCTTATGTGGGGTACTTTATCAAAAGCTTTGGCAAAATCTAAATATATTATGTCTACTCCCTTGCCCTTGTCTAGCTTATCAAAAACCTCCTCCAGAAAGTCCAACAGGTTGGTCAGGCATGAACGCCCCTTTGTAAATCCATGCTGACTATCTTTAACAATTTTATGCCTAGTCAAATGTTCCAAAATGCTTTCTTTCAGTATTTTTCCATAACTTTACCGATTACAGATGTTAGGCTCACTGGTCTGTAATTGCTTGGTTCACTTCGTTTTCCCTTCTTGAACAGTGGGCTGACTAATGCGTCTCTCCAGTCTTGCGGTACTACTCCAGTTCTGAGTGATTCAATGATTATCAAAGCAATTGCATGTCCTATTTCATTTCATGCCATAGTTTTATTCAAATTGAATCAGAGATTACGTTTTGCCATTTATTCAAAACTCTGAAGATTATTTCCAACTAGCGTTCGCCAGATGGCCTAATTCATTTTTTTGATATCATACGCTATGATTAGGCCACCTGGGTGTATCTGAGTTTTAAAATATTTCTAAACTGTGTCATGTATCGATTTTTAGGCAATCCACTGTAAGTCATTTTGATAATATGGCTGAAGGACGTAAACATCTTGCGCAAAAGTCAGAGCATTGTCCTATCCTTGTTCTGCCAAAGAGAATGAGTTTGAATAATTGCTTATGGAGCACCAATGGAAATGGGTTAGATTAGGTTTACGCACTCACCCGAAAAACCAGCCTCTGTAGAGATTTCTGTTGTTTTGGCAAATAGAGTCAAAGACATTTGGACACGTTCATCTATCCAGGCCCGCCGAGAGGTGGCAGAGGAGTCAAATGCACAGGGGTCAGGCCAGTGTTTAATCTAGACTCCTAGACTCCAGGGTGGAAAACTTAAAAAGTCGGGGAACTGACAAAGCCGGGGAAATCTGCTAGGGGCCGCTGTTAGTCCATGTAATATTCCAAAATTTTCAGGGGAATTTGAAATTTCCGGGGAAAAGGCAATTCCCGGAAACAACCTAGATTAAAAAAAGATTGAAAAAGACTGACGTTCAACAAATCATCGAGTCCCTTGACTGCCTTTCTGCACAGGGGCCAGGAATTTATCTCGCGGCGGGCCTGCATCTATCCCAACTTTCTCAACTGTTCGGATTCCGAAGCATGTTCAATTTCATCATGACAGACACATTAAATTAATTAGTAGTCACAAGTCTAAAGCGACATTAACAATATCAGCAAAAGGTTCAAGATTTTATATCAGAAGCTCGGCGGACTCTCTTTGATATTGCAACAACTCACGAGCTCAGCACAAGATGAATAAGTGTAGTGCCAGCCGACGTTAATATGAAAGAAATTGATTAATCTAGAAAGAACGACGACTTATTAAATTACTGTTTAAAACGGCAATTGAGAGAGCGATAACAGATTAGGCCTACCTTTAAAAATGTAATTATAAAGTAAAAAAGGAATTGTAACCAAATGAGAGCACACTGTTTTAATCCAGAATATAAAAAGTTAACATTATTCATTAAAATTACAAATGTGACATGTCTCCAGAACAGTAGGGAGATTTTACAATTTGAAGTAAAATTCCCGATTCAAGATTTGAATAACTTTAGTTTGCGTCACTGCTTCCTTGACCTCTGCTGGGGCATCGTCAAACTAGCAAGTTACAGAATCGGCAATCTTTCTATCTACAAAATATGCTCTAGTCGTCGTTTTTAGATGCAGTGAATACATTTACGTAGTAACTATTTCTAGATAGAGTATACAGTATATAAGGAGGATACTGTTCCTGGTAATCATTCACCCCAAACGCTCCTGCGTATTCAACCCCACCCTAGCCTAACCCTAACTGCGGACCTGCCCGGGGCCCCTGCGGATCGCAGGGCTCCTAGCCTCCTAGGCATTCCCTTTCCCCTTCTCGACGGATCTGGTTCTGTTAATGGTAATCCTGCAATGGTCATGAATTTAGTCGCAAAATTTAAAGGTGATTGGCAAAACCACTCATGCACAGTGCAGGCCTAGATGCAGTGCTATGCGCATTATCATATCATATGGAACCAAGCTCAAGTGCAATTGTTTTTATTTTTCAATATTAGACTGGATCTCGTTAAATGCCTCCAAAATTGATTCACACTCTCCCCCACAATAGAGATATTCGATAGAGTCACTGTCATTTAGTTCTCTTGCCAAATTTTCAATTACGGATTTTGACAGACTTCTGATCATTCCGTTTCTGTCATAATGCTCAAAAATGGGATCAATAATAGGCATTTGAGCGTGAAAATCTAAACTATAGAAAGGCGTCGAGCGACATATCTTATATGTGGTGGAATAATCTTCAAGAAATTGATAGCTGTAATCACACAAAGATCTCATGTGTAAATGTTTCAGATGCTCGACGACTGGCAGACAGAAAGTCGGCATAAAAAAGCATGGACAGAAATCTTGCGCAATAAAATCAAGATGACATTTCATTAGACAACCTAGCCACAGACGAAATTCCATTTCATTCAAATCCCATTTCAATTTCTTTCCAGCAAGTTCCGATTCAGCGCTATGCCTGGTTGCTGAATAAAACGCTTCGATGCAATACAACAAGCTCGTCTTCAGAACATAGGATGATTTCCAGCCAGTGGGAATAAATTTTGAATTTGCAGTCAGTAATTGTTTTCCAATCATGTATGCCTGTTTCGCAATGCCAGAACTATTCCTAATCATTTCACTCTCAGCTATGGCGAAGGAAATCCGAACACAAGACTCTGAATACGGAACCCAAGGATAGAACCGTTGTGGATAATCAAAAACCAAACAACAACCGTCAGCCTTAATGTCATGGCTCACGTTTGAAATGGCTTCATCAGGCCACCAGCCAGCAATGTGAATACACGGGACAACGTCAATGGAAATCTCTTTAAAACAACTGTTGCTGTTACGATCCATCGTTGTCTTTTTCAGTTTCAGCGTTGTAACTAATCGATTTCTATCATCGAACGATGTAAGTCCATCGATTTTCTGATGCAAATTCCATTCAAATAGACTCTTGTGTTCATCAATGAACTGAATGTCTGTTAGAACAGTCTGAAGTATAATTTGAAATTTTCTGTTCAATTTTTCAACGATTAGAATTCCGTTTTCGTCAAAGAAATCATCATAATCATTGTCACCGTTTAGGAATAATTGTTTTCTTTTCAAACGACAGAATCCAGTTGGAAGCTCTGGCGATGAAAGAACCTCACACAGTTGACTAATCTTTGTAAGAACTAAATTGAAATCGAATTCATCTGGTAGATCAATTTTTGTTCCTTCATAGGAGCTTCCAACCAACCGCGTTGTTGCCTCCAATCGAGGATCCTGTTTTTTAATATAAGAGGCAAGACTTTTCATAAAATTCTCCAAATCAACTTTCACTTGGTTATAAGTAGGATGGTTAGTGGCATGCGACAAATGCGTCCTAACTAATCCAGGAATTGTGTTTGGATTAATGTGTTTACAACAATATATTTTGTTGCAATCAGGAAGCAACCTCGAAATTCCTAGCGTTCTTTCAGGCATCATTTGTATGATCATCTGAATTCCTGCCCTCAAATTCCTGGGTGTACAACTCAAGAAAGCAGGCCTATTTCTAGTAGCCGATATCCCGCTTCTGTCTTTTATTGACATATCAGCGCCGTTGTCTATAAGTTTATCATAGATTGCCGTACTGTCAGCGTAGTGCAAAGGTGTGCGTCCGTACAGATCAGTTTCGTTGATACCACAACCAAGGTCCAGCATCATCTGCACAGTATCTTCTGCCTCCCGTTCACTGCGCGAGTTCTGATGTGAAATGACAGCGTTATGCAATGCTGTTCTTCCTCTCGGGTCTCTGACAGAAACCATTTGTCTTTGAAAGCATGAATCCAATTTGAAAAACCTCCTTTCTGCGTGTTCGAATAGAGACTTTTTGGTCACAGGCTTACGATACCCTTCGATACGATAGGTATTTGTCTTGTTACACAATCGATGCAAAATAATTTCATACTTGTAGTCAGGATAAGGGGAGTTGTCTAGAGAATGTTGACTAGTGTGTCTGAAAGCATTTAAAATGGCTCCGTTTTTTATCAAAACTTGCTTAATGACAGATGGTATTTCTGGAATCAAAGCCTCGGCTATATCCAATGGCGAATATGCTTCGCAATCCAAAGCATTCACATTAATATCTGCTCTTTCTAGCAGTAGTTTTATAATCGCAATCTTGTCTTCATCTAATTTAACTCTGTTTCTCTTGTAAAGATCATGGGGCTCCGAGAATTCCAATAAAGTATGTCTAACATCTTTCTGCCTTCTGACATCTTCAAAGTTTCTTGGAAAATCGCCAAAAGTGATCCACGATTCCTGACTCTGGATTTCATGCAAGGCATGATGAAGAGCCGTAAAGCCTCGATTATCGGATGAATTAACCGATGCCCCAGCATTTAAGAGCATCTTGACTACAGCAACGTTCTTCCACAGGGCTGCTTTTATTAATGCCGTCCGACCATGTCGATCTTTAGCGTCGATATCCAACGAGATACGTTTCCTTTTGGACCAATTCAGTAGTCCCCGCGCAATTGGAGCACACCCGATTTCACATGCTATCGCTAATGGCGTCTTCCCGTCTTTATCCTTTGCGTTGAGATTTATACCGTGACTAAGAATCATTTTTATTGCTGCATAGGTGACGTCTTCATGATTTCCATTGCATAAGGCTGATTTGTGACATTCCTTGATGAATGAATGTAGCACCGTTCTTGCCTCAAAATTCACGGCGTTTACGTTTATCAGTCCGGATGCTAAAAGTATCTCTAACAACCGCAACTGCTTCAGATCACATTTATTGGCATGGTGAAGTATTCGATGAAGAATAGGATTTCCACTTGAACCTTCTTGGCCTTGTACTATGCTATCAATATGGAGCAAAGGTTCTAACATTTCTTTAAAAGAACCTTCATCTTGCGCACATACGATTCCTGACCAGACAATGTCGTTCATAACCTTCTTGCTGTATCTGAGGCTTCCTATCATCTTTATATCATTCCAAAATAGAAAGTCATTCCGAGATTTCCCAAATCTCTCATCATCAATCTCAATATCGTCAAGAATAGTTGTAGCGAACTCTTTGTCGTTGTTGCAAACAGCATCATGAAGATATGTTGCCATTTTACAACGGCTGATATCTGAGAGTAATTCAAAATATTCGACAATGTGTGAATAATTTCGCCTTTTGGCAATAGCCAGAGCCGTATCGCCAGAATTGTCAACCGCAGAACGGTCATGAAAATTGTCATATGTTTTACAGAACTGGACTAGCATTTTGGTGTATCTGGCGTTTCCATTTTCGCATGCCAGCATTAGGGCTGTCTTTCCTTGAGAATTTTTGCAATTTACGTCAATATTGTGCTTAAACAAGATCTCTAGCAGTGTTACGAAGCGTTTGTGAGATGTCGTTCGACAAGCCACATGGAGCACTGTTTCTTTATTAGAGTTTATAATGTTTATATTGAATCTACCTGTCTCCAGTAAAATTTCAATTATTTGCAATTTTCTGGAATTATTTTTCTCTGCGAAGTATTCCAATACCGCCACATGAACAGCTGTCTGCCCTTCTTCGTTAAAACTTTCAGCAAAGTGTCTGTCTCTAAGCAGCATATCCCGAATGTTTTCATGTGATTTGTGATGAAATAGCCAAACAGCCTCTAACCACAATGAATGGGTTATGTTACTGTTAGAAGTAGATTGTTGTTCCATTCTTTCTCTGGATTGCGTCATGGCAAAGTCATCGCTGGGAATATGGACTCTTTCATATATAGTAATAACATCTTTTTGCCTATATTTTGAATAAGTAAAACTATAAAGTGATTTCGCTGTTACTAATTCACCATTGTTCACTGCGGTCAGGTATAAATTCTTTTCAATCATGGTTATAATTTTCGAGTTTTTCGTTTTCTTAGCAATTGAACAAGCCGTGTGCCCATCATTATCATTGCCACTGATATCTAGTTTATAGTCATTACATGCAGTCCATGTGAGTAGTGCACGAACAGCAGAGAGGCATTCATTCGTACATGCGACCATCAATGCCGTCTGACCTTTAATGTTTCTCTGGTTAGCATTGACGTTAAGTGTGAGAACGTCTTGTATCAATTGTTCTAAATCTGTGCAATAGAACGTTTTCGGTCCCCGATGGCGACATACGTAATGCAGCACAGTCTCTTGCTCTGAATTCAGAAAATTCATGCCAAATCGTTTTGCCTTCAATTGAAATTTATCCTTTCTAGCCTCCGTGTTTACAGGCTGACGTTCAAATTGAAACAATACTAGATTAAGAATGGTCCAACCACATCTGTTAATGATAACAATAGCTTCAATAAGTGTTTAGAACAGATAGAACAGATTAGAGAACATTAGAACAGATTAGAACATTAGAACAGATGATTACCCGGTTGACTTCCGGGTAATCACAGTTAAGCGTGATATTTTCCTGAAATTTTAATTGAATTGATATGTCTAATTACACTGGTCAACATCAAATCTATTGTCTAAGGTTTCTTAACAGATTTAGGACAATTTCAATGTCCTAAATCCAAATATAACATTGGTCTTGCTCAATCAGGTCAACTTTTGAGATATTGCTACATGATAATTTTCAGGTTTGCATGTATTTTCTATCTACGTCATGCAGATTTCATTATAATAAAATGGTCATCACATAGTTTGTTGTATGCAACGTAAGACCTATTCTTGTGTAATTTTGATCTCCTGATTCCAAACATGTTATCCGTTTTGCCCCATCAGCTCTAGTTTTTGAGATACGGCTTAGTCGTCCTTGTATTTTGGTTATACTAATAAGGCGTTAAATGCAGAATCCTTAATCAATATTCAAATTCTATTCTTGAACAGCAAAAATCTTCAGAGATATTAATTAGTGAATTAGTTGTCATTCACTTTGTCACACTAGAAATCAGAAAAAATGATACTTAAGCATTTATCATGCAATTGTATTTCTAAATGTGCCCTGGAGATCTGTTGCTGCTTCTTCGTCCACAATTACCTCCAAGCAGTTTTCAGGAATTGTGCTTATTTAATTTAAAAATATAATTTATTATACTGGACATATTTCAATTCATTTCTTCTGGAAATGTAAGACCTTTAATGTTATTAACAAAGACCTTTTAGATGAGAGCATCAAAAGCTACATAAAGCATATATATATATATATATATATATATATATATATATATATATATATATATATCAAGCACTTCAATATAGGATATATGGCCCTATCTTTAAAAAAACTAGAGCTAATAGAGAAAATCCGATCCCATATTTGGAATCAGCACCCTAAATAGAAACAGAAACAGGTCTTCCAAGAAACGAACAAAATGTCATGGGACAAAATGTCAGCGGACAAAATGTCACGAGACAAAATATAACATTAAACCTGAACCGTGACATTTTGTCCCCATGACATTTTGTCCCCATGACATTTTGTCCCCATGACCATTTTGTCCGCGGATATTTTGTACGGTCACGCTTATAGATCTATACAATGTGATAATCTTTTAACAGGTGATAGATCAATGGCAGTATAAATTTAAATAGACAGCTTATGTCATTATCACAAAACCGTCAACAGCTTTCGCTCAAAGCAGTATAAATATTATCTGATTCAAATCTAATCTTGTTAAGCACATAGATGTCAGTAGCGAGCAGTGGGGGAGGGGCGGCGGGGCGATGGCCACGGGCATCCACCAGATGGTAGCATCCAAATTGACTTGGCGACCTATTTTTGCTCGCCAGCCCTTTTTACATGAAAACCCTTACACATTTTTCAAACCAAATTAGGCACCCAAATTGACTTCTATTGCTCGTCCACACCTCAACACCTAATACTGAGGTGACGGGGATATTCAAATTTACTTGACCCCGGGCACTACACCAATCTAGGCACGCCACTGAATGATGGACAATTAGATTATATACTGTACAAGACACTAACCGTGATAACATGTGAGGCGATGTAGTCTGTAGTCTTGTCAATATCATATAGACGCATCTTTCTGTTGGTTTACGATCACAATTGGCTACAATATCTTCAACTGCAGTCGGATGTGTGACTTCGCAGGAGTTATTTGCAACGTTTAAAAGCAGATCGAAGAGTTTGTGGACTTTGTAATCGTTTGCTATCAAAGCCGTTTCAAACGAGTCTGAGAAACTGTCGTTGCGTTCTGCTGGGCGATTGGTATCATAGGCGATGAAATTCACGTAACTTCTTCTGGCGATGGGCTGTACACACAGCATTTCAAAGCAGCCCGCACATTCTTCACTATCACTACTCAGAAAACGTCTCACTGCCATCGTTAAGCCATTTTGATCTGCCCATGAAAATAACGCCGATGTAAGAAGGTTTAAAGCTTCAACATTCGCCCTTCTGTCAAATATACTTAAAACTTGTCCACCAGTTGAATCGATATCGCATGTATCACACAAATCAGCGTCGAAGTCGTATGCACTAAAATGTGCTTTCATTTTAGCGATAGACAAAGATACCGTTTCTTCTGTAGATTGAAATGTCTCTACGATATAAGGGCTTTTCTGAAAGGCATCTATCATCCACACAAAGCAATAAGACAAAGCAAATAAGTGCTTTATTAAATAGGATATGTTTACAAGAAGGTCATCATATTTTCCGATCAAATTAGTCATGGGATATCAATAAACCTTGAGAAATATGGCGAAGGACAATTGAATCATATTATTGAAATATTCATTGTATACCTATACATCTATATCATTTTCCTTGAAAACTCGTAAAAATTATTGTCCTGAGTTAAACAACTAAATTCGTTGTCTCAAGGTATTTTAGATATTAAGACTACTTGATATTAGCAAGTATCAACTTGCACTGTGTTATATTATACACATGCGCAGACAACCATTAATATAATTATTCTATAGTAAGAGACTCTGCTGCTACCAATTTTCCATCAGCCTGTGTGAAAACCGCTAAAGTAATAGGTCGAAGTCATTGATCAATCCATGGGAAGAATGAATAAATCGTTTTACTTATGGTTTAAGGTATCAGTAGAGATCCTCAAGAAGCAGCCGCGGACCAAACGGGAGTTGATTGAATCTCTGATTGCAGCCTGGAATCACAACATAACACAAGAACACCTCGTCAAATTGGTCCACTCCATGCCAGTCAGGTGTCACCTGGGAAAGAAGAGGAAAGGTTGGTCAATCAAGTACTGGTGTGGCTACAATCAACAAAACAACCCGTTTTAGGGCTACCTAAATAAATTAAGAATAAATAATAAATTAAATTAACAAGTAAGGGCGAAGACGCAAATTTACAGTAATAACGACTGCAATGTGAGAAATTAGGCAGATCGCACACGAACGTCAATTTCTCATTTTAAAACTTAAAATTTTCACATGCGCGTAATAAAAGACACAAGAAATTTGCGCAGAATTAAATTTCCAATAAAACGGTATATAAAAAGCCAGCATTGTGTAAGGGGAATTGGCAAGAACATCAGACTAATGTAAAAAATAGCGAAATCGTGCAGCCTGAGCAAGACTTTTTCACACCACTGTATGTGTAGGTAGGTAGGAAATAAATTCATTACCCATAAGATATGATTTAATTTCCAACCAATGCTATACACAGGTATTGATAGATAGGATATAAATTTATTACCTGATGTAATTTTATTTCTCCACCAAGAGAGACTGGCAGATGCTTTTCAATATCGATACATGTTCTGTATTGGATGTTGAGAAATCGAATAGGTTCTAATCTAATCATAACAGAAAAAGAAAGAGACTTGGGGGTAATTACCCATAGAAGCACGAATCCATCTCAACAATGTATGGAAGCAGCAAAAAAGGGACACCGAATGGTGGGAATGATGAAAAGGAAAATAGTGAGTCGAAACAACGAGAACCGTAAAACTATACAAGTCATTAGTAAGACCTCAACTAGAATACTGTGTTCATGCACGGAATACATTCTTGAAAATATATAGGCCTATAGGCCTAGAGTTTTTAGAAAGAGTGCAAAGACGAGTAACAAAGATGGTCAATGGCTGCCATAAATGAAGCTACGAAAAAGACTTCAACACTGTGGACTGACAACATTAGAAACGAGAGAGAGAGAGAGAGAGAGAGAGAGAGGGAGAGGGAGAGGGAGAGAGAGGATTTAATAGTAACATACAAAATAATGACAGGGAAAGTAGATGTGCCATACGATCGATTCTTTACATTGGCACATTATAGCAGCACAAGAGGTCACCAATGCAAAACGTTTAAGCAGAAGGTGGGTCCAAGAAAGAAAGTGCAAGGGTTGCTGACAAATGGAACAGTTTAGACGAATTGAGAGTGATAGTTGAAACAGTAAACGGATTCAAAGGCTATCTCGGAAAACTAAGTTATTGAAAACGGAGAGTTACTACAGTGGTTTCACACAGGCTTACTTAACCTATACTCTAACACCATTAATCTATATAAAAAGTTAAATATATTAAATTTGTCTGAAATACATAAGCAGCAAACAGCCATTTTTATGTATAATTACTCAAATAATCTACTACCGCATATTTTTTATAATTGTGATTTTTTCCACTGTTAGCAATAGAAATACCTATCAAGTTAGAACTTGTAACCTATTTTCTATCCCCTTTGCTCGAACTAATACCCACCTATTTACTATTACATTATTTGGACCTAAGATCTGGAATAACCTCCAAATCTATCTAAGAAACTCTATAAACTTAGATGAGTTTAAATATAAAATTAAACAATTCATTTTATCTAATAAATGAGGAATTTGAACTGCTATGATGTTTCATGGTTTTGATACATCAATTCAAATGTCTGCTTGTTCTATAATATTTGTTTACCTATTCATTTTTCTATTATAGATCTTGTCATTTACCATTACTATTTCATTTTTCTTACTCTACCTAAAATACCTCCTTGCAGGAACTTTGTTCCCTTCGGTATCTTGTTATTTCCATATAAGTGTACCTATTTCACCTATTTCATTTAAATTGTAAAATAATTAAGTTCTTCTATGGATGTTATATCAAATACTAGCATATTATAATAATCTATTATTGTAGTAATAATAATAATTATAATTAAGTTCTTCTACAAATGTTATTATTAAGTTCTTCTATAAATGCTATTATGTAACTTTCAATGATTTTTTATCCTTTGGAAATAATAAAATGATGATATTTTCGTAAACCAATTTAAATCACATTATTATTATTATTATTATTATTATTATTATTATTATTATTATTGTTATTGAATACTTGGAAGGTAACATTATGGCATTTATAAAAAATGAGTTGCTTTACTAGCATATTGCCACGAGGTCATTAATAACAAGGTCGTAATATATCTTACCTTCAATAATAGCAATAATACAGTAACTCTGCGCGTAAACAATGTCCTGACTGTTAGGCCTACTGAATATGAAATTGTATTGCAAGTCGCGCAGAGGCACACTCAGCGTTTATGGCTACACTTTAATCATAGTGGGGCTTATCAGGCGGATGAAGCCACCAGACTAGCTGCAGTCCGTATCATTGTTTGCTCGTTAATACGATCGGTCCAAGGTTCGCGGCAGGGCAAATATTCACAGTAGTCTAGGGTTGTAACTTTTCCGGAAAAATAGAATGCCGGGAAAGTTTCCGGAATTTTTCCGGAAAATCCCGGAATCTTTCTAGCATACATATCGCAGGTTTCTGAAAATTGCAGTCTATTAGGTTATATTAATAATCAAAGCAACAAACCGCATTCCACTGTTTTTATTGCACTCCATATGCGCACCACGGTTACCACTAAAATGTCTTTCAAAAGTGGACATTGTTCTAAAGTATAGCTTGACAGGTTCTTTAGTTACTGCTTGAATATAACTCACTTGAGTGTGGAATTAACGATATCGTGTTACTTTCAATCAGATAAATGATAATCACAATCCTTACATAATCATACATTATTACACATGTCTCAATGTCTAGTTTGTCTACTCTCCATCTTCTTCTACAATCTCACCACATGACATTTCAAGGTCGCCTGCATCGAACTGCACAGGATCAATTAATTCTCTAAATTTATGGAAATTTTCCCGACAAGTACCGCTGTATTTCCGGAAATTTCGGGAAAAATTCCGCAGGAAATTTCCGAACTCCCAACCCTAATAGTAGGTCCCGCCGCTTCGGTAACGTACGTAGGCCATAGGTCACGGAACGTGTATGTTAAGCACCACTTATGAGTATTTAGATAAGAGTATAAATTGTTATTATTACATCTAATATGAGTACTTAGAGCAGTAGGCCTATTAATTCTAATTCCGTCCATCAGAAAGTTCTGAGAAAAATTGCGAAAATAGTCAATTATTTTGCGAACTGCCTAAGCCCTGACAATGGTCAAAATTCGATCATTTACTTATTGATATTATTCGGTCGCTGGCTCCAGATGAGCGATCAAACAGTTCTTAACATCTTTCCTCAACATTAAATTCCATTCTAATTTTAAAAATCGGCTGTTTTTCAAAAAGCCTTACGTGATAGGAACATTTCAAAATTATTACTGTGATCAGCATGTAAAATCTGTCTGGTACGTCAGTAATTGCAAAGGAAACGAAAACATTACTAACCAGAGTTTGTTAGGGCCTGCTTGAATAAATGGAGGGGGAGTTTGGGATCAACCACGTTAGCAGAAGACGTAATTACGGAAAAACCCAGCAGTGCGATGGTTAAACGCACGCCCGTAATGTGGTATTTGTCAGGAGTAAGGGGAAATTCCTGGTCACTGCTTGTTGGAATCCTCCATGCTACACTTCATAGACGACAATGGGAAGCGGTTGCCGTCATTAACTTATTCAAGTTACTTATTTAGCACAATGACTTAATTGAAATGTATATTATATGTATGACATTGTCCCCAATTTATTTCTGAGTACAAACATTTAGAAAATCGGTTCACATCATTTGCCAAAGTTATTGGCAAATACGCAGTGGCATGTTTCTTATTTGGTTACAGTGTATGACTGAATGGATGGATGGATAAATGAATGGATGATAAGGTCAAGGACAATGTTGTACTAGTGGCAAAAATTTAGGGTGTCATCTGTCCTACCCACCGTATTAGATGTGAAATTTGGTCCATGTCTAATTTCTCCGCGTAGACTGGACGCGAACGAATCCCCGTGCTAATCGATGCCGGATCAGTTTGACGCTAACAGGTCCGTACGAAGTGGGGGTGCAGAGGTGCAGCTGCACCCCCTGGAAAAATTTAGAAGGTGCAGTGCACCTCCTAAAAAGAAGATGGTCTGTACCCTGTCTGCACCCTCTTCTAGCTAAAATTGGCCCCAAAATTGCCAAAGTTTTCAAAAAAATGCAAAAAGTCGCCAAAATTTACTAAGATTGGCCAAAAATTGCCAAAAATTTGCCAAAAATGATCTCGCCCCAAGAAAAGTGTGAAGTGACGCTACTGCTTTTACCTGGAGAAAATCTGCACCCCTGCTGAAAATTCGTTCCGGCCGGCCTGGACGCTAACGTTTAAATCTGGTAGGAAGTCGCGATTTATTATTTTTAAAAGGTTAACGTTTTGAAAACATTCTGTTTCTGGCTGTTCGTAGCGATCTTCAGAGTAGTAGCCTAGTAAGTCATAACTGTTGACTGTTCGAATGCCTATTCTCATTTTAAAATAAGTCAACATATAATAACAATTTTAAGAAGGATTGACATTTTTGTATTGCACAATAATATATTTAACAATTCGTTTAAATCCAAAACTTTTATCTGTGAAGCGATCAATTGAAATTGATCAGCAGTAAGTGATAACATTAAGGCTCACTGATAATTTAAGTTACTAACTTATCTTTCAATCGTAAGATGTCCTTGAAGTTCTTGGTGCGTTGCGCCACCGTTATAATCAGTTCCCGATTACACTATGCTCTAAATTTTATTTTTCCAATATTTTGAAATATTTAAGTGGTTTTACAATAGTTTTATGTGCTAATTCCAAATATAGGTCCTAACAACAATTTCTCTGTATCACATACAGCTGTAAGGGTTTTTATCACATTGAACATTCGACTGTAATTGAAACTAGACTAAAGCTAAAGTGCCTCTACAGACCAAGCAATATGTACTTGTAACAAAAGGTACAATTAATTCTCTTTTTGTCAATTTCTTACTATATTTAATTTTAAAAAACTGAAATTGATGAATTGTCGGGGAAAACTCATTTAAGCAAAAAAGCACTTTTCTGGATTTTCATGATCTCATGCTAACAGCACATTGTTTTAGATTCCAACAAAAGTCTGCCACCATCCTGATATTCCAATATCCCCGATATCTATGCTCCATGTCCTCGATATCCTGCTGGAATCGTTCTCCTTATTCCTCACTAGTATCACCGAGGTTCTGAGGCAAATAATCCAGGTGAGAATGGAGGAAATGATGCTTAAGACTCATGTTGCATACTAGGACACGCCACATCTAGGGTACGCCACATTTACAAATGCCACATTACATTACATTACATCATCAGAATGGCAAAAAACAAAGCCGCGTTTCCTCTTTGCTCCAAAGTCTTAACGATTCAAAACATCTGACAGCATGCTTCGGCCTAATTCGGCATTCAAACGCTGCTAAAATTCAGCTGACATACAGTAGGCATTGGTACTTCAGCCATTTATGCACCTGAAATTATAAGTCTAGAACTGCAAATAATAGACAGCCATAAAAGGTCTTATTTGGTCATGATATTTTATTTCGTGAAAAACTGTACGTGATACTCCGACCTATTAAATGTCATTTTCGGAATCAGCATTCGTGAAAACATAAAGAACAATAGGCTAACATTTCCTGAGCATAGTGCTATTCTTCTTCTTCTTCTTCTTCTTCTTCTTCTTCTTCTTATCATCATCATCATCATCATCATCATCATCATCATCATCATCATCATCATCATCATCATCATCATCATCATCATCATCTTCTTCTTCTTCTTCTTCTTCTTCTTCTTCTTCTTCTTTATCATCTTCATCTTCGTCATCTTCATCATCTTCGTCGTCATCTTCATTATTATTATTATTATTATTATTATTATTATTATTATTATTATTATTATTATTATTATTAGTATTATTAAATTTGCAACTTGCCAACGGATAAATAATAAAACTATACAGTTAATAATGACTGTTCATGATCTGTCATTTCATGTGTGGCCAGAGATGTTCCAATGAGATGTATTTCGAAATTTCCGTCTTTTTCGCCGTAACCAGCTTCTGATTCATTTTATCGTCGTGCAGGACGGAACCAATTGCCGACAATGTGCCTTTTACCGATAAAATCGCAAAACAAGATGATAGTTGAAAACTACGTTGCAATAATAATTATTATAATATTATTATTATCAGAGGTAAATGGTATGCTAGCAAAGAAACCAGATCTAGCTGGGAAAATGTTAACCACCACCATCATCATCATGGTGTGCCATCTTGATGATGATGGTGGTTAACATTTATTATTAGTATTATCAAATTTGCAACTTGTCAACGGATACATAATTAAAGCTATAAAATTATAGTTAATAATGATAACCACCATGATAGCGATAACAATGTAATATAAAATAAATGTTAATGTTTTGCAACACACCCAGTGGTATTTACCAGGCAAGTGAGACCTAGGATGTTCATTATCACCAGACATAGACCTACACTTCGTTTGTGCAAGTGTTATCTCGAAATCAAGTCTCTGTGGTCGTTTTGTTTTATATTAAACGCAAATTCTTGGCTACTGTTTCACTTATCATATAATTACAGAACAATCTCGAATTCCCTGACTTTGATTCTCTCTGCCAACTTTCAAATCCGGCATATAAACGTATTCTGCAGCTATTTCTCAATGGTCTATGTCACCAGTGGCGGTTCCAGGATTTCTTGGCGGAGGAATGAAATGAATTCATAGGAAGTTGGTGGGCGATGGAAATAGAAGGGAGAAAATCAATAAATTTTGCCGGAAAAGGCTGGAGAAAGGAATTATTGCCCTAATTTTACTGCACTTTACAGCGAAAAATAGGTTAACAAACAAATAAAAGGTCATCCGCAGTTTTTCCCATGGTTTTACTAGACTTTTAACCAAAAATAGGTTTCAAAAGCAAAAAGCGTACGGTGGGGGATGCATCCACACTCATCTCTCACGTGGAACCGCCACTGTATGTCACTTACTGCAATAGTTATGGCTATAGAGACCCATCTATTGCTATTTGGTATACGGATATTTAATCACGCGACTTAATGTCGCAGAGTGTCCTTCGGACATTCAGTTTCGCGGACACTCTATTTCGCTACACCGTCCATCGAGGGATCAGTGCTCGGCTAGCTGAAAAATTGACTGATTGATCTTGTCAACAAAGTCCATGTGAATAACTGTCATGTGATTAACTGTCATGCGATTAACTGTCATGCGATTAACTGTCATGCGATTAACTGTCGCTTGATTAAATGTCACCAAACCTGTTATTTATATTAGGATATCTGTTTTAACTAAAGTTCATTAGGGCCTATATTATTATTATTTATTATTATTATTATTATTATTATTATTATTATTATTATTATTATTATTATTATTACTGATACTACTACTACTACTACTGCTACTGCTACTGCCATTACTACTACTGGGCCTACTACTACTTATACGATTGCTATTACTAATACTACTAATACTAATACTAATACTAATAGACCCCTAAGTTTGGGGAAAGATCATTCGCGCGGGGAATCCGCCCTGTGGAACTCTCTTCCAGACAATGTGACTGGAGCAGTCTCAGCTGGACTTTTCATTAGAAATTTGAAGACACATTTATTTAATATTGGATATGAACTGTGTTAAGCGCTCTTGTTGTAGGCCTTAGCCTTCTCTACTGCGCTATATAAATTGTCAATAAATAAATAAATAAATAAATACTGCTATTATTATTATTTTCATCGCCTTGGAGTCAATGTGACAATACTGTAGATTATAATGTATAATTTCAGTGTAAGATTCTATAAATATTAAATAGAACCAAACTAAATTCTTACCGCAGAGTACATCTGGGATATCATAGTAGATCACATAGGCTGCAAAGAATTGTAACATATAAAACAAACTTGAAAAACAGTTTCTAAAATATTTCTAATTTGTAACTTTAATATTATTTCAGGCTTGCTGTAGAAAAACTCAGTGATTCACAGCAGAGCGTCAGAACAAGGATTTGCATGAAAAGCTCTTGGACGACAGAATATCAAACAATGGAAGATAATAGATAACAAGATAAGAGTAGAAGCGTGCTTTGACACTCACGCAAACAATGAGTGATCAAGCACAACGCTTGAGCAAACGTCCTCTTAATCGTGGAGCAAACAGATAAGAAAATAAACAGAAGACGTTCACAGCGTATGATGTAGGCCTACAGTACATAAGTAAGTAAGTAATATATCACGAATTTCTGTAGCGATTCGTGAGTAGGTACCGTAGTAGCTGCCTTGGTCTTAATATGGGCCTCAATATGGGTCTTAAGATGGATCTCAATATGCGTCTTAAGCGTCTTGTTTGGCATATATTTTTTTACAAGATTAAAGACCCATCTTTTTGACCGGGCTTATCCACCATAGACTGTCACCCGTTTGTTCGGCCGGATACCCTGGATTTGACCTGGATCTTTAGTGATTTGGATTTGGTGTGCCATCGGTTGATGCTCCTGTGCATTATGGAAGTGGCGCTATAGAAGTTTAAGATTCGATTAGATTAGACAAGTGGCTAAGTTTGAACACAGTGTAGAAGTGCATGTACTATTGGATTCGAATGTCTTATTCAAAATTGTTGGATCTAACGTAGTATACAGTTTTGGGTTTTGCCGTTCAAATGGATTCTAAGAAGACCTGCGTTCGTAATATTTGGCGTTGCTTTGAAATGCTGTAAGATTACATGTTGCGAAATTGCATCCTTTAAAGTTTCACTAGCCATCTTAAGTTAACCAATACTAAATCTCGATTTGAATTAGCATTTTACGTGTATAGCGAACAATATTACTTACCCAAAAATGCAGGAAAGTAGATTGTAAAGCAAGCGATCAGGTATTTTGTCACATCGGAACCCTGTAACATACACGCCAGATATTGCTTGATATTGCAATTATATAAGAAAACGAATTAAATGATGTAATACGAATGAAATAACAAATATTTGTGTTACAAAAACATAACCCTGACTCTAACCCTAAACCTAACCTTACCTAATTATGCAGCGCTGGTCTTAAACTCCAAGGCGATGATAGAAGGGATTAAGTGGCATGGGATTATTTGCTATGGGATTAAAAGACTTGGGGATTAAGTGACGGGGATTAAATGACTGGGATTAAAAGACAAGGATTAAAAGACCTGTCACCGCAGTGTAGGGGAGGATTTAAAATGAAATGATTTAAAATCACGATTTAGATCATAAGATCATAAGGAATCACTGGCTGGCAAAATCATTCAAAATTTTGTATCAGGTCTCATGGATCAGTTGTATACCTTGTATAGGCCTACTCAGAGGGGGCAGGGGCAAATGCACAGGAGCCCGGCGGCTTGGAGGGGACCCGGACCGACGATGAAGATGTATTATTAACAGGAATAACACAAAAAGGAGGTTGCCATGTTATATGCACAGGGGCACGACGAATGAAATGGAGACCCGGGCGTGAAAAACGGCGACAAGAACAAAAGGTCATCACTAGTTTCAAAGGGCATCAGGAATTTTCAGACTTGTCTTGTCAGGGGGCGTCGGCCCTTCTGCACAGGCGCCCGGAAATTCTCTCGGCGGGCCTGGGCCTACTGCAGAGCTTTGTTATTTATTGATGCAAAGACAAGAAGACAACGAATGAGAATACAGGAACAAATTTACTAGACTAGAGGACAGTAAGGCAAGCGATGAGATTACACAGCAAGACCATAGTGTGAATGCATAGATGGGCGAAACATAGTGGTTCTCACACAGGGAAGATCCAACTGAACCACTCTAGACCTGTAGTTAATATATATTATAAGCAAAAAATTAAACACAGGGAAGATATACTTAACCACTCTAAGCCTTGCTAATATATATATTATAAGCAAAATTATACACCAGGTTGCATGGTTCAGCGGAGCCCATGTCCATCAGAACAACGCACATCTGTTCTGGATCTCTCCCGTGGTGTTGCTCGATGACCCAGGCGATGTATTGCTTCAGTAGGGGCATGAGATCGTCGGTGGCCAAATTCTCTTTCACATTCACGTACACTAAGACAAATCAACATAAACTGTAACAAACAACTGAACCCACAGATGTCCATGGGTCCATTTTTAGAACCCAATCCAACCCAACCCATCAAATCTCCAACCCAACCCAAACCAACCCAAGCCGGCAATTGGTTTATTTGACCCAACCCACTGTAATGCATTACAATTTCTTAAGCCATGACTTATTTGTTGACCCAACCCACCAATAATAAGGAAAAGTCTGACCCAACCCAATCCAACCCAACCCAACCCATGGGTTAACCCAACCCATGGACATCTCCGACTGAACCCAGACCCGTCGGAACGAATTCTTAGCAGGAGGTGCGTTTCAGGGGCATAGCTAGAGTGTCCGGTTAAATATGTTTTCCTAAGGATGTTCTCAAACTGGCAGCATTCTGAAGGATTAGTTGCAGTGGAAAACTGAGCAAGTCAGTGATAGTCTCATTTTCTTCTCAAGTGACTTTAAAGCGCCTCTGAGTTGTAATTTAAGAGGCGTTATATATAAGTCATATAAATGTTATTAGGCCTACATAACATTTCATCGCATTTTGCTACCGAGAGTAAAAGTCTACTGCAAGCAATGTACTCGAAGGCAGTTAGTAATGTAAAATCGCAGCGTAGGCCTACTGGTCAAATTCTGACATCAGATTCGGAATCAGCGTACTCGATATCATATATGCCTAGTCCACGTGCTTTACACACACACACACACACACACACACACACACACACACACACACACACACACACACACACACACACACACACACACACACACATATATATATATATATATATATATATATATATATATATATATATATAATGCCCTCAGTACTTCATTCCCGATGGACTTATGATAAAAAAAATTGTCCGGAGACATGAAATATATATATATGTATATATATTAATTGAGCCATACATATGTATACATAGTTATACATATAGGCATAATTAAATTCATATAATTATATATATATATGCAGATGCAGCGCTCTAAAAGAATGCGATTATACATACAAATCGGATGTCCAGTCTTGTCTTTACCCTTGAAGTAAATCGCATTTCGATCCTTAATTTCGGAAGGAAAATCATCTGTTGTTAAATCTGCGAAAATTCAACGCTATTGTTTATTTTCCAACGCTGCCTGATATATAGGCCTACTGTACATAATTATACATAAATGCGTTTGATGCACCTGATAGATAGCTGTATGGGCGCCCATGGTACATTTATTCTGTACCATTGGCCCCATGCATTAAGAACAGAGGGGACATTTGCCCTCTGGAAAAGGTAAATCTATTTTGTAACTAACTATAATATTTTGGCCTTTAACCAATATTTTCACGCAAAATCACTGCTTGCTTAAAGTCTAACAGTAGGGTCTACCTGATTTTCTTTGGATTCTACGTGACATTCTGACAATCTTTTAAAATTGTCAGATTTTGCACTTGAAAACCTTTCTAAAATATTAACCTCGACCTTTGTGCTTTGTCTCCTGGGAAAATTTATCTGTGCGTCTGTGCTGTGTACAATGAGTTTTCGCTTTTTATTCACACGTGAATAACCAAAGAGAGGAAATGATCCCGTTTATGACTTGCATCACAGTAAATTGAATATATTAGAACGAGCGTCGCTGTCTAATACGCTGCCATCTGTAGCGCACTCGGGCACAAAATTGGATCCCGGAAATCGTTGACCTCAAGGTCCACTGATAACGGTGGCAGCATTGCTGCTCAAGTTGATTTGTCATCAAGATGGGGTCCAGATGTGATACGTTTTGTCACAAAATCTAATATAGGCCCTACTGTTTTATAAGAGTTGCTCAGACAGTTATATATATAAACTTATATATATATACTTATAGGCCTATATATAGGCCTATACATATATACAGTATATCCCCGCGGTACTTATCTTATGCCCAAAGGTCATATTAAGAAAAAAATTGTCACAGGACAAAAATTAATGTTTGTCAACTCTCGTCTGGTTCATCGAGGTTGGCAAACGGAAAACGTTCCTCAAGAGATATATTTATAAATAATATTTCTTTTTATATATTATATATATATATATATATATATATATATATATATATGCGTATGTATATTAATATATACTGCGTCCCAATTGAAGTTGCACCATTTTAAAAATCAGTAGTAATTCAATAAATTTTATTTAGAGATTATAAAATTTTAAACACATTAAACATCACCTATTGATGGGCGTAGCGATGGGAGGTATGTCGGTATATAGACCCCAAAACTCATACTCCTTTAAAATTTCCAATGTGTTTTTTAAGATTTTCGAAGTTTTTAATAATTTATAGCCCCACTACCCCAAATCTCATCTTACCCCCATCAAATTCCTGGCTACGCCCCTTCTACATAAAATATACAAATTTCAACAGAATAAGCCGCACATTTTACGAGGTATTAATTTTTAAGAGATATGAGCCGATAAACACAAGTTTCCACAATGGGAAAATCACTATTGCAAGCGCGTCATTACGTCGTTTACGATTTCGATTCTGTGGAGGTCTGTTCAACGTCCGTATCTCTGGCAATCTGACGCACACTTCGATGAGTTCAACGCAGTGCCTAATCTAGACTGCGGGTTCGAGTCCCGCAGGAGCCCTAAAGGTCGACTCAGCCTTTTTCGCGGTGGTAAAATGAGGAGCAGTGGTAAAAATCTCTGCGATGTCAAAAAGGTACGCTACGCGCTACACTAGCCCCGTATCCGTGGCATTGAGGGCTAAAACAACGCAGATAAGCGCCGCCCTATGAGCCCTAGGCTCGGGAAGGACTTTGACTTTTTTGATTTATTATTATTAGACAATTTAGTCAGTGCAATAAGCACGGCGAAGGCCAAAGGCAAGAGCTCTTTACAGGGGGCACATATAGAAGACATTGAATCAGTGCGCCCTTAGTTTCTTTTGCAAAGAGTTCGTCTGAGGTCGTTTTAATCACTTTCTCTGGTAACGCGTTTCATAGTATGGGGTTCTCTCGCGTGACAGACTTCTGGCCAAGTTTCTCCGTCCTGGACGGAGGGGGAACATGCATACTGTATGTACTCGATTTGCATGAAAATAAAGCTTATTTGCCATCATTCAGGGGGTCCTGGACATGTTCTATGCCACTATAGTATATGACCAATACGCCACGGTTGTCATAATACAGTAGTGAAAATGAGAAACCGCGCATTCACTAAAATGGATATTATTTCATCAGATGTGTGTATATGAATCGAATAGGTCATGCTTCTGAAAACCGTCTGGTAGAAATTGCTATTTCGTTGAAAATATTTCTGTCCAATACGAGTTATCAACGGTTTGGTTTAGTTTGGGTGTCGATGGAACTTGCTTTATTCAGACATGAGGCAATTATATGCCATTATAAGGTTACAATATGTACACAACGTGATCCTTACAGCGGGCTATTCACAGCATAAGCCAGCCGCTGAAACTCAGATATCTGCAATTGAGATTAAATAACGCCCAGCGCCATGTGCACAACTGCATATATGACCGCTTGAAACACAGAGACCCAATGAGCACATGATTACTATATTACATACGCACATGATTAGGCCTACTATATTGCATGCGAACAGAATTAATAATCAAAGGGAAAGAATTAATTTAAAGGGAAGGGCACACGCTGTAAACATCACAAGATATAGACTATATGAAACAAAATGTAAACAGACTTGCAAAAAGTAAATAAACTATGCCGAAATATATTACAGTCATACAAGTTTAAAAGTTAGTCTACTCTACTGTAGGTAACTGTCTAACAAATTGGCATTACACGATGTATGTTAGTAGCGTTTAAGAATAGCCCAGAAAGGGTCCAAATTTAGCCAGATACTGTTTTAAAATGACCAGACCACAGAGACGAATATACAGGGACACCGGAAGTACGTGTCCCCAAACCAATCCCACTAAGTTTGCTTATTTGGCATCAAGTCGCAAATCCGATGCGGTACTTTGCTTGAGATTCCTGTAAATGGGAATGGGTAGGATTAAACAGGCGAGTATTGTCTTCCCCTCCCATTTCAATAATTATAACAACATGCATCAGTCGACATGGGGACAAGGCAGAATGATGAATGGAGCACGAGCTTTCCTCCACAGCAGTGGCGGTTCCGAGAACTGTTGGTGGGGGATGCAATGAACTTTTAGGAAGTTGGTGAGGGTGATGCAATGAATTTTTAGAAATAGAAAGACCCCACAATTGTCAAAGGAATTATATGTAAACGGCTTAGAAGAAATCTGTACATTTCATTTATAAAATATAATGCTCAGAATTAGCCTGGCTGTAAAAAGTCATAGTGCAAAATCGAGTTTTCAATTATTGCTGGAAGTGAATTTGTCGATGATATTTTCTATGGATATGTCCATATCTTTGTGGATTTACATCGAGGCTAATCCGTTTAGACGATCATCTTCCACTGAAGACGCATTTTTGGTTGGCCGGTGGGGGGATGCATTCTCATTCCCCAGCGTGGAGTCGCCCCTGCTCCCCAGTCTGATTTTCTGGATCCGTCCACCCTGGACCAACCAGGTCTCAGAGTCCGGTATATGTGAAAAAATCTGACTAAGCTATAAGCCTGCTATTTAGAAAAAAATTCAACAAATAAATCGATTCAGTACCGCATAATCCAATTGACTTTCGGAATCTGAAGCAGTTGTCGATAAGATCAACTGCTTTGACAGCATCACCGTTGGCCTTGAGGGTTCGCAGGAACGCCCTTGCATAAGCGTCATCCTTATCGAGGCGATCGATGTCTCTCTGGTCATAGGATCCGTTCTTAATATTCTCTGTGAATAAAAATCAAAGCACCAATCAAAGGATTGACCCTTGCACTGCCTTGAGTGGCTGCCAACTCTCGGTTCTTGCCAATATTTTCAGACCTGATCAGATAGTTTCAAACATTTTCGCTTTTTGGCATCTGTAGGGTGGTTATTTACACAAATTTTGACATATTTTACTATCTTTATACTACAGGATTTACTAAGCCACAACCATTTTACCGAAGGTACCCAGGGGCTGTGATATTACTTCCTTGATTTTTTTCTTATTGAGTGATTTTCCTAATTGCAGTAAATGTCTTTCCACCTTACTCTTATTAAATTTAGATCAGCAAAGCATCCAATGGTAACAACTTTGGGCAATCTTATTATATAATTCTCGATGTCCGGTCTGTCTGTCGGTCACGATACACGGCAGATTTTGGAGGACGTTGTTGCCATTAACAACGAAACTTTAATTAATCGAAGTAGCGTTTGACGCTGCGTATTCATTGCAGCTTAACGAATCGTCTTGATTGCCTGCACGTTGTACGGCACCGCTGGCGGCGCAGTACACCGTGTGGCGCCGTGGGCCCTACTGGGGACGCAGTCCCCCGTGTTGGGCCGTATAGCCTGTAGACCCAACTGGAAGGAGGCGCAGCCTCCCGTCGTAAACCAAGCATCAACCGACGTGGGGTGGGGCGCAGCCTCCCGTCGGAGACCAAGCCCAAGCCCCCGAGGGAGGTCGTAGGCCCACTGAGGGCGCAGCCCCACGTGGGGTCACAGGTCCTACTGGGGCGCACCCTCATGTGAGGCCATAGGCCTTACTGGGGCGCAGTTTTCCATAGGGCGCAGCCTCACATGTGGGGCCGCAGCCCCATGTGAGGCCGTAGGCCTTACTGGAAGCGCAGCTTTCCGTGGGAGATCTAGCCCCAGCCCCTGTGGTGGTTTTATCCTACACTGAGGCACAGCCCCTCGGGGAGAAAAAATCCAAGCCCTCCGTGAGAGGTAAAGCCCCGTTGGGTCCGAAAGCCCAAAATGAGCCGTATGCCCAAAAGGCGGCCGTAGGTAACACTGGGGTGCATCTCTTATGGGAGACCAAATACAAATGGAATCGAAGGGCGTTATTGTGTGCAGCCCCTGTGGTGGAGAGGGGGAACATGACCACCCAGTGAGCACATAGGACAAATTTTAAATGATAATCTACGCATTCATTTTACAGTTTCAGATTAAAAAACTGTTATATGTGATAATACGAACTTTTGCAAAAAAAATCGGGGAAGGAGATAACCACTCTCCCCCGTCATTTTTGACGGGTTAAAAGCTAGTCTCTAATAACAGTAACAGAGCCGCATTCCCTTTGAAGTAAGAGTCTCAAATTCGACATGTAAATTCTAATCGCAAGCCCATGACAGGCTTACATGCCTGTCATAGTACAATGCCAGCAAAATATATCTATGACTTCAAAAATGCCGCAAAGATTATTTTGCGTTAATTAGTGCGTACTTATTGATTTAGCCTGTTTGAACTATGATCACAATGTTAAGAAAACAAACATGCCTAGTGTTAATATATTCATTCTGTAGCCAAATAACCGGAAAATGTGCGTCATTCAGTTGGCCTGAAACGTTAAAACCGAAAAATCGGTAAATTTATTTATGATGCTTCTGTGTGATGGTCAATACACCTTGACTTTTAATAACAAATCAACATGAAAATATACAGAGCCTTTGCAGTGCTTTGAATGCAGAATCTAACGGTGTATAATAATTTGCAATTTTCCTAGGCTAGCTGAGATGAACGATGTTGGTTGTTGAGGACAAATGGAACAGTTTGGACGAGGTGGGAGTGACAGTTGAAACAGTAAACGGATTCAAAGGCTATCTAGATAAACTAGGTTATTGAACGCAGATGGTTACATCAGTGGTTTTCACACAGGCTTACTTAGCCTCCTAAACCACTTAAAAATCACATTATTATTATTATTATTATTATTATTATTATTATTATTATTATTATTATTATTATTATTATTATTATTATTATTATTATTATTATTATTATTATTATTATATAACCTTACCAGAAGACGTTATAAAAGCCTATCTAGCAGTGCGACGGTTAAAATGATACTGCGAATGGATGAACACCATAGACATACATAATATAACTATTCATAGAGCAAAATAAAGTATTTTTCTCAATTTAATGATCAGCAAAACAAGTGATCGATGAAACTCTAACGATAGAACAGGCGCTACTTGAATATTGGGTATTAGGACAAAATGTCACCGGACAAAAGGTCACGGGGACAAAATATCACCGGTGACAAAATGTCCGCGGACAAAATGCCATCCTAACTCTAACCCTAACACTAACCCTAACCCTAAATCGCGGACATTTTGTCCCTATGACATTTTGTCCGGTGACATTTTGTCCCCGTGGCATTTTGTCCGTGATATTTTGTTCGTGACATTTTGTCCGGTGACAATTTTCCGGCCATATTGTGTACATAAAGGCAGAAGGTCTCGCCTATCTGTGAACCAGATGATGGAAAGATGGCTTCTAGAATTAACTAGTCGTTACTAGTGTCATTTACCGGCAAACTTCTCTTTGAAACCAGTTCTCAGATGAGGTACATTGACTTGCACTTCCTGTAAAATGAATCCACGGAGCATACTCAAAAATATTACATGCTAGAGTATAGCAGCAATACTATTGCAAAAGTAGATGTAACAGTTACAGGCAATATTGCTGTGACAAAGTAACCGCAGCCAAGCAGAAAAAATCATATTACAAATAGCATTTTAGATATTCACTTTACATGCAGTGTTTATTCTAGCCACCTAGACATTGGGGGTAACATTTTTGGGAAACAGACATTGGAGAGGTCATACTACTTGCCAAAATGTCAACATGTTTGGGGGAAATTTCAAACTTTGGGAGAAAATTCCTTCAGAGAAGGTCTAGAATAAACACTGCTTTACATGTAAGTGTTCCAAATGCTTGAAATCACAATCTAAGTGATGGAATTGGATGCGTCTAACCTTGGGGCAAATCATTGTTTTATACAGGCCTGATCAAACACACCCCCCACAAAAATCCGACTCCCAAAAATCGCAGTACCGACACAAATTTTTGCATTGAACTGTCTGTCTGTCTGTCTGTCTCTCTCTCTCTCTCTCTCTCTCTCTCTCTCTCTCTCTCGCTCTCTCTCTCTCCAGCGAAGTCAATTCTTCTTCTCCCAAAGACCTGGAGTCTGGACAAAACACTAGAGCAAATAAAAGGAACAACCCGCTCCGTGAATTTGAGCGTATGGACAATATTTTGCAGCTCATATTTATTATGCACTGACAAGGAATTATACAAAAAGAGTCATTAGCTAAATCTCATGGCGATGTTTCGATTTAGTATGAGTACCGAGTTTTGCTCCTTTGAACTCGGTGGCTTCACTAAAGTCAACATATGGATTGCGGGCAGCTGGCCAACTCAACAACACTTATTATTTACTGCGGTCCTCAGTGAAAATTGTAAAGGTCAGTATTCAGGTCACGTCTATCAATTCAATTGTCAAAATAAACAAATGATTGAGCGTGGCTGTGTTATTTTCGGCATTCAACAATTCGGTTTGCTTCATTGAAGTTAGTTTCCGGGAGCGCCATTTTGGCTGCTTGAAAGTGTCTGTACGTACTTCGGAATATCGCCGTTCTTGGCAGTTTTACCGACGTCTTAATATATAATATAATATATAATATAACAAGGTTTAAAGTGGTTCAGTAGGGACTGCCCTGTGTGAGAACCACTGTTGTTCCCGTCCAATCTAATACCCTAGACTACTGAGGTTTATTTTGAACTCGTTTACAGTTGTAGCCATTACTATCCCCTCATCCAGTTCATTCCATCTGTCCACCACTCTTGCACTAAAAAAATGCTGTTTATGTCTCCCAACCCGTTTCTTGAACAGTTTCATGTTGTGTCCTCTGGTTCTATCATACTGCTTCATTGTAAAAAATCTTTCTCTTGGCATTTCCACTTTGTTTGTTAGTATTTTGTATGTCTCTATCAAATCCCCTCTCTCTCTTCTTTTTTCCAGGGTTGTCAATCCACAGTGATTTAGCCTTTCCTCATAGGTTAGTTTATGATATCCCTTGATCATTTTTGTTGCTCTGTGTTGCACTCTTTCTAAGGTCTCTATGTCTTTCTTCAGGAATGGACACCATGCTTGAACACAATACTCTAAATGTGGACGTACCAATGTCTTGTAAAGTCTTATTATTACATCCTTCTCTCTGCTCACTATCGTTCTTTTGATCATACCTAGAATTTTGTTGGCCTTATTAGCTGCCTCTGCACATTGCCTAGATGGCTTTAAGCTGTTATGCATGATGACCCCTAGATCTTTCTCCTCGTTTGTAACTTTTAGTCCCTTCCCACATAACTTAAATTCATGATCTGTTCCCTTCTTCCCAATGTGCATCACCGAGCATTTATCTGTATTAAAAAGCATTTGCCAATCTGCCGACCACTGGGATAGTCTATTAAGGTCTTGTTGTAAAATTTTTGCTTCTGTTTCACTATCACTCTGTCCACACAGTTTTGTGTCATCAGCGAATTTTGAAATTTTTGACATTATATCATCATCGATGTCATTGATGTATATTAAAAACAATAGCGGTCCCAACACTGAACCTTGTGGCACCCCACTTATGACCTCAGCCCAGTCTTACGCTTAAATTTTGTGCTAATCGCGCGGATTGTCGCCTACTTGTAGTTTTTGCGCTTGGAAACATTATCCACACAGGTGCAATATAAATAGCCATTTTGATTGATTGATTGATTGATTGAGTAGACTTCCCAATTCAACTTCCTAGCCTCTTTACAAACTTGTCTGTATCAGCGCGCCCGAAAGTAGTTCGCCGACTTCAGATTTAAAGACAAGAACTAAGTTTCTACATTTGCAGGAACTAAATAATAAAAGTTCTAATCTTCAGCAGGAACTAAATAATAAAAGTTCTAATCTTCAGCCTTTAGCACTCCTCATTAGGCATAGACCACCGACAAGATAAAGCACAGACACGCAAATTTGTAAGGGGGCTGGGAAGTCGAGCAGGGAAGTCCAGCTTCAAGAATACGCCTGCAATTTATATAATGCTGCTAAATTAAAATTGCTTGTTTGCCTAATGCAAACAGGAAGCAGAGTAGTAACCCGAACCCGGGCATTGCCCGTAATTGCCAGGGTGCGGTTACGTCAACGTCTAGACTGATCGAGATAAAGGCTCTCACTCAAATCGTTCACGCAATTTCAACCGAATGAATGCCAACAATGATTAGACGCTCCACAGACCTAGCACAGAGAGAGAGAGAGAAAGAGAGAGAGACAGACAGACAGACAGAGACAGACAGAGACAGACAGAGACAGACAGAGACAGACAGAGGCACAGAGAGAGAGACAGAGAGAGACAGACAGACAGACCGAGAGAGAGACAGAGAGAGAGAGAGAGACAGACAGAGAGAGAGACAGAGAGAGAGAGAGAGAGAGAGAGAGAGAGAGAGAGAGAGAGACAGAGAGAGACAGAGAGAGAGACAGAGAGAGAGACAGAGAGAGACAGAGAGAGAGACAGAGAGAGAGACAGAGAGAGAGACAGAGAGAGAGAGAGACAGAGACAGAGACAGAGACAGAGAGACAGAGAGACAGACAGAGAGAGAGAGGTGGGCGCCTGAGGCCAAGTCGATAAAAAATGTTTGACGACTAAATAAAAGGTCGCCGAGCCAATTTTGGCGTCTTCACCTGGTCGACACCCCACTGTCCCCTCTGCACGCTACTGCCACAGCCATACAGTGGCGTTGCGAGGGGCAGTGGGGGCGAACCGCCCCGGGCGGCACTCGCCCTAGGGGTGGCATTTTTGAGATTTTTCGAATTTTCGAATTTTGATAAGGTTTTTATTTTGCTTATTGGTAAAAAATTTCGGGCAGTTGACAGCGTTTTTTGCTTGTCAGGAAATTTCGGGAAGTTGATACGGTTTTTTTGCTTGTCAGGAAAATTTCGGAGGCGGCACTTTTTTCTCGCCCCGGGCGGCACTTTGCCTCGCTACGCCACTGCAGCCATACCAACACACCCATTTTCTAGTATGAGCGCCTCAAGGGGTACCATGACTGAAATTCATCGATATCGTCAGAGTAGATGGTAGGCAGTTAGATATTTTGCAGGTAAGATAATTCACACCTCTTATTCTAACCACGACACGTTAATTAATTAATTAATTATTCTTTGAAGTCATTATTGTCACAACACACAATGAAAAACACGTCGTTCGTTCTCATTAATGGCATTAGTTCCGCCAGCTGCAATCTAATGAAATTCTCTGCCAACTGTGTTATAATATATATATATATATATATATATATATATATATATTTAGGTGGTAAGGGGATATCCCACTGACTTATGTACTCTTTATATAACTGGGGAACTCGGAAAGTAGCTATCTTCCCCTCTCCCACTGGTCTGACTCAAATACCATCTGTCTTTGCTACATCAACGCTATATTATGGTAGTATTTGATTAGGCTCTGCGAATAGGCACAGCATAGTTAATGCCTTATCAACTAGGTACAGTTCTTGCTTATCTTAATTCTACCAAGTTAGATATGTTCTATAATTACGGACTTAATTTCGACATATTCAGTGGCGGTTCCACGTGGGGGATGAGTGGGGATGCATCCCCCACCGAACTTACTTTACTTTTTTTGCTTGTGAAACCTATTTTTGGGTAAAAGTCTAGTAAACATTAAAACTACGGGGAAAATACTACTGCGGATAACTTTTTTCTGCTTGTCAGCCTAGTTTTCGGTAAAAGTGCAGTAAAATTAGGGATACAATTCACTCTTGTCGGCCTTTTCCGGCAAAGTTCATTGTTTTTTTCTTTCTATTTTCATCCCCCCACCAATTTCCTATGAATTCATTTAATCCCGCACAAAGAAATCCTGAAACCGCCACTGGATATATTTACGGTATATCACAGATGAAACACACACACACACACACACACACGGCAGATGTTAAAACGTTCATTACCTCAGGCTTCGGATTCAAGTCAGCCATCGTAGAATACTCTTTTCAGTATTTTACTGCGAAGAAAAACATACACCTCTCGATGAAGGCTGGATCGCTTGTGACTGTTGCAGCTTTAACCAACGTAACGACTCAAAACTGAATCGCGTCTCTCTCCTCACAACGCAACCGCACCTACTGTACGACCGGTTCCGCTTTTAATGACTGTTAGTATAGTCTACCACCAATGCGGCCAATCGGCCATTGCTGGCTCATCGAAGGCGAAACAGAAAACGAAAGTGAACGGGAGATTTATGTAACCACAGGAGACAAAGTCAAATTGGCTTTACGCTCCAGCAAGCATAAGGTACACAAGCGCTGTTTTCTGTTTTGACATAATCGTGATTAATGCCATAATCTTCAAAGGGACGTTAAAACGATTGATTGACTTTATTTGTATCAGAGGCGGATCGATGGGAGGGGCAGAGGGGACATATGTCCCCGGGCGCCGAGGTGAGAGGGCGCCAAAATCGGGTATTTGGGTAAATGAAACGCCCAATAAAGAAGAAGAAACACGTGTGACGACCCTTTTTTTGCTCGTCAGCAATGTTAGGGGCGCCAACGGTGCACTTTGCCCCCGGGCGCCGCATACCCTCGCTCCGCCTCTGATTTGCATTGAATTAAGTAATATAACCTCACGGATGTATCTAATGTCCATTGATGAAGTCCTCTAGCGGCCTGGCCCTTAAAGCCTGCAACTTTCTTGTACGTTGTTGCAATATCAATTGCAAATTTGAGAGTACTTAGCAAAACGGTGTTAAGCTGAAATTTATTTAATGATTATTAAAAGCTTTGAGTCGCATAGTTTTTTTTAAACTTTGACAAACTAAAAGGTAGATTAATACGGACCATCGGCCTAAAAGGTAGCGTTTCACCGATAGTGCCTACTGCCGATTATAGGCCGCCGATTATCGGCCAATTATTATAATCATCGACCGAATAGCGATCATTGGCCAGTTAAGGTTTCTTTGTCCATTGTTCAGTTTAACGCATGGACAAATTAATCAGATAAACGCTATGACGTCATTCCATTCGTATTCTAACTGATGGACGACTGTACAGAAATTAATAAAAGGTTAAACAGCAGTCAACAAATTAAATAAATGTGGTATTAAAACATAAACTACACAAACACAATCACTTTGCGTAGTAGTTGTAGTAGTAGTGGTGGTGGCAGTATTAGTATAGTAGTAGAAGTAGTAGTTGTAGTCAGTGGTTAAATTGAGCCGGATCTTGCCGGATCTCCGATCTGGGACGTCTGGCAAGAGATCCGGCACGGCTGACATGAGATCCGGAACGTACTTTTTATTCGTTGTGATCTTTTATTGTTTACTTTAGCACTTTGCATGCACGGACGGGAAAGACAATAAAACGTGGACTCTAAATGTTCGTTTAAAATGAATAAAAACCTGTGAAGAAATTTTGTGGCTGTTTAACCACTGGTAGTAGTAGTAGTAGTAGTAGTAGTAGTAGTAGTAGTAGTATAGTAGTAGTAGTAGTAGTAGTTGTTGTAGCAAGAGTAATAGCAGCAGTGGTAGTAGCAACAGTAGTAGTCGTTGTTGTAGCAGCATCAGCAGCAGCAGTAGTAGTAGGGGTGGCAGTAGAGGTAGTAGCTGTAGTAGTAGCAGTGGTACTTTCACTTTCAATGTTTCAGCGATTAATTTGCTTGAGGTTAGAAGTCGCTTTGATCCACGGTCTTTGTGCTTTTTAGCAATAATGCAAACACGAATTACCAGAAAGCCAGGTAAGAGAAAGTTATGAAATCGAAGTGAAAGTGAAATATTCAACGACAACAATTTACATGTAACCCGGTAGCAATTTACGCACGACACTAATTTTTCCGTTTGAACAAATATTCGTTCACTTTTACTTCCTTCAATCTACGATAGCGAAACTAACGCAGGCCTAATACATTATCCAGCTCAGGGAAGCTCAGGGATATTTCACACCCCCTAACACCTCCAACACCCCAATTTTAGACCGAAACCACCCAACAGCCCCATTTCAGCTATGGGATGACCTTTTTTGATCGTCAGACTTTTGGCAGGGGGACACCCAGAATTTACCGACACCCCCCAAATTGATAATCCTAGAAATAACTCTGATCCAGCTCTTCCTCAAAACACAGCATGAGATTGAAATACAGTAAATTAAATAAAATGCCACAATATTACAATGACACTAAATTAGAGGTCAAATTTTTGATTGAGATTAAACTGTTGGCGAAAATGAAAAGAATAAATACGTAGTCTTAAATCTTTGCTTAGAACCTGACTGACTAAGTTTGAGTTGTTGATTTACTTACCAGATGGTCTAGCTACTACTAGAAAGTCAATTGAAATTCATACCGAATACGTTCACAATTACAGATATTTCTATGCTACATTACCATGGCATGAACGCTTCAATTGCATCTTGCATGGTTAAATCCATCGACAACGTTTGGGCAGAGCTGGCGCGTGGGGCCTGCAAGGCCTGCGGCCGTAGGGGGCCCCGCTGGCCTCGGATATTTAAGAGTTTTCATTTTTTCTTATTCTTAAGTTATTCCAAGTAAGTTATCGCGAAGGAAAGTTTAAATTAGAATGTATACAATGATTGACTATAAATTTTGAACTTTTTTGTTTGTTTGTCAATCGGTTCAGCGACCTTATTTTGCTTGTCAAGACTTTTCATAAACGTTGCAGGGGCCCCTCGTGAAAAGTTGCAGGGGCCCAGAGGGCCCCAAAAAGTCACGCGCCGGCTCTGCGTTTGGGTAAAAACGGGTGGATATTTTATTGGTGAGATAGTATACTGTATCTTTAGGCTCAGAATACAAATTCTCTGCTGCACGAATTATTTTGAATATACATAGGCTTCATTGGAGTCAACCTTCAACACGAACAAAAAGTTTCGCAGATATTCGCTAGGCAGTTAGCGTCAGCGATAGTTATGAATAAGATCTGAGAATATTATAATAAACCCATTTACATCGGTGTAAAGCATATCGATTTATTTTCCAAAACCGTTCTATCAGATATTTTTAATAACGATGGTAAAAAGCGTATTACCAGACAGATAGTACTAAGAAATTGCGTTGTCAGACAATGCACAAACAGTACAGTGCATAATATTACTACTACATAACCTTAACCATCTGCCTGATGATGATGATGATGATGATGATGACAATGGTGGTGGTGGTGGTGGTGGTGGCGATGATGATGGCGACCAGTGACGTAGCCAAGGGGGGGGTGGTAGTTTGGAGGTTAAACCCCGTTGGTTGCCCGATCCAAAAACTTTTTATTGCGTATTAATATTCTGCGGGTGGAGGGGCGCCAAAATCGGGTCCAAAGTAGCAATAAAGACCAAAAACGAAGCAAAGAAGCCTATAAATATAGTTGTATGCGCTTAAATAGTTATAGTATAACTAACTTAGACACAATAATTAATAGGTGACGACCTTTTTTGGCTTGTCAGGATTTTTCGAAGTTCGGATTGGGAATGGTCATAACCCCCTTCGGGAAATCCTGGCTACGCCACTGATGGTGACGATGACGGTCAGTTTACTGTCCTGAGGTAGGTTCAATTGGCTTTTACGCCTGAGGATGAGATGAACGACGTAGTTTCGCTATGCATTCTTCACAGAAAAGTAGGGGTCCACATTTGACGAGTTCAAGGTCGCTTCGCAGAGGTCACGGAGGGTTTGAACCAGCTACCGTACGATTGTATTGTTAGAATCCTAGCACTGTTCCACCATGCCCCATCATTTGCATTATGCATATTTTTAAAATTACTAAATAAACAATTGCGCATTTACTGTGTTCACAGCGCGAGCGGTAAAAGGGACAATTTAGGAGTAATGAGATAAAGAAATTCTGCAGATTAATTGGTGTTGGTAGCCCTATTACAGAAGATGGAGAAATCAATGAGAGGCTGACCTCTAATTTGTGAAAAACGACTCAACGGAAGTCGACAATTTGGGGTAAGAGCTAAATCGGCCTCATGAACACTTACAGTTTTATCGACCTTTCAAACGGTGCTTCAATTTGCTATTTTGAATTAGGTATATAACGTGATACCTCAAGGGCCGCCGCGAGGGGGCAGAGGATGCAAATGCACAGGGGCCCGGCGACCTGTAGGGGGCCCGGCGCGACTTGTAGGGGCCCGGACCGGTGACGTATTAGCTTATTATTAACACACCATAAACCCTGAAAAGGGCTGATAAGTAAAAAAAATAGGGACCCGGAATTTCTCTCGGCGGGCCTGGCTACCTCGGAACCTTAAAGACCACACGTTTCAAATTTTAATCACTGAAGTCATTGGGACGTCCATTTCGTACTGTAGGTATCATCATCATCATCATCATCATCATCATCATCATCATCATCATCATCATCATCATCATCATCATCATCATCATCATCATCATCATCATCATCATCATCATCATCATCATCATCATCATCATCATCATCATCATCATCATCATCATCATCATCATCATCAAGTTCTCTGTCCTGGGACAGGTTCAGGGACTGTAGTTGTATGCCTTATTTATTAGACACTTCTGCAGACATCGCATCTTTTGCTAAACCTTTTCTCAGATCTGTACCACTTACGTAGTCATATGCACACATGCATAAGCGTGCATACAAATATACATATATTATTAAACATACACATAGACACGCATACCAACATACATTCATACCTACATACGGATATACATGCAGTCATACTTGCATATACTGTATAGGCCCCTATAGTCATAGGCCAATATTCATGACAGTATGCACATTACACACAAGCATACCGATATGTGTAGATGCTTACATGTAAATAGGCCTACATATAGACTATACAATCACATCTATACGAACACATGCAAGCTTACAGACATGCAAATACGCCATATATATATATATATATATATATATATATATATATATATATATATATATATATATATATATATATATATATAGGTGGTCCTTATTCCTATGGAAGAGAATATTTTTCGAGCGTTTTCAAGTCTGACCCCTAAAACGTTTCCACCTGGTATAGGAAGTACACATACTAAATTTAGTGCAAATGTTTTACTTCTAAGAGGTCGCTCAAGGTCTCAGAAGAATGTAGTGTTTAATAAGAAGAAAAACGTCAAATTCGGACAAGTCCTCTTTTAGATGGCATTACATTTATTATAAATTGACATCTAAAAGTTAACCGAAATGTACAAAAATCGCAGTCAGTTTACTGTTACTCAGTTTCTGAACTATCGCCACAGTAATTTCGCTTTAGGCACCCAGGATATCTCTTACGATGATCAGAAACGGCTTGAAGTAAAAACTGCATGCAACTGTTCTTCGTCTTTAGTCAAGCTACCAGTAAATTCCTGAACTAATGCAACCCCTCGTTCAGCATGATCATTTGTTACTTGAAGAGTCTTAACAGTATTACAGGCTAAGTTGTAATCATCCCTGTCATGCCATTGACATACCGGAGTGTGTAAAAAATCAGAAGGTAGGTTGAGCTTTGTGAAAAGTGACATAGTCATCTTAGTTGTAAAGTCTTCCAATGATTTAGTTTGAACTTCATCTAGCAAGAGGTTAACGCGCTTAGAAGGAACTGTGGCACCATCAGTACATAGCATTGCCATCACCATTTTCTCCTTTGTATCATTAGAAACTCTGTCATCAAACAAAGAGAGGTCGACCAACTCCTCAGATAAGTACCAAAGCTGACCTGCCAGTTTCATTGACGTTTTGCAGGAAATTCGCTTGTGAACTCTCTTGTAACCAACTAAGGACTTCAGTAGATTTAAATCGTTATAGGGTGCGCCCACTGCAAGAGGAGCTCTTATCCACGCGACCACATAGATTCTAGAATAGAAGATGCAGAGGCTTCGAAGACCATGTAATTGACGTTGTGCCAGTTTAAGTTGAGAACGAAACATCCATACCTTGAAGGTATAAATCACTTTGCTCATCCAGCGAGCTAGATGCATGGGACCAGGTGTCGACCATACTACGCCACGACATGCATGAGTACCCAAAAAGATCAAAGTTATCTCAATCAACTCCTTGTAGTCGTCACGTGGTTGTTGTTGTGATAATGCAGTTTGAAGCTCCTGAACTACATCATCCCTTATGTCAGATAAGGCCTCAAAAACTTCAATGTCACTCGAATAATCTTGAAAATGAGTTGTATCGATTTTCTTCCATTGTTCTTTAAATTTCTTAAATAGTGGAATTTCTGGAGATAAGGTAACGCTCATGGCTTCATTGAATGCGGCGGCAACCAATTCAAGATATGATGTCTGCAGGCTAGATGCAACAGACTACGACCAAGCAGTTCCTGAAGTATAACACATGCTCCATTGCTCAGTCCAGTATTTGAACTAGTTGTATCGAAACATAAACCACATACACTATCAGATATGTTCCACTTGTTCAGCATAGCAAAGACTGCATGAGCCTGCTCCTTTCCAGTGCCTGAACATATTTGAGGTACCCCAGCAACTGTGAGCCACCACCCAACAAAGAAATCAGAATAGCCAGGCGATCTACCTTTGTTTTCCAGAAAGATCCAGTAACAGCTTTCCATCCCAATGTACCAACAATTTTACCCCAGGTTTGAAGCTTCCATGAATTCTTGAAAAAGCAGCTCGTCTATGTTCTTGCCTCTGACGGCGTATAGTGCTTCTATTAAGAGCCAAACTTTGAATGTCGCAACCAATACTTTTAGCAGTTTCTGCAACAACCGAAACTGCTGATCTATCTGAAACTTTATTGCGATCCAGTACAGCAGACAGTTGAGGAGTTAATATTTGCTGTCGTCCACGCTTGGCGCATGGGGGATGCTGTGGAAGAGAATATTGAGCACCACCCTCATTACTTGAGGATTCATCATCTGAACATGAAGAACGGTCAGCGTCTAAGGTGTTTAACAAATCCACCACACCTACTTGTGCCTTCAGATGTCGCTTTCTTTTTTTCTCAGCTCTTTCTTGTCGTCTTATCTCTTTACCCGCTAGTACAGTATCAACGGAAGCCATGGACCCTCTGCGCCCTTTCTCTCTTTGTGATAGGAGAAAATCTTTAAAACCTAATTATTGATAGCTAGACTGTATCACACAGGCTCCTTCATTTTAAGTAATTATCACTTACTACCACGATCGTTGCTTCAATGTTTCAAGTTGTTTAGCATATGATGCAATAAATAGCATAATTTCATAATAGAACATAATGCCTACATAATGCAATACTTTGATGCACTTGAGCGACCAGTTAACAATGGAATATTGATCTGCAATTTTGTACTAATAATCTACTTATATAAAGGAACAAATATGGGGGTCAGACCTAGACATTTCAAAATTTCAAAAATAAGGACCACCCTAATATATATATATATATATATATATATATATATATATATATATAAACAACCATATATATACTATATATATGTATATATATATACAGTGGCAGTTCCACGTGGGGATGAGTAGGGATGTATCCCCCACCGGACGTTTTTGCTTGTGAAGCCTATTTTTCGGTAAAAGTGTAGTAAAATCAGGAAAGTGAAAAAGAAAATCATTCTCTTTTTGCCAATCTTTTTCGCCAAGGTTTTATTGTTTTTACTCTTCTCTTTTCATCCCCACCAACTTCTTATGAATTCATTTCACCCCAAAAAAAGAAATCCTGGAACCCTCATTGTATATACATATACAGTTATACACACATATGCATACATGTTAATATATTAGACATACTGCATGTTCCGACGCGATTGATTCGTGTATGCATAGGCCTACGTGCATATTGTTTCTCGTGTATATATTTTTGAGTATATAACATTTAAGTTATCATCCTCATTGCCGCTTTGTTTTGCATTGGCCATTGCGGCGTCTACAGAGAAACCGTTTGCAAAATAAACAACGGTCGCTGACAGCTGCCGGCAAGAAAAATTACCTGGAATTGACGTCACCGACCGACTCAGGAACAAAAACTTTCGCCGACAAACTGGGAGAGAGGGAGAGAGAGAGAGAGTGAGAGAGGGAGATGAGTGAGAGAGGAGAGAGAAATAGGCATATATATATGTTTATGTATATATGTTTATATATATATATATAATGTGACGGGCGCCTATCTCTCTTTAAGGGTTATCGTTATCGTCTAGGGGTCTTTAGTATTAATGGAGAATATTTTATCTCCTAGGCCAACCCTATCAACATTAATTCTCTAACAACTTCCTTCTTATGAAATACATTTTAATCTTAACTAATTAATATCTCTTCAACAATAGCGGTCATCAAATCAAATTAGTATTCAGGACCTACAAATTGTTCCTAAGCAAAGCGACAGTACTAATATGGCAACACGTCGCTAACGACGCTAAGCTACAACAGCTGACTACTATCAGTTTTGAATCAACAATAAAACAAGAGTCCTGCAAAACACAGTGACTCTATCAAATAGTTCCTGATAACCACAACCGTACGATTTCGCTTCGATACGATTATAAATATGTAATTCAACAGTTTAAATAAACAAGAAAACAATCTTTTATCGTCGCCGAATTCTCTTCCGATCGACCTTCGCCTTCGCCGCGTTCCATCCACCTCGTTTTCAAAACCAACCGTCGACGCTTTTCGTCGTCCACCAATCACCGTTCTCCACGCTCGTCAACTGCCGAAACGACGTCTTCTTATTCGCTGAAACGATACATAGAAGCAAGCACACACACATAGTTAACTTATGCATCAATCTATGCTAATTACCTGCTTAGTAAGACGCGAACTTGTTACCATTACACCCTAGTACACGAGCCTACGGGATGGATCATCACGTCAATTTCAAAAACCAAAAATCAGGAACAATCTCTGAAATGAGCTTGTGAAGAACAACTATACTTCTAACAACTCAACTAATAAACTTGGGGTAACGGTAGAAGACATCACCTCGAGTCAAAAACAACCACTCAACAAAATTGAGCAACTCCTTGTAGTTATATTACATTACTCAGTATCTTACTTACACTAACTTAAACTCTTATATCCTATGCATTACTTACACGACATTACTCGAATGAAAACCTAACTACAGTATTGACCTTACTTAATCTGATGGCCTGCTAAGAATATCTGGCAGCAAGTTATCTCTGCCAGGCCTATGTCTTATCTCCAAGGAATATTGCTGAAGTTCTAACGACCAACGCAGAAGCTTCGCATTATGTCTTCCCATCTTATGAATAAATGTCAGTGGACTGTGGTCTGAGTAAATAATTGTTTTGTCAGTCCCAAAGTAAACACTGAAGACTCGTACCGCTGACACTAAAGCTAAAGCCTCCTTCTCAACAGTCGCATAACGACACTCATGAGTGTTAAGTTTCCTACTATAGTAACACACAGGGTGTTCTATATTATCATATACCTGGAAAGAACTGCACCAATTGCTTTGTCACTGGCATCCACTGCAACTGCAAATGGACGATTAAAATCTGGTGTCTTCAGTATTGGTCTAGAAGCTAACCTAGACTTAATATCAAGGAATGCATTTTCTGACTCTTCTGTCCAGTCAAACTTTGCATTTTTCTTTAGTAAATTTGTCAGGGCTATGGACAGGTGAGCATAGTGTGGCAGAAATTTGCGGAAGTACCCGCAGACTCCAAGGAACGACTGCAATTGCTTCCTTGTCTTAGGCCTTGGGAAATTCTGGATGGACAATATCTTATTCTGCAAAGGTTGGATCTGACCCAACCCTACACGATGTCCTAAATAGTCTACCTGAGCGTTTGCAAATTCACATTTGCTCAGTTTAAGTTTTAAGCCAGCCTTATGAATTTTAGTTAAAACTGCATGAAGATGTTCCAAATGTTCAGTCCAGGAGTTACTGAAAATTATAATATCGTCTAAGTAGGCATCTGCAAATTCTTCTAGCCCACATAGGACTTTCTTAACTAGCCTGGAAAACGTTGCGGGAGCGTTTCGACAGCCAAAGGGCATGTATTTCCATTGGAAATGGCCATTTTGGGTTACAAACCCAGTAAGTGGTACTGACTCGGGGTCCATACGGATCTGCCAGTATCCGCAGGTCATGTCGACTTTGCTTAAGTATTTGCTACGCCCTACTTTGTCTATCAATTGTTCTATCCTCGGCATTGGGAACAGGTCAGGGATGGTTTGATCGTTTAACTTTCTAAGATCTGTGCAGAGTCTTAGAGATCCATCTGCTTTGGGAACAACTACAACAGGAGCACCCCAGGGGCTGTCGCTGGGCTCAATGATCCCATCTGCTAACAATTGCTTTATTTCATTATTTACAAACTTAGTCTTATCAGGGCTTAGCCTATAAGGAGAAAAGTACATTGGCTTGGCATCAGTTTTAAGATTAATTCTATGTGAAATCAAATCAGTTTTCCCAGGTTTATTACTGAGAACCTGTTCGTGTTTGAGAATTAGAGATTTCAACTCTTGGGATTGAATGCAATCCAAATGTTTTGCTTTATTTTCCAACTGTTCTTCAAAAGAACATTGAACTTTCTCTGCAATTTCAACCACATTTACAACTTCTTGTGTATTGTTAATGTCTGCTGATGAATTCCTCTCGAAATAAGGTTTCAACAAGTTCACGTGGCATAGCCTAGTTTGTTTTTTTATCAGGTGTGGAAATTACATAATCCACGGATCCAACTTTCTTAACCACTTTGTATGGCCCATGGTAAGCTGCTTGTAATGGTTTACCATCCCTGGGCAACCACACTAACACTAATTGTCCGGGTTGAAATTCTACTTCAACAGCTTTTCTATCATAGTATTTTTTTATCTTGGCCTGCTGCTGAGCATACCGCTTATTAGCTATGTCTATGGAAAATCTAATCTTTTCCCTCAACGACATAACAAATTTTGACACATGGACCTTTTTGATGTGTTCCAGGGTGTCTGCTTTTTGGAACCACTGGTCTTTTAATAGTGACAGAGGTGAATTGACGTGCCTTCCATAAAGTAAATCAAAACTTGAAAATCCGAGGCCTTCTATTGGTACCTCTCTATATGCAAATAGAACCCATGGGATTAACTCATCCCACTCAAGGTTGGAATCCTTTTGCACAGCACGTATCATCTGTTTTAACGTGAAGTGGAAACGTTCCAGGGAGCTATTGGACTGAGGATGGTATGCGGAGATTTTAACATGTTTGATGGCACATTGATCTAAAAAGTGCTGCATTACGTCCGACATAAATTCTCGACCTTGGTCAGTAAGAATCTCCTTAGGAAAACCGCACCGGGCAAAAACATCTGTTAACACTCGGCAAACTATAGGCGCCTTATGCTCAGGTATAGGTATTGCCTCGGGGTAGTGAGTGCATAGGTCCATTATGGTTAACAACCACCTGTTACCGGACTTTTTACACTCGGGTAGTGGTCCGACGACATCTACAGCTATTCTATCAAAAGCATTGGACATGATGGGTAAACTGTGTAGCTTGGCAATATTACCATATTTACCTTTATTAAGTTTTTGGCAAATATCGCAAGCTTTAACATAATCCTTTATGTCTTTGTTCATTGAAGGCCAGTAGAAATGTCTTATTATTCTCTGTTTTGTTTTTTGTGTACCGAGGTGACCGGATGCTGGGATATCGTGCGCTACTTCTAACAACCTACGACGAATCTTCCCTGGAGCAACGATTTGAACAAAACCCAAATCAGACTCCTGTGGACAATCGGATTCCACAAATTTTCTCACCAGAAGACCGTCATGCACACAATAAGAAATTTTGTGTCCTGAAGTTTCAAAATCAATTACCTCTTCAAACAATTCTTTGAGAGTTTCATCTGCCTTTTGCAGCTGAATCAATTCATCACGAGACAAAGCCAACTCCCTACCAACTACATCTTCATTGAAAACCATTGGATCAACTGGGCGATGCAACACCATCGAACCATTAACCACCCCATCCTCATGAAAACCAATGTGAAACTGTGGATCAAAAACCTCCAACGATTCACCAGAAACAACTTCATCATGAAAACCATTTGGATCTGCATCACACGAAACAGCAAAACGTGGATCTTCATCAGAACCCAACACATTGTTCTCAAAAAACTCCTCTAAATTAAGCTCTGTATCATAAAATTCATCTGGCTTGTGGGTGACATCTTCCTTTCGACCCAACAAGTCCTTCTCCAGTTCAATTAATGATTTAGTTTGTGCCCTAGTAACAACACACGACTCAAACGGATCATCACTGCCACGACAATCAACGTCTGCACCAATCAGGACATCAATGGAATGTGGCAAACGATCAATCAGCCCACACAACACCTCTCCATTGTTATACACACAATTTAAGTTAATCAACACCAACGGAATCTTCACGACTTCTCCGGTGATACCGCGAATCATTCGAAATTCACCTGTGTCTTGATATTCACTTGGACTAATTAGTTCTTTACTAATCAAAGTCTGCGCTGAGCCGGTATCTCGAAAACAGGTTATTTCTCTTGACTGATTGTGTTTGTTAAAAATTACTGCTTTTGAGCAGAATGGTCTAAAGCTAGGATTGACTGTATTCAAGTTATTTGTTACCTGCTGTACAAAGTTAACATTAGAATCAGGGAAATTTGAGTTTGGACCAAACTTAGCAGTTTCTTCTCTTTGTTTTTTCAAAGCAAAACATTCATTCACAGTGTGATTTTGCTTGTGGCAAAAAGCACATCTGGGTGAGGTTGAAAACAGATTTTTGTCCCTCTTGTAACTTGATGTTTCTCCCTGTGTGTTAGAATTGGACGAATTTCTAAAACTTGTATTAGTCCCAGGCTGCAATGCTCTTTGATTAGCATTGTGGTCTGGTTGAAATCTCCAGTTCATATTATGGTTTGCATTGTCTCTGCCAGTGTGCAATTTGTTTGTTTGGTCTGAATTAAACTCTGGTCTGTAAGCATTTGAATTGAACCTGTTTCTGCCAAATGTGTCATTATTAGCAGAGTAGTTTCTATGGTTTGCTATGAATTGATCTGCTAATCTAGCCAATTCTGCAAGGGTTTGTGCTTGTTTGTCTAACAGCCAAGACTTTAATGCACTGTCATTAATCTTAGACAAAAATTGCTCCATTTTAAAAACTTCTTTCAGTTTTTCAGGGTCATCTTGAGCTCTTTGGCCCACTATCCACCTTTGGAATGGCCAATTTAAACGGGTTGCAAAGTGACTATACGTTTCGCTTGGGTCCTTGGAAAGCTGTCTAAACTTAACCCTATACGCTTCTGGGACCAATTGGAATAAGTTCAAAATAGCCTCTTTGACATTGTCATAATCAAGGGCTTGCTCATCTGTCAACTCAACAAAACTTTGATTACCCTCCCAGTGACTTGTGACTGTAGCACTGAAGGCCACTTAGTCTTATCTATTTGAAAACTTATCATCGTCCTCTCAAAAGTGTTAGATAAGAGTCTATGTCACTTGTCTCACTAAATTTCAGCAAAGATTTCTTTGCATTCTCTAGGGACTTATCAGAACCCCCCAAATTAATCATTGGTTCACTTACTCTCTCATTTTGTACACTTAATTTGTGCATTTCAATTTTTTCATTTGCTTCTATTTCTCTTTGTTTGATTTGTGTCTCTAACTCTTTTGTGTGTCTCTGGGTTTCTAACTCTTTTTCTTTAAGTTGAGTTTGTGCAGCTAACTCATTCTCTTTAAGCTGAATTCTATGTATTTCTAATTCTACTTCCAGTCTCTTAAGGGCAACTACCTCTGATTCTACAGGTGGCATTGTGTTTGTTTGTTGGGTGGAGTTTCTGCTACCCACACTTTCTCTATCATCTCTGACTTCATTCATCACACTACAGCTCAATTTTATCAAATGGGATTGAAGCTGACATTTTGTCATGCCTTTTGTGACAATTCCCTTGCTGGATAAATTTGTTCTAAGCTCCTCTAAGCTCATTTCAAGGATTTCTTCCAAGGACAAAGCTGAAGGTAAATCTAAGCCTATTTGTTCTGAGGCCATGGTAACAAATTAGCAAATACAATTCAATGCAATGCAACACAATCACAAACAATAATCTTCCTGCAACCTACAGTTAATCAGCTACAATTAATTTTGGCTGGGTTTAACTGCTCCACTATGAGCTAGGTTCAAATCCTGCGGCACTAACTCCCAACTACCAGAAGGCGAGTAGCGTCAAAAACACAGGTTCTATTCCGGACGCGAGTCCCCAATAATGTGACGGGCGCCTATCTCTCTTTAAGGGTTATCGTTATCGTCTAGGGGTCTTTAGTATTAATGGAGAATATTTTATCTCCTAGGCCAACCCTATCAACATTAATTCTCTAACAACTTCCTTCTTATGAAATACATTTTAATCTTAACTAATTAATATCTCTTCAACAATAGCGGTCATCAAATCAAATTAGTATTCAGGACCTACAAATTGTTCCCTAAGCAAAGCGACAGTACTAATATGGCAACACGTCGCTAACGACGCTAAGCTACAACAGCTGACTACTATCAGTTTTGAATCAACAATAAAACAAGAGTCCTGCAAAACACAGTGACTCTATCAAATAGTTCCTGATAACCACAACCGTACGATTTCGCTTCGATACGATTATAAATATGTAATTCAACAGTTTAAATAAACAAGAAAACAATCTTTTATCGTCGCCGAATTCTCTTCCGATCGACCTTCGCCTTCGCCGCGTTCCATCCACCTCGTTTTCAAAAACCAACCGTCGACGCTTTTCGTCGTCCACCAATCACCGTTCTCCACGCTCGTCAACTGCCGAAACGACGTCTTCTTATTCGCTGAAACGATACATAGAAGCAAGCACACACACATAGTTAACTTATGCATCAATCTATGCTAATTACCTGCTTAGTAAGACGCGAACTTGTTACCATTACAATATGTTTTATATGTCTCTCTATATATGTATGTATATAGAGTCTCTCCTCTCTCTCTCTCTCTCTCTCTCTCTCTCTCTCTCTCTCTCTCTCTCTCTCTATATATATATATATATATATATATATATATATATATATATATATAAGAGAGAGTCTCTCCTCTCTCTCTCTCTCTCTCTCTCTCTCTCTCTCTCTCTCTCTATATATATATATATATATATATATATATATATATATATATATATATAAGAGAGAGAGAGAGAGAGAGAGAGAGAGAGAGACTCTATATACATACATATATAGAGAGACATATAAAACATATTGTAATGGTAACAAGTTCAACTAAGCAGGTAATTAGCATAGATTGATGCATAAGTTAACTATGTGTGATGCAGCACATTGATGCATAAGTTAACTATATATATATATATATATATATATATATATAGAGAGAGAGAGAGAGAGAGAGAGAGAGAGAGAGAGAGAGAGAGAGAAAGAGAAAGAGGAGAAAGGTTGAGAGCAGTCGTTGAGGCGAGAGAGGGTCAAGATGAAATTGTCACGCAGGGTGACATGGTTCACGTAGGCCTACTTGGAAAGATGCACTGATGCTATGATAGTAAGTAAGCATAAACAAGTAAACATGTTACACATGTTTAAGTAAACATAAACACTTTCGCATTTCTGTAGAAATGCGAAAGTTTATACAGTAATTGACAGTAGAAAATGTTTCTAGTCGGATAGAGAGAGACATACAGTATGATACTGCAGATAATAAGCTTAATCAGATAGATAGATAACAGCCAGACAGATATAAAGACAAGCATGCATAGATACCGGTAAATGGACAGACAGAAACAGATAGGCTGGTAAAAAAACACCAGCGGGAACATAGATAACAAAATTTAAATTAAATTCAAATTCAGCTATTGGGCAATAGCATTATTGCAGTGTGTTATTGTAGCCTACATTTTTCTTTTCTTTTCATAACTACCCAAATAAGAACTTGCAAATTCAAGTCGGATTTCCTCTAAGTTTGTGGAAATTCTAATCAAGTGAGGTCGAACAAAGTAAGCCGCCTCAAGATTAAGTCAGCAGCACGTTTTCTAAATTTCACTGCAATGCTAATAGAAGTCTACAACGATTTGCCGTCGAAATAAACTAGTCAGTGTTTTATCCAGACTACAGAGCTTGGTTGAAAAGGAAGAGACACATCAGTACAGAGCAAAAATTTGCGTCAGTGCTAGAATTTAGGGGATTTTTGTTTTTTTCTTCTTCGGGCAATCCCCCCCCCCAACAGGCCTGGATAAAACACTTGACTACAGCAAACATGCTTATTCAAGTATTTATTTCCCCGACCGTCTGCATATATCATTGGATATGTCTTACACGATACCGCTGATCAGTTTGCGTCAGCGTTTGCCAAAGAATGAGTACAATTCGCTCCCTCCCCCCGAACTGCCCGAGGGCTGCGGATGCAGAATGCGAAGCATCCAGGTTGGCAAACCGCCCGTCAGCTGCGAGAGCATCTCTGCCAGAAGCTTCATCGACAGAAGCATTCAGGAATTGAGGATGCGCCTGCATCCGATGTTGTCAAGAAAACCGTGGTACTTTTCCCGGCAGTTTAATTCGCCAGGTAAACCTGTGGCGAACAATCGTCTCGAGTCGTCTGCATTCGAAGTTCTTTAGTTAGAAGTCCAGGACATCAAGAGGTCAGTGAACGCCTGCAAGTATTTTATAAACTGCCTACCATTTTTTCCCTAAGTCAACCATTTTTCTCATTTTTTAAAAATTAAATAAAAACAATTTATGAATTATAGTAAAGAAAGAACCGACGCTCCAAGAGATACTGAACGACGATGACGGATATTCATAATAATAATAATAATAATAATAATAATAATAATAATAATAATAATAATAATAATAATAATAATAATAATAATAATAATAATAATAATAATAATAATAATAAAATAGAATATTAAATAATAATAATAATAATAATAACGTGATTTTTGCAATTTATGAATACATACTGTCAATGTATTTATAGTTAAGTGTTAAGTATTAGTCAAGTTTTTCTTTCTTGTTTCTTGTTGCAATATGTTAATTTTGGATATTGAGAGAATACAATTGTAGGCCTACACAATTGCAAAACTTCTATTCTTTAAGTAATTTATTCATCCTGTGAGCCATCCACTGACAGGTTTTTCTCTCACCAAGAATCACTACATTTTGCCTACTTGCTGTCACTGCACCTACTGCTATACTATATTTTGGTAGCAATATACAATATACTAGCCTATATACTGGTAACAGCGGTGAGCTTCGAAGGTAAAGCGCAGGTCTGAGAAAGTAATGGCAGCCTACTCTAGATTAATGGCGCAAGAAACCTGCGTCGCTGCCTGCCTAGTACCCGGAAATCAGCGCCGGGCCCTACGCTCATCCGAGTACGAGACTACCCTTGCCTTTGCAACTATTGCGATGGGACTTATAGCATCATCACCTAAAGACGTTTATTATCAATTAGCAATAAAAGTATGCAATGCTGCATATTGTGAGTAACCATAATTACCCTAAAATTAAAATTCTATGATAACATTTTAAATGAATTCTTCTAGAAATTTAAAATAATAATTCCTTAATTTTTATTGCGCAAAAGTGTCAACACAGCTGCTGATATTGCTGTTGCTGCTACTACTACTACTACTACTACTACTACTACTACTACTACTACTACTACTACTACTACTACTACTACTACTACTACTATTACTACTATTACTAACAATAATAATAACAATAATAATGATACTCATACTAATACTTCTAGTATTGTTGCTACCACTATTACTGAAGACGACGACGATGAAGATGAAGGTAATTATGATGATGGTTGTGGTGATGACCATTATGCTGATAATGATGATTATGACGAAGACGAAGGCGAGGACGACGACCGTTATGATAATGATAGAAATTTTCTCTGTACATGGAAATTATAATAGCGTTGTCCTTTCTTTGCTTTACTTAGGTTTCAGATGCAAATATAAGCAATTTGTATGCCGTTGATTTTATTTCTAACAATATTTAATATCCCTAAATAAAATTGTATTAATAAAACGAAAGAAGGCGAGTACCAGGAGTCATAATTTGTCACTTTATGTTCAAATAATTATTCGCAAATTCGTTGTATAATGATTAAAGTGACATTCTTCATCTAGGGACACAAATTTTGTTATAAAAACCAAATTTGAACTTCAAATCATTCGTTTACAAACATTTACTAAAAGTTAAGTTTTTCAGAAGAATTCTAAAAGAATGAATTCTTTTAAGGCAGAAATAAACAAAAGTATACGAAGAGAACGATAAATATCAATTGGTGGTTTAATAGACTCTTTTTCTCTCCACGTATAGTCGTATATACATATACTGTACGTGGAGATACATGTATATAGTAACATTAAAATGACTTTCCAATGCAGGACGAATGAATTATTGGTAATATGCGATCTTAGTGCCATGAAACTATTTAAGGGACAGATTGAGGTGTATCGTTCAAGAACCAAGCAAACTGACACAAATCATTATCCACAGAGTTTTGTTTATCATTCTTTCCTCTTCTGTATATATATTCTGACCAGCCGAATTATTTTTTATCTCACTAACTAATCTTGCTTTAGAATCACACAAAGTGAAAAATTAAGACTCACAGTACTCGTCTTCTCTCGTTTTATTAATACAATTTTATCCAAAAAAATTAAATATTGTTAGAAATAAAATCATCGAGCATACTGGTTGCTTATATTTGCCTTTGAAATCTAAGTAAAGCAAATAAAGGACAAAGCTATTATCATTTGCAAGCACAGAGAAACTCTTCTGGCGGCATGAACTAAACACAGCAAGGCGTAAAGTGTATAAAGCGGTCTCCATAAAAATATTGACAAGACGCAAGGATATTCCCCGCGAAAATAAGAAGGCAGATGGAGGCGAAACGCGGCGTGGAGCCTACACCAGAAGCAGAATGCAATAACCCGAAACCCTGGGCGCATTATAATCGACATCGAAACCGAACTGCTGGTGCAGTGATGAAAACCAGCGATGGCTCGAAGAGTCGTTCGCTGCGTCCTGTCAAGAAAAAGCGTGCCGAATAATAAACCTTAGATTATCTGCAGATATCAACCGCGTGACTTCAGACTATCGGCACGGAAAGAGCTCGGATCGTCTGCCTTCGTAATAAAAGTACGTCAGGCCCAGACTTTTCCGTGTCTAAGTGTCTAATGGATGCGTCTAGGTTTCCAGGTGCTAACGGAGATGGCTCTGTGGCGTCGGATGGGGAGGGGATCTACACTGTATGTACTTGGTTCAACTAAGCCCGAAAAGAAAATAATATATTTTGGCTGCAGACCAAGAGGAGACAAGAGTGAACGAATCTTATCTATAAGCATAAACACACAATAAATATACGATATATTTATACATAATCAAATGATAACAATTTCACATTAGTTCGACGATTGTTAGAAGAATGAATCGTTTCACTAATGTAACATTACTTTTTATTTCTTGTGAAAAACTGGATCAATTTACTCTTGTTTCTAGTGCTTTCCTTCTACCGTTAGGTCGGCGGATCAAAGTTCTCGGAAACTTTGATCAACGACACTTACGCCGTGTATCAAGTAGCCTTGGAACCATAAAGCAGACGGCAGCGTAAACCATTAGCAAGAATCACACCTGACCTCAAAATCAATACCGATGCACTGTGAAGAAATAATACAGACACTTTGGGATTTTCTTCTTCTGGCAAATGTCGCAAGAATCACACTCTTTAGACAACTAAAGCGTATAGAAGTACAAACAGTGGTCAATATTTATCATAGTTCAATGGGGTCGAACCACTGACACCTAATGTTTTGCCTCCGATGGTGCTCAGAATGGCAAAACCAGATTGTCCTAGACCAGGGATATTCAACCAAATTTCATGAAAGGCCAAACAATTTTTATAACTAGTGCCTGAGGGCCAGGTGCTAAACTTTTTGAAAGTTAAAAACTATATTTGATAAGAAAGCTGAAATAGGTAAGCTGAACCAGGAATATTTTTACACCCCTAACACCCCAACACCCCCATCTGAGACCGACACCCCAACTTTAGCCTGGGATGACCTTTTTTGCTTGTCGGACTTTTTTGCAGGGACCCCCAAAATAAACCGACACCCCCAGTTGATAATCCTAGAAATAATCCTGAGCTGAACACAGGACATATAAACTATTTCGTATGTATTATAACAAAGTTTTTGATCGTTTCGGTAACTGCGCGGGCCATTTCAAATTCCTGGCGGGACGGATCTGACACGCGGGGCCGTCAGTTGAATACCCTGTCCTAGACAATCTGTGGGCATGGTAAGTCTCTTAACACAGCGGCAAATTGTCCATTGTTTTACTGCAAATAAAACTCACTTTAAAATGCAAAATATAAGCCGATAAACAAAGGTCAGGATCCTATACTGTAGTCCAAGGGATACATCGTAGTTACTTCTATCTTTCAATTCTTTGAGTAAACCAGCTACAGGCTACGTTCCCCTCTTTTCTGGCGTTCGAGAACAACGTGCAGCAGCAGCAGCCATTCTTAGGCGATTGTTCAGGTGAGCAGATGTTCTGCCGGGCACAAGGTTCTTGAGTGGCCAGAGTGGAAGTAAACTAATGATTATGGGCTCAAAGTAGGCCAGATTCGGTGCCTTGATTTGGGATATATACGAGGATCAACAGTTTACGCTGAATTGTAAGCAGTCTTCGTCTTCCCAAGCGGTTAATTTGTCGACGCCACTTTACTGTAGACCTGAAAAAAGAAACCAGATCAAAAGTTCCAGGTATTCCCATTCCCATAAACATTTTATTTTTTATAAATCGCCAGAAAGCCGGGCTGTATAGTCTATCATTTTGATATTTATCGTTAAAATGTTCAGTCTAGTTCGCGTAGCCAGCGGTGGTCCGTTGCGTTGCATCGATACTATGTCCTCTAAGAATGTCACGTCGCCAGAGGGAGGTGAGAGGGATGTTGTTGCCCTGTCGGAGCTGATCAATCCATTTCTTTTCAGGACGCCCCAGAGAACGCTTCTAGTTAAAATGTTTGCTGATTGAAAAATTATAGATCATGTTGACTGATAATTTATAACCAAGTATAATGCCATCAATAATCTATACAATTTGGTAATCTAAAGGAAGCTGCATTTTTAGCTAATGGAAATTACATCAATTGAATTCTTAGAAGTATTCAAATTTTGACGCGTTGGATTTTGCTTTAAATTTTAAATTTTCGTTAGTGTGCTACTACTACTACTACTACTACTACTACTACTACTACTACTACTACTACTACTACTACTACTACTACTACTACTACTACTACTACTACTACTACTACTACTACTACTACTACTACTACTACTACTACTACAAACAACCTGTACTTCCACCACCAACACAATCACTACTACTACTATTACTGCCACTACTGCGACTACTATCACAACTCCTGCTGCTTCACCAACAACAACTAGTAATAAACTGCCACTAATACTATTGTTGCTGCTACCTATACTAGTACTACTACTACTACTACTACTACTACTACTACTACTACTACTACTACTACTACTACTACTACTACTACTACTACTACTAAAACTACTACTACTACTACTACTACTACTACTACTACTACTACTACTACTACTACTACTACTACTAATAATAATAATAATAATAATACTGCCAATAATAATAGTAAAAGTAATAATAATAGTAATATTTATTTTTATTGTTGTTATTATTATAAAAGAATTTCCTTATGGATTTTGAAGCCAGGATAATAGAAGAGGGCGTTTAAAATGAAATGAACAAAGCGTTTGATGGTATTTAAGTGTTTTCCCTCATCCCTTACACCCTTTAATTACTTCGGTTCACGATAACTCGTATATTGGATTCCGTTTTTGTATCTGCGTCGAATTCTCTGTCTGGACGCTGAATAGCCATTCCGACTGCCCTTCGGAGCTTTGTTACGAATGAAAACAAACAAGTCGCCTGTCTCTGTTTATGGCGTCAGAGATTAAATTAAATAATTGATTCGTATATTATGTATATGTCAGTTCGGTTTCATTGTCAGTACAGTCGTGGCAGTGACAATAATAACGTGCCGCTGTTAATTGATTTGAAAGAACTCAACAATCGAGAAGATGCTTGGCATAGACTTTAAAAAACAAAAGTTCGACGGAATCTGGTAGGCCCAGATCTGCTTCGGATAGACATTCTAAACACATGAGCAACTGAGTCTAAGAGGATGTATCATGTTATAGACTCAGAAATACATGTCTGCTTAAAGAATTTGTTTACAGTCTGACCGATGCCTATGCTATGATCAACATACAGAGAGAGAGAGAGAGAGAGAGAGAGAGAGAGAGAGAGAGAGAGAGAGAGAGAGAGTATGTACTGTGCGGTGGAAGAGCCAGGATTTCCGGAAAGGGGGAGTTGGTTTTTGGTTTTGACCGTGACCAATTTTGGAAAAATACTGACAAGCAAAAAAAAGAAAAAAGAGTTTCTCCTCATTTTTCCCCGACAAGCAAAAAAGGTCATCTCGTCTTAAACCGTTACATTTTATAGCCAAGGGGGTTTGACCCCCAAAGTCGCGTCAAAAAATTTAAAGTGCATGAAAACTCATTAAAAATATTTTGTTTTCGGCAGCTAAGAGGGGTTTTAACCCCCAAACCCACCTTGGCTACGCCACTGGTACTGTATAAGTTTTGCTCGAAGCCTTTTTGATCTATACGAAGCGATTAGCCTACGGTCAAGACACGCAGAGCGAAATTGTCGGGATCTTGATTCTTTGCCAAACAACGCTGCGAGGATAAATGCTATACGTTGGCAAAGATTGTCTAATTGTTAGTAATTAATTAATCTTTGCATCATACGGCTATGGATAATTCTTCAGCGCGCATTTAGAAGACTTGTGCCTTGAAGCTGCGTGGATCGCTTAAGAAGAGAGCGTCTTCTCAAAACCAGTTATTATGACGTTAAGATCTCTTGTAATGGTGGTGTTCTAAATCAATCTGTACGGTTTCGAACCAGTATGCTCGAAGTACTAATGATTTGTGCGTGATTTGAAAGACTTGTACTATAAACAGTTAGGAACTGAAAACCTATTGACGAGTTCAACAGGTCATTGGTCATTGTCTAATTGTTAGTAATTAATTAATCTTTGCATCATACGGCTATGGATAATTCTACAGCGCGCATTTAGAAGACTTAGCAATTTAAATTGAGTAGGGTAAAGGTTCTTGTGCAAGAACGAATAGTAGACGTCTAGACGGATCATGGTATTTGTGCTAACCCATTGAGTAGCTTAGGGGTGAGGGTAGGTCAAAAGAAGTCAAAGTTCTTCCCCGAGCCTCACGGGCTCACAAGGCGGCGCTGACCTCCGCTTCTTTAGCCCTCAGCCAAGCGTCCAATGCCACGGATACGGGGCTAGTGTATCGCGTAGCGTACCAGTTTGACTTATCGCAGAGATTTTTACCACTGCTCCTCATTTTACCACCGCGAAAAAAGCTGAGTCGACCTTTAGGGCTCCTGCGGGACTCGAACCCGCGACCTCCTGCTCCATCGTCCAACGTTGTTACCACTCTGCTAACTTCCCGCCCCGTCTCCATTGAGCAGCTTAGGGGTGGGGGTAGGCAGTACTGCGAAATCGAGGAGAATGCACGAAAGCAGACAGACAGCGCTAAACAGGACAACGTATTTTTGCTCCTCATCACTTTTTGTTACACGGACATGTTGATAAGCCCTCCCCTCTTTCCGGAATCCTGGTTAAGCTCACGGACAACAGCAGAAAATTTATATCTGAACGAAGACGAAACAATTGGACAATCCGACAGCCACTAGATATACAACATATATCTTATACCTTCCGTTTTCCTTGGTACGCGGCAGTTTTTCTTGTCCCCCTCCCTCCCCACCCAGAAGACGGACGCCAAGCTATTTAACTATTCAGCCGTATGCAGCTGCTCACGTCCATCAGATTGCAGTTGATCCATTTCCAGGCGCTCGATCGACGGCCCGCCCTGGAGTTCCCCGAGTCCTTCCCTCTCATCTACCGTTGCCACTGATTAACGGCAAAAACGGCAGGAATTCTTTACATCTGGTTTCGGATTCCGTGAGATATTTTTTCTTCGGAGCAGACTTAGGTTAATTGTTGAATGAATGCTGAATGCGGTTCGGAGCACAGGACAGCAGTCGCGTTGGTGTGCCAAGGCCTGCATCACATTTTCGTTTAGAATTTCTTTTCTTTTATTCTAATTAGTTTCATTTCTTTCTATTCTATTTCTCCTCTTTCTTGAATCAACGCATATTAAATCGACCTAATTGCAAAATTAACTACAGAATTAAATGAATTACCTGCTTTGCGGGATATTATATCCCTTTAGGTAACCTTTCTCTCTCTCAAATCAAAAAACTGAACACGTATCTTTAGCTATAGCTAATGAACATATATAATTGTGTACACCAAAATCTTATGTACTTTTTTAAATATTATGCTTGCCACGTACTAACCAATTACTTAGAAGCCTACTTTTGTAATAGTTAAGTTTTTCATTTTCTTGTGTATCTCAACATGCAATTTAGAGGTCAAGAATTTTAAAAAAGTTCGTTGCGAAGAAGAAAGTGCGTCTAAACGTTTGCAAACCATTGTATTTTAGGCGTGTTTTCGAGACGTTTCAAAAAATTTTTTAACACGGTGCAATTCTATGAGCACATCACAGGACATTTTGCTAATTTTTCAGTAGACACTGCGATTTTTGCCAAAAGACTACATAAGAAATCTTCATTATTTACCACTAAAAATCTACCTAATGACCTGTTGAACTCGTCAATAGGTTTTCAGTTCCTAACTGTTTATAGTACAAGTCTTTCAAATCACGCACAAATCATTAGTACTTCGAGCATACTTGTTCGAAACCGTACAGATTGATTTAGAACACCACCATTACAAGAGATCTTAACGTCATAATAACTGGTTTTGAGAAGACGCTCTCTTCTTAAGCGATCCACGCAGCTTCAAGGCATTGATGGGTCTGGGAGTCATGATGATGATATCATGTTTCCGTAATTTCAACTGCCACAATATCGACTGATTATTGTTTCAAGGCAAGACGATACGGTTAAGTGAATGTTCGGGCTTCAAAGGTTGGAGATATTCGCGGGAGGCAGTCTGTGGCTTGCCACCCTAAGTTAAAAGATGAAGGCTTGAGACAGGCGGTCGCCCATCACGATTGAGTTTTACATTTGGAATGATATTCACGGACAACTGTCACTTTGCACTAATCAATCGTCCAAACTGCTTGACCTTCTCTCTGGTTATCAAGCCATTCATCCACTTCATCAAATAGCCATTGAAATACTCAACCCAACCCTCCCACACGCCCAACCAGCCACGCGCCACCACCATCATCCATCCATCCATCCATCCATCCATCCATCCATCCATCCATCCATCCATCCATCCATCCATCCATCCATCCCTCTGTCCCTCCAATCCGTTCATTCATCTATCAATATACCTGTATACAGTATGTATTTCTAGAGCCCCTTGATGGCAAATGAATTTCATGGGTCGTTAAACTGCACACACACACACCCACCCACACACACACGCACACACACGGCATATCTTATTATATAATTCTCGATGTCCGGTCTGTCTGTCGGTCACGATACACGGCAGATTTTGCATGACGCTGTTGCCATAACAACGAAATTGTTGAATCAAAACTGTATTATAATCAACGTAGCGTTTAATAAAGCGTCTTAATTTCAGCTCAAATCCCCGTTCCCCCTTCCCTCTCCCCATTCCTCTCCCAATCGCCCCGGCCCCATCCCATCTCCGCCCCGGCCCCAACCCATCCACGCCCCGCTCCACCCCACAGGCCCCAAACCCCCGTCCTCTGCCCTCTCCGCATCCGTCTTCCAACCCCTTCCCCTCCCCATCCCTCTCCCAATCGCCCCAGGCCCCAACCCATACCCGCCCCGCCCTACCCAACAAGCCCCAAACCCCGTTCCTCTTCCCTCTCCTTATCCCTACCACCTTCGATCTCCCCATCCCTCTCCCAATCGCCTCAGGCCCTAACCCATACCTGTCCTGCCCTACCCAACAGGCCCCAAACCACCGTTCCCTTCCCTCTCCCCATCCCTCTCCCAACCCCTATTCCCTCTCCCCATCCCTTTCCCAATCGCCCTGGCCCCAACCCATCACTGCTCCGCCCTACCCCACCGGCCCCAAACCCCGTTCCCAAACCTACACAACGCTACTCCGAAAACCCGTACAACCCACTTTCCTCCTCCAAAACCTCCCTTCTCTCTCCCAATGTCCTGCCCCCCGTTACTATATATATATATATATTTACTCCTTCCTAACCTCAATACCTATTTTTTTAAATTTAACCCCTCAAGTGGGGATTAAATTTTCAGAAGCCGTCATCATACTGGGGATTTAATTTTTGGAAAAGCGTTCTTCAGAAATGATTGCTGTAACGTTTTAAATTTGCTATATCTCAGGCTATATAGGAGCTAAAAAGATGAGGTTTGCACCATTGTTTAGATTTTTTATTCCTCTTTCTAACCGTCCGTGCAAAACAAAACAAATTGGGGATAGAGTCCACTTTACGGCCTAAAATATCACCCTCTCCCCAAAAACATTTCAAAGCCCCCTAGCAAAAACTGTTCAGCGTTAACCCCACTTTGGTCAGCGGCAAAGTTGTAAAGAGATGTCAGAAGAGCAAAAAACACCGAAAAGTTTGAAAATCGGTTGACATTTGGTAAAGATCTATCAATAATTCTAAGTCGATGACCCCAATGTTTGAACATAAGTATTATGAGCGAATTTCGCGTTAAGTTTTGAATTCTGAGAAAGTTTCCTATTTTTTGAATTTGCTATATCTCAGGCTATATAAGAGCTTAGAAGATGAAGTTTGCACCATTGTTTAGCTTTTTTATTCCTCTTTCTAAGCGTCCGTGCAAAACAAAAAAGTCCAGCGTTCACGAGCTTTCCGACAATCAAGTGAGAATGAGGAGCAGGCTGTTGCTTGGCGTGCAAAAGCAGCACAGCAAACAAGAGAATCAAGCACTGCATGTCGTTCGACACTGCCAAATCATTACACTTACGTTGACTATGAAGTTTCAGAAAATTCATGCGAATGGGCGTTAACTCGGTTGAAGGGAAAGGCGGCGAGTTAAGGACAATTAATTGCGCAAAATGCTATGGCATTTGCGCAAAATCGGGTGGTAAACAGCCAATTTCACCCGTCATTTTTGACGGGTAAACACCTAGTATATATATATATATATATATATATATATATATATATATATATATATATATATATACGTCGTGAGCTAATAAATCCGAAACACTTTTTATTTTGGCTATAACTTTTTCTAAATTTGACTAATCTTGACAAAGCTTGGTGAGGAATGTAAGCGAAAGAATCCCAAACGCACCTATAATCAGGTTTCTCGCAACATGTTTTCTTTGTTGCAACGGAATGTCACGAAACAAAGCACAACTTAAGTATTCATCCATATGGTATAAACCTGGGCAGGCAAAAGAATAAGTTGTTTCCTAGCCTTTTCTCTAATTGTAGTGATCATCGTCTGGACTGACAACAATATTTCGACTATATCCATTCTAACGCTATATTCAGCGCCTAAGACTACTGCGGGAATACTTTCCAGGGCATACAGACTGTAAATACACGCGAAAGCGGAGAGACGAAACAATTATTCGCAATAACAATATCTCTCTCTCTCTCGGTCAGGATCAGGTTTGCTGTGTCGGCGACGTTTCGGGAGACTTTTGCACACGACAAGATTGAAATAAAGAACACCAAGTTAATGATAAAATTCGGTTTATTTTCTCAAATCAGGAAGTTCATTAGAAAGCAGATTTATAGTAAAAATATTTCATAGACTACAGATTAGTGCGAAACTAGGCAAGGCAGATTGGTATTTGAGAGTTTGCCAGCGGTGTGGAAAATTGGAGAGGCAACGTTATAATGACAAAAGATGACACAAAAATATAATTTCTAATATTCACAAAGAAATTGTAGTATAGAGATACACATACACATCCAGGTCTTTTGTGGATTTATCTTGAGTACCATCGACTGGTACCTTTTGATCATTAGAACTGATGTTATATCTTGAGGTGCTTAGTAATAATGATAACAGTAGCAATTATTATATTGTAGTAGTAATTGTAGTAATAATATCAGCAGGAACAGTAGTAGTAGGGTCTAGTATTAGTATTAGAACGAGTATTTGTGACATAAATTGATGTAGCAGTATAAGTAGCAGTATTAGTAATAGTAAAGTAGTAGTGTTAGTAGTAGTAGTGTTAGTAGAAGTAGTGTGAGTAGTAGTAGTAGTAGTAGTAGTAGTAGTAGTAGTAGTAGTAGTAGTAGTAGTAGTAGTAGTAGTAGTAGTAGTAGCAGCAGCAGCAGTAGTAGCAGCAGCAAGAGTTATAGTAGTAGTATTAATTCATAAGAGCTTTTAAAATTTGGCTTTAGCGTGCATGCTAATCCTATTTCTTTATGAATTCGGCTTCTTCCTCTTACCTTTTCTCCTCTTATTTTTCTTCGTATTTTTCTCTCTCGTGCTCATTTCTAAATTTCAATTAATCCTGTAAGTAGATTCTACGGGTTACTGACTCTAATCCAATATTGCAATCACGGATGGACGCATTTCAGCTTCCGGCCTATCGACACTCTCTAATCAATTCGTTCCTTTTTGGCACTAATCGCGCAGATTCGCGAAATTCTCTGAACATCGTCGAAAGGTTACGGAAATGACTTGTTGGAGGCGATCAATCGATGAACATTCTTCGCATATTCGAAAGCTCTGCCGCAGGATGTGTATCGGAAAGAAGGATTGCATAGACTGATAATGTCTTCAGACGTTGACAAGTTGTTCAAGCGACAGCAATTGAGAATTTCCACAAATAATTAAGACAATGCACAATCTTGGCCTATCAATTTTTCATAGAGTTATATACAGCAAGTTGCAAAATCTCCAGCAGATGTTACTTTTTTGCAGCTCGCATGTAATCATGCCGATCTTGCTTACCGTTTCACTATTAGATTAAATAGGTGTTAGTGTGGACAGTGTAAACTTACGCCAATGTGATAGGATCTGTGTCTATACAGTAAGTCTTAAATTTTGCCTTGTAAATATGCAATAGCCATGCATTAGTGTTTTGAAAATAGGACTGATTTAATGTATTTGACAATGAGGGATTACGATCCAAATCAAGGGCATTTACCTAAATGGCGTTACAGAAGTTCAACGATGATTATTATATTGATTCTTTAGATGATTATTTAGATGACTAATTTGATGATTATTTTGAAATTTTCTACAGTAGATAGGATAACCGATACGAAAATCGAATTAAGTATCGATTGTAGGGACCGGAAGATTAGGTCTTAAGTAATATGATTGATAAGAAGTGATATGATTGATATGAACAGCCAGATGACTGTCCAGCTAATTTGTCAGCCACAAAATCCGACAATGACTTTTGGCTTTCTGGTCACTAACAGAACTCGATTTTTTCGACTGAAGTTAAAAGACATTTTAGAAATAAAGTCATTAATATGATGTGCAGTCTTCACACAAAAGCCACGTCTACACAGGACAGATCAGACCGAATCATTGAAGGCCCAGTTATCATCATCATCAATCATTAATTGTCATTGCCATTGTGAATGTCAGTGTCATTATCATTATGGGGCATCAGAGTTTCAACATCTCAATCCATGTGCTATTATTTCATCTCAATCCAAACAATACTATTGCAGTTTGCATACAATCCTGTCGGCCACGCTAAAACTTTCACGACTAGACTACTAAATGTTAATGTGAACAGCGTAAATTTACGTTATTAGGCTATAATAGAATCTGTGTCGATAAGATTTAATTTTTGTCTTGTAAATTTGGCTTTTGGATTAAACCAATCTTAAACTTCTATAGCGCTTCTTTATAATGCACAGAGGCATCAGCCGATGACACACCAAATCAAAATCACTCAAGCTCAAGGTAAAATCCAGGATATCCGGCCGCGCAACCAGGTGACAGTGGTTCTCAAACTGGATTCCGCGGTCCCATAGGGAACCGCCAAGCGGTTTCAGGGAACCGCAAAGGGATTACTTTTGCAATATAGGCCCCTATCTCAAAAACACATCAGAACACAAAACACACTGATGGCTCTTAGAGTGTTGATTCCACCCGAATTTAAATGTGACGACTAACGCTTGCAATTTTCAGATTATATAATTTGTTGTCAAAACAAGCGGCCTATGTGTTAATTACAGCTAATTTAAAATTCAAATTTCATAACGTCCGCGAGTCATCAAAAAATTTCTAAGGGGCCATCACGCAAAAGCTCCTAAAACGTTTGAGAACCACTGTACTGTAACTGTAAAAGCAGCCGTCTTGAATTATTTGTGTTATTATAGTGACTCTACAATTAATTATTTAACTTAAATGTCTTGATTATATATAGAAATTGGAACTATGGAGATGTCCTGGTGTATCTGGAACGCCGTCTTTATTATCGCCGCCATGTTGGACGTGGCAGCGTGCCAGAGAATTCCACTTCGGACGAATGACCCGTCTCAGTTGGACCTAAGCGATGCTGAACTATACGTCGGGTCCAAGATGCTTCCGGATGGAGTGGAGATAGTGTCTTATCTCAACCAACATATTGCTTCCAGGTCAGATAATATCAATCCACCAGAATTCTATTTTAACAAATAGAAATCTTTATTCGCAAACTCAGTTAGCATAAGATGAACATCATTCATAACTAACAATTACACATTCTGTTATTATGCAATTGACAAAATAAAGTGGTTTCTTAGAGAACCGAGGTGTGAAATAATGTTAACGATTCTTAACAATATCATGTATTGGGTTCAATCCAAGCAAATCTGTTAGGCTTCTTTTACAGCTTTCAATATTGACTTGTTGTATACTGTTTGTTTATTTTTGTCAATCATCTTGCATTTCTTAATCAATTACTATTACTATGTAAAATATTAATTTACTAGGTACCTCTTGGCGGGAATTATGTTTCTCTTTTGGTATCCTTGATTCATTGTTTCCATCAAAAGTATTATTTTATTAGCCAAATCAGCTGTTATTATTTAAATATAATTTCATGTTTTGTTATAAATGTTATGTATGATATTGGAAATATTGGAAATAAAACTTCAAACTTCAAATAAATGTTTGTTGAATTACAAGTCAATGGCAATTATCGATTTCAATGGGGATTGGAAAGAGGTTAATCCCACTAAACTCAGTCAGGGTAGAATATTTTAGAGTGGGACTAGTCTGAATCCTCAGCTTTTTGAAAAATTGATCTATGATACATAGAATCTCACACAAATTGCAAGCGGCTTTGCTATGCCTTTTCTCAGAATCATTTGAAAATTCAGGATGGAGTTAACATTGCTTTACGGTCAGCGAAAAGGTCTGTGAAAAGGAGATAAGATAGGATAGGTCAATTGACGCATATGATTACATTGATCCCTAGCTTGAACAGTGATGAATCAATCTACCCATTTTATAGGCGTCAGGACTGAGGAGTGAGGAGGGCGTCCAAAGAGATGCAAATGCACCCCGGTAATTAAGGATTTATAAAAAAACAATAATAAAAGACTACTAAATACAGAAGTTACCTAATGGACACTAATTAATGGTGAACAATTCTATTTATTACACGTAGCAGAAGAATTTTAGTGCATTATTTGTGAGTTTTGACTCTGCATGTACGCAGTCCGCCAGGTTTCATCGGAATAAGAAATACATTTTACTAAGTGTATCTCCTTATATTGACTTCTATTAACTTGGTCTGTGTAAGTGTTCTCACTCTGATTAGTATTCTGGTATTAAACGGATCTGATATAGGCCTACAATTAATTTTTCGTAGAAGATTTCGTGGAATAGAATTCTTACAATAAAATAACGTCATTATTAATTTTGCTACCAGTACAACGACTACTGCTGCTGCTGTTGCTGTCGCTACTACTACTACTACTACTACTACTACTACTACTACTACTACTACTACTACTACTACTACTACTACTACTGCTGCTACTGCTGCTACTACTGCTACTACTACCACTGCTACTGCTGCCACTGCTGCTACTACTACTACCTGCCACTACTACTACCACTACCACCACCACTGCCACCACCACCACTGCCACCACCACTATTACTACTACCACCACTGCTGCTGCTGCTGCTGCTACTGCTACTGCTACTACGGTTCTTATCGTGTTCAACTAATGCTGTTTTACTTACAGGTATTACTTCATGGTAGAAGAAGAGAAGACACCGTTGGAAATAGTGGTGACACCTTGCGACTATCAAATAACCGTTAGGATATTCGTCCAGAGTTTACCGACAGATGGCAGCGGTTTTGGCGCAGGTTGGTCATAGGGAGTTACTATGCATTAGGGGCCATCCACAAATGACGTAACGCGCTTAGGAGGGGAGGGTTCAAACATTTGTGGGTGACGATGTGAGTCGACGGTGGAGGGGGGGGTTGCAGAAATGTTACGTCACATAATACTAAATATTTTTATCAATACCGCAATGCTATGTTACCGCAAACTTGAACTCATTTTACACTTATAATTAATATAGACTTCATTTAAAAAAAAGAATTTGAAAAAGTTTCTGAATATTGTTTCAACTATAATAATTATAATGAATATTAATTTTTCAAACGAAACGTTAATTTTGACTTTTGAAAGACGACAATTCCGAGGGTTAGCGCGTTGTGACGTCATATTTGAGAGGTCTGACTTTTTGTGACGTGTGACAAAGGAAGATTAAAAACTGCCAAAATCACGTTACGTCACTTATGGATGGCCCTTTTGCCAGGGTTTCTCAAACATTTTGGAACCGCGACCCACTTTAACTTCATTAAGGTCTAACGCTTATGACCTACATTTATGACCAACAATCAAGGAAGCTTAGTATAAATTATTATATTTTGAGCAATTTTTAATTTACATGTATAGTACAACTTCGTTATAAGGTGCAGTACTTAGCTAGTCTGTTAAATCTAGTACGTTACACTGAGGTTCGTCATATCGAATACCATCCAATACGGTAGCTCATCACACGAGATCGTACAATTGTGGCACGTTATGAGCGAATAAGCGCTATAACCGAGTCCGTTGTAGCAAGGGTTTAATGTACATGATGTACATAATGTACATTATGTAATGTACTAATGTCTAATGTACATAATGTATATATTCCAGATGACGAGATACTAAGACAACACAATAGACTCATTCGACATTCAATCGATACCTCTCAGCCAATAAAAGTATTCACCGGAAATGACGCAATGAAGTACAAAATAGAGGAGTCTTACAGCGGCGTCTACATCATCGAAGTGCTGGCCGAAGAACGCGACTGCTCAGTGCGCATGTCCGTCACGACACTCCCATTCGCCGACCTCATCTACCCGGAGCTACCGCGCGACCCGAGCGTCACCCTACGTCCGGTTTCAAGATCCGCTGTGGAGCTGTCGTGGAAACCGAGCCCGTCTGCCCGGCGACACGGTCAGCCGATCGACTACTGCGTCGCCGTTAATCGACGTCGCCACTTTCGCACACACTGCGCAGCGCACGCGGTCAAACACGGCGTCCAACCGCCGACCGCTCCGCCGGACATCGGCTTCCGGTTCGCGTGGCAGCCGACGAGCGACTACAGGAAACCGGACGTCTCGTACCGGAAAGCGGAAGAAAGCGACGGCGACACGACAACGAAACCGGACGCGCAGACCGTAGGACCAGACGCGTCGCAGATTGACGAAACCGATGACATTTTTTACGAATGTATTGGGAACAGAACGAGATTCGTCTACACCGAAGTTTTTGGAAGCGGAGTCCGTTATTACTTCGACGTATTCGCCGTCAACCGGAACACAAACACCAGCGCCACCTATTCGGGCACTCAGGTCGTCTCTAGAAACGAAGGTAAGTCGGTGAAACTGAAAGATGGAAAGCTCGCGACAGTTCACCTAAAGAGAACTGTTCCAGAGAGATTCTTCGTCTACAATCTGGAACGAAGATCTTCGGAAATCACTTTTCAAGTACAGCCATGCTCCGGCCAGCTAAACGTAAGTATTCGATCAGCAAGAGGCACTACCGTAAAGTCTCTCAAGAATATCTCTCGTCTGGAAACCATTACGGTCAAAGACCCTCAGTCCGGACAGTATGTCATACATGTGGAAAAGTACGGCCGACCAAGGAGTACGTTCTTCCGGATCGTCATTACAGCGAATCCAGCTCTCGCTCCGTACCCAAACCTTCCCGCGGATATCAGCGTCCAGACGTTTGAGAAGCTTAACACCTGCAATTCGGTCACCGTGGCCTGGATGGGAACCGGAAATCGCCAGAAATACTGTCTCTACGCACGACCTGAAACGCCAAAGACGACGAATCGCTACCAAGATGACCGATGCGTCGGACATGCGGACAGACCGAAATCGCAGAAATTGTCTTGTCGGTATTTCAGAGCGACAAGCGAAAGGAAATCGGTGGTAACGGAAAATGTTCGAAACCTGAACCCCGGCGCAACATACGAGTTTACTGTGTATGCCGTCAAGAAAAACGGAATGTCTCTACCTTACGAGAACTTGATTGTAAAGACCAAGGATAATTGTTGAAATAGAATTACACTCTACAGATATCAAAGCGTAACCAATAACTTAGATAGTGGACAGCTATGGGAACTAGGTCCCACACACAGCCAATTAGAATCTAATTTAAGCACTTACAGAAAATAGAAAACTGATGTACAGCACATACAAGCATAATATATGCACTTGAACATGGCAAGAGTGATCAGATTGGTACAAGTCTAATTTTGAGAAAGATGAGAACTTGCAGGCGATACATATATACTGTATATGAAAATACATTGGAGCGACATGTAATGAATGTTGAAAACTTTCCTAGCTAAAACAGCTACTACATTGACTAATAGTCCTTTTAATGAGTTTTGCTTCGATGTTCTATTTTGAGGCGTTTAGGCATAGTTTTGCGGGCTAAGATACTGGCAATCTATATTTATAAGTAAATATTTATTACTGTCATACATCTGTTTTACACATTTAAACTGTACAATAAGTTGATCTAATTTGACATGTTATGGTTCACATTTCAATTAAGACATGCTTAATTTCAATCCGATACGAATTGGAAATCATTCATAAAACATAGTAGCCACTTGTCAAGTCTATGCGACGCCATATTCTTGTTGGTTACGATAAAGTTAAGCCATGATAGGCCTTATATGTAAATCACCTTGAAAACTGAGACTGTGAAGAAACTTTGAACCAAGCCGTCCGGAAGTTTGTTCTAGATCGAGGTCATGGGCTTACGTCTTATCAGATGACTTTTGAATCGAAGATCCAAATTATGCATCAAGATAAGCAATCAGAGATAATAAAATAGGCGAAGTTGGCAAGTGCAACAGCTCCCGAATGGGGCCTTTACTGTACTATTCGTTTCAATGCAGTGCACCTGGAACTTTTGATAGTCCTGTTTGAAGTACATTGCAAAGTTCTCTTGTACTTTTGCACCTTTTACGCATGTATTAATGATGATTTTTATCGCCTGAATTTTATATCACTATAGCATTTAGTCTTAACTGAATAAATATTAAAATTGATGAAGATCTTAGTTTTCGCTGTGCTACTGAATTTTGAGATACTGTCTACTTTGTTATCTTCAACAGACATTGCAAGCGTTCAATGTCGTAGTTCTATTCAAAGGATAACATGCAGTGTTGTATTTGTAGATGGAAATAGGGAAATTCATGGTCACTGCCTATTGACCCTCACCTGTCAACTCTGTACATAGCAAGGGGAAAGTTTCATGCCATAATTAACATATTTTGCCAACTTATTTAGCATTACGAAGCAAATAAAAATTCTTCACCCTCCCACAGGTCTGACTCTTTCGTCCCCACTGGGCTGATTCTCAAATAGCTCTCTGCTACTATGAGAAATATTAGCACACATCTCAGGAGTTCTAAAGTATGAATCAGTGATGTTAATCCTTGTCCTGGTCCTTGTCCTTAAGGACTCCTTAAGGACCAATTTGAAGTCCTTGTCCTTGTCCTCGTCCTTGGGGAGTCAGTCCTCGTCCTTGTCCTCGTCCTTGGAGGTTTGGTCCTCGTCCTTATCCTCGTCCTTGCAGATCAGTCCTTGTCCTGGTCCTTGTAACTTAGTCCTTGAAAAATCCTTATAAGGACCAAATTATTTGTATACCATTTTCAATTGTACTGATAATTATGTTCCAAGGTAAGAGTAGTATGTGGATTTGTATTTACATACTTGCTTTGAGTTTCTCTACATGTGTATTCATCGTTTCCTTTATAATACCCATGGATTTATTATAATACATGATATTAAAGTCTATGATAATATCAGTTGAGCAGCTGAACTTCCTTTTCCTGTTTGAAAGCGTATGAACCGAGCGCATGCGTTTAAAAAATTTATATTATTCTTTAACTGTATCCTAAAATACAGATAAATATAATAATTAATATCTATCATAATGCAGGAAGAAGGATCACCTTTACGGTATACACAGCCGCGAGTTGTGAAATTCTCGTTTAAAGACTTCAAGATCGTTGACACTAAATGGATTGCTACATGTAAGCAGGCCCGCCGAGAGAAATTCCGGGCCCCTGTGTGGAATAAAATTTCTTGACCTTTTTTTGCTTGTTAGCCTTTTCGCGCCGGGCCCCCCTTTTACTTGCCGGGTCCCCTTATTTTTCTATGATTATTGCTGTTATTCTTAATTGTACATATTCGTCATCGGTCCGGGCCCCTTAAAGACCGCCAGGCCCCTATGCAGTTGCCCCTGCCCCCTCTTGGAGGCCCTGCTGGTAAGAAATGTAACAAATGCATCCAAGATAAGACATCAGTCACAAGTGCCTTCACAAAGTAAGTGCTAGGCCTAATACTATTCATATTTTTAATTAAAGCAAACACCCGAAAATTCAAGGAAAGGTAGACTGAGATGGGCACCCCCGAAAGTCGTACGTAAAAAGCGCTACGTGCATGGAGGCTCTTTACTGCATTTGATTAAAATTCAGGTTTCAACGAATCCCTTTAACTCTGATTTTAGTCTCATACCGGACGCTCCAAAGCACTTGGGGCATTTTTTCGAGTCGCTTGCAACCTTTTAAATATCTCAGCGTCTCCCCAAGGAAAAGGCGATATCGTATTTCGGTGCTGTCTTTGTATTTGCAAGTTAGTTAGCTATATGGCATATTGTTTGTATATCTTTTGTGAAAATCTACAATTATATAGGAAGTGTTTACTAAAATTTAAAGGTCGGTCCTTGTCCTTGGTCCTTGTCCTTGGAGGTCAGTCCTTGTGCTTGAGGGGTAGGTCCTCGTCCTTGTTCTTGTCCTTGTCCTTGGGGGGTCGGTCCTTGTCCTTGTCCTGGTCCTTAAGAGTTCAGTCCTTGTCCTTATCCTGGTCCTTGGGGGGTCAGTCCTTGTCCTTATCCTGGTCCTTGGGGGTTCAGTCCTTGCTAACATCACTGGTATGAATGGAATTGTGGATTATTGTGCGAGTTCAAACTTTGCATTGCGAAGCCGCTTTCCTTTACTAAAATAAAAATGTAGACAATCTTTCCTTTTGAGTTGCCTACAAGCGTGCTATTCTGTTCTTTGCCTTCTGGTTTGAATCTACTGCAGAGTATTCAGAATTCGTTAGCTAGTGCCGTCGCCAGATTAACCAAATATGATCGCACGATATGCGCTCAAAGCAACAAAGGATCAAATTTAAGACCTGACTTTTCGTTTTTAAAAATCTTCACACTATTTGGTCATCGAACTTTCATTCTCTGCTCATTTTACAAAGTCGTCAGCACTTGACTTGGTCTTCGGATTTACTTCTTGGCCTTTCCTCCTTAGATTGCTGACTGACTTTTCCGGTTTAACCTGGTTCTAATTCGGGTTGGAATTGGATTGTCTCTAGGACAGTGGTTCTTAAACGGGGGTATTCATACCTCTTGAGGGTACTTGGAGGACATTGTGGGGATACTCGATAATCCGGAAATAAAGCCTGTTTAAAGACTTACTACAATTTACCTTGTATAGTACACAAATGATGTAGAAATTTGTGCACAACATTAGAAATTTTAAAGAGAAATTCCATTTTCTGACATGTGCACAATCTGTGACAGATATTTGTTGCAGTTTATAATAATTATTTTCAATATACTGCGGAGTACAAACTTTTGTACTAGGATAAGGTACGCTGGTAGGGGTACTTCGTTCCCTTATACTTGTTTCAGGGGTACGTAAACATAAAAAGTTTGAGACCCGCTGCTCTAGGACAACAATTGGGAAACGTGCTTTCTCCGTTGCTGAACCCAGCTCTGGAACTCTCTACCAGGACAGACAGCATTCGTCAAGACATACTGACTAGCCATAGGAGTTTCACTCATGGACTACCACATACATGGTTTCTGATTTTGAGTCCGAAGCGACCATTCATTAATTCTAAATGTATTATCAGTTCGATAAAGACGTGTTGTATGATTGTGATTGCACTGTCCCTGAGTATAGACAACGCAATGTCATTTCTGTAACTATTTTGGCACATACAGCCTTTGCTGAGTCTGTGTCCGTCATGTTCCTTATTTGTGCCTCTTGCGCTGCTGTTATCGTACAGTCAATAATGGTGATATCTTCAAAAGAGGGAAATCTACTTCAAACGATCCCAGTTATCCTGACTGCTATCAGTTTGTCCGAACTTGTCTAGACGTCTTTTATTTGCCCAACAGCCCTGTTGATGCAAGCCTATCAATTAGTTCAAATTGATTCTACACATCAAACACCGATTATACCAACGTTAAAACTTTTCATCCCTTATCTGAATATATTATCTGTGGATTAAAGGTCTCAACTCACACATGCGATGGTGAGTTTCTAGCACGCAACCACACAGCAGGCTTACTTAAACTATAGCTGCATTGCATTACGGCATGATATTTATACCGTACTAATGACCGTACTGAAGTTTATGTACTAATGAGATGACTACGCTGTCTAATCATTTATTAACATAATTATTTATTTAATTCGTGATTAAAATCACTATTTATTTAATTCGTTGAAACAAGGCTGACGATGCGTCAACCGGCAATGTTATTTTTTAAAAATATTTTTAGTAAAAGAGTTAGAATCTGTAGACGTAAGATTCAAACGACCTTTTGACACAATATTTTGAAATAATATTTTGTAGACTCGAGGCCAAGAGGATGTTTAAGAAACCAATTCCATAGTGAAGGAAGAGGCTTCAATGCATTTGATGGTAATAGAATACATTGAAAGCTGTAGCCTAATGCCAACTGTCGTTGAGCATTAGAAAAAGCAATTGAGAGTTCTGTAGTGCATTTAAAACCCTTGTACAGTAGTAAAGCTTGCAATTCATTTTATGCATGTTGGGGCAAGCCTATCAGTTAGTTCAACTTGTTGTAGATCTTAGTTCAACTCTTGTAGATCTCTGCGATTCATTTTATGACCAGACGGTTGCTTGAATAACCCGAAAAAACCCGATAGACAAATATTTCTGAACGACTGCCTTGGGTTAGATATGGAGCTGGCAAGATAGATCAACATAATCCGAGCGTGTATTGCACACAACCGAAAGACGCGCTAAGGCAAGCGTTATGATCACGAATTAATTTTTGAAAATGTACTCTATGCATAGAGTCACGATAGATTAAAAAATACTGAGGTCACAACTGGTTTGTAGTTTACGTATACAATTAATTATTAACGGGCTAATGTATTGACGAACTAAAAGAAGCTGTAAAGTTTTGTACGAGTGAGGATATTTTAAGCTTGTACAACAATGCTAGACTTGCGGCGGTGCTAGGAGTGCCTACTGCCTAATCCCTCTCTCTCATTGGTCGAGGATGGTCCACAGAGGGGGTTAACAGTTTTGGTTATTAGTCATTTGGTCCTATCCCCTCTGGGTATCAAGCATTTTGGAATGACGGAAATCAGAATTTCTCTGCCTTTTGAAAAATCACACACCTGGTAGTGATTTCTGACTTAAAATTCCGTATTGCAACATTAAAGGGGTCCAATTTACGCCAAAGCAAAGTGTGAAGTGTTTAGGTATTCATAGTGGATGGAGGTAATTGTCCTAATTGTCATCCCACACGAGAGGCCAGACCTGGATTCGTGGCATCATACTCTGTATCCTTTTGCGAAAATCCATGTATTTGTACATTCCATTATCGTTGTGCAAAATTATAAAAAAATGAAAATTAGAATGTGACCTGCTTTGACATTGTATGCAGCAAAATGTTTTCTGTAGATGTAGACTCAAATGCAACAGTTGTTATAGCCTAGACAGAGGAGAAGTGGAATAGAAGTTTGCATGGGTGACAGTAGTTTTCAACACAAGAGAGATATCCTTCTAAACTACTTAAAACCCAGTTATAATTATCATTTAGTATTAATTACCAAATAACATGAAATTTCTCATATATAAAACGTTTGTATTTGCCGTTTATTTTTATCTAAATAGACCTAATACACAAGACAATTTCTAGTTTCGCCTAAACTGTAAGATTGCTGGACATTGTGTAAGCATCACAGATGTCTAATTGAAAAGTAAGTCGTCGATTCAGTAAAATAAATAATTTCGGAGAGATGCACTGAAATTGCTCGAAGCACTAAGAACAACTAGCAACTATAAAAAGTTCATTTCGGAACTACTTTTTCTACAGTTTGCCAAAGGCGAATGACCGAAAGCTGGCCGGTCTTATCCCTTCATGTGTGGCCAGAGGTGTTCGTCCGCGATGTAATTCGTAATGTCCTTCTTTTTCACCATCTGAAGTTTCTGCTTCTGGTCGTTGTTCAGGAAAGTACTGACCACCGACCAAGTGGCTATAGATAAGAATAACGCAAACAGATTACAAGATGCACAGTGCCAGTTGTTTTCATTTGTAATAAATAGCCAAAAACAATTTAAAAGATTTTTTTAGAAAGATGACAGGATCAACATTGCCCTTGCTATATCATTAATGATAAATAGGCAAAGCAGATTACAAGATTTTTATAATCTAATCTAATCATCATCTTTTATAGCGCCTTCGTTATGCAAAGGAGTATCAGCCGATGGTGCACAAGATCACAATGGCCAATAAAACAATTGAAACGCATATATAAAGTGCTCAATCTATATATACTTTTTTATACCTGAGCGCTACGTTTTTCTTGACATCAACATTTCACTTATCATTAATTTGATATAAGAACACATATGCCTATATGTGTTAATTGCAGTAAAGAAATGTTTCAAATGTTAGGTTCTTACCACTTAGTAAGGTTGGCATATCGTAATTGATCATGTAGGCTATAAATTAAAAAGATAGGTGTATACAAAAATCAATACAAAATTAGGCGCACTGTGTTTAGAAAATTAAGTTCTTGCTCAATAGTACGAATATAAGCTTATATTTATTTCAGCTTCACTCATAAAACCTTCAGATAGGACTGATAGACCTAATAGGAGTCTTTATTTTGCTCTAATATGCATGCGCCAAAATAACGCCATGCTAGAATTTATTTTAAAAAACTTATTTTTATTTGCGAATTAATAATAATCAATCGGCATGGCGACGTGTTAAAAGTTAACGATCTTTTGCATAAAATAAACCTACCTATTTTATACCAATTGGTGTGATCTACAGATCCATGGCTATACCTTGGCCAAGTATTGAAAGTTAGCGATCTTCTGAACAAAATTAACCTGCCCAATGCCCATGAGTACATTGGTATCATGATACTTGTATCGATCCTGTTGATCGTGGTGTTGTTTTCTGTTTATTTGTTGCTAGAAACTCTAACCAGATGAACAATGGTGTGATGTAGACTAGTTTGTCTCTCGTATATGGGATCATGAAGTTGATCTTGAAACTTATGTTTTGTAGAAAATGATGAAATGCACGTTCATAGAAAACCATATGGATAAATATTTTTATTCGCTATACATCGCAACATACCCAGGAATGCTGGGAAGTAGTTAGTGAAACACGTGATCATGTACTTAGTCACATCCATGCCCTACAATGCATAACATTGGAATTTATCTCTTATTAAAAACTGCATCGACCCAAAGAAATCAAACTAATTAAATATGTACATTTAACGAATATGCCAATATTTGTTTATTTATCTATCTCGCGAATGCTTGTGCGGCAACTGAAAACAAGCCAAATTTATATTGCTTGTTCGTCAGCAGAATAGATCGTTTGAAGACAGTGGTCTTACGGTAGCATAGTTAAGTGGTCACGATTTCCATATATGGTCATTGTTTGGATTTCGTCATACGAGCATAGGCCTATATGTCCGAGGTTGAGAACAGGGTTATTTTAGGATTCTCAATTATGGGGGTGTCGGTATTTTCTGGGGGTCACCTGCCGAAAAAGTCCGACAAGCAAAATGGGTCATCCTTGGCTCAAATTGGGGTGTTGGGGGAGGGTGTCGGTCTAAGATTGGAGGTGTTAGGGAGGGGGTGCAAAAATATCCCTGATTGAGAGCTTCCATTAGTGGATAGCAGCAGCACATTGAGAAATGTCGAGAACCTACCAAGTTGGTTATACCAGCCGAAGACATGTCCATTAGAGCAACGCACATCTGTTCTGGATTTTTGCCATGGTGCTGCTCAAGGCTCCACGCGATGTATTGCTTTAGAATTGGCATCTGTTCACTAGTGGCCACGTTCTCCTTCACGTTGACGTACACTGGTGGAATCAAATTAATTTGTTCATTAGTTTAAAATTAGTTAAAACTCTCATAAATTAGAACTTACTGAACATTTCATATGACGCAGGCCTACTGACAATTTCATTATATGTATTCCTGAAGGCGATTCACGAATATTCTTTGTCACAAAAGTATTATTGACTCTAGCTCAACATTCAAACATATTTTATAAACGGTCAACTGGTCTGCAATGCACGCGCGGATTAACAGCAATTCTCTGTCACAAAAATATGCTGACAAGTAGCCTACTACATTAAATAATACTTAATTAGTAAAACAGTTACTTGATCTGCATGCAGTGCAATACTGTGTAATGTATCATACATCTCTTCAGGATAATTAGTTTTTGAAGATTGAATAGATATGCAATAGTATTTGTTTAGAGCATTTAGTTTTAACAGTTCACTTAATAGATTGGACGAGGCTCAGATCATACATACAGATAGGATGTCCTTTCTTGTCTTGACCTTTGTAGTATATTGCATTTCGGTCTTTTATATCGGGAGGGAAATCATCGAACTTCAAATCTGTTAATGCAGAAATTACAAGAAACGAAATATTCAGTAAATTACTGTAAAATCACATCTTGTCATTTTTTGCTAATCAAGTAATTCCTTATACTAGTGTAGTGAATACAGTCGGATAGGCAAACTACTATGCAAATTATATCACAGATCTCTCACATCACACTGATTCAGTTTCTCATAAAATAACTGTTACCTTAATAGACAAACGAGTCAATATAACGAAATATAAGAATCCATATCGAAGACCAAATAGGCTATCAGCTTACAGTAATCAAAAAAACTGGCATTGCAAGAACGAGACCCGCAAATAAAGCTACCTCTCAATGTGTACTAAGTATATTTGATGCACTTCTATAAAACCTAATCAGGCTATTGTTTTCGCTTCATTGAGAGTGTAGGGTACTGTATGGGTGACGTGTAAGACGATTGTCTGCGGAAAGTCACCCGTATTATTTTCATCTAATAGGCTTATAATGTGGAAGTTTTGAAGCTAGAACAAAAAAAATGAGATCCACAATGGCTTAGCTGAAAAGACCTAATCTAGTATATTAATTTTTAGGACACGTATGCTGCAGAGTCTCGTGTGACTTGAAAGCGAAGACATTGCGCATTAGAATAACTGGCTTCTGTTCATGCAACTTTCATTTCTACCTAAGACATTTAGAAGATACTACATTATAATTTATCAGAGATGGTCATGGGTTAATTTTTAGAAAACAACTCATCAAATCTTCAATCCAACCCAACCCAACATATGCTGGCATAGGGTTACTTGACCCAACCCACTGTAGTAAAATGGCTTATTTTCTGACCCAACCCACCATAAATATGGAAAAAGTCTGACCCAACCGAACCCATGGGTTAGCCCAACCTATGGCCATCTCTGCATTAAATCACTTGAAACACAATTTTTAGATATAACTTGGCTTTACCCCATATTCCGATAGACTTGCGGAATTTGAAGCAGTCGTCAATTAGATCAGCCGCCTTAGCGACATCTCCACGAGACTTCAGGGTCCGAAGAAAAGCCCTTGCATAGGCGTCATCCTTGTCGAGTCTGTTGATGTCTCTCTGGTCATAGGTTCCCTTCTTAATGTTATCTGTTAGTGAGATCAAAACAACATATGACGCTAATTCCGCATTAGTTTAAATTGCTAAATGAGGTTTTCAGGTTATCTTATTTCGCAACATAGAACTTGTATCCAAATAAATTATTGTGGAATTTAATATGGCAAGGAGTTAGGGGCTGTCTATTAATTACGTTAACAATTTTTGGGCATTTTTGACGCCCTCCTCTTGTCAACAACTGCCAAATTTCAGTGACCCCTATAATTATGTAAGAAACTTTTGATCCCCCACGAAAATCAGTGACGGGTCTCCCTAAATAGTTTATAAGGTTATTATTTTGATGGCCTTTTCCCTTTCTTTTGTTCATCAAGCGTTATTATATGGTGATGATGCCCTTTTTGGCTTGTCAGGCCTTTTTCTGTTGTAATAAATAGTATTCTATGAAATTTCCTATTTTTTATCATTTGTAAAAAATGAAATTGACTACATCAACTTCTCTTGACCCCCTTCCCTGTCAACAACTGTCAAACTTTTCAAACCCATCCCCATATTTTGTTGATGTAATTAATGAACTGTCACTTTGGAAAGAAATAAGGTAACAGTTTATCAAATTATTGTCGAAACAAATAATTTTTTATACCTGCAAATTTCTCTTTGAAAGTTTTTCTGAGATCTGGCACCTTGCCAGCCACTTCCTACAAATTTAGAAAGTTCGATGTACATTAACATTATTCAAAATGGTCTTGTCATAAGGCCTACGCATGAGCTATCGTGAACATCATTGAGAAATATTAATGGCTATACAACGAAGTATCAACGGCAAAATCACGCACTTGCATATTCCATGAAGCAGTTTTGGAAGTCTATTTATACTATATTTATTTACAGTGGCGTAGCCACGAGGATAGGAGATGGGCAGGATAGCTACGGAGGATAAGTTAACGTGCCAAGAACTCTGACCTTAACCATGACCCAAACGCTATCAGTGGTTCTCAGCGTCTCCCGCACGCATGCCCCACAGAGAAACTTTAAATTTTAAGGGACCAATTAGAAAATGTGAAATCTTTAACAGTGCAATCCGAGAATGATGTCAAATGCATATCTTCGAAAGAAATTTTGACCAATTTCATAGGCTAAACTTTACCACTTGGTTTAAATAGTTCGAAAGTCCGACGAGCTAAAAAGGTCATCACCGTCTTTAGATCCGACGACAAGCATAAAAGGTCATAACTACTTTTAGAAAACTGCCTAGGGCCCCCAAACTTCTTAAAACGGCACTGGGTAACAGGAGGCATTAGGATTTTACGAATGCCTAGAGGACCAGGGACTATTGAAGGTCGAAAACCACTGATTTAGATGATAAGCCACTCTATGACATTTTCTTTACGCCTGTCACTTAGTCTATATGCCACCCAATATGCCACTTTAAAAGCAGCATCACTTGAATGAACTGCTATTCCGAATCAGAGCGCTGTAACAGCAATTGATAGGCAAACAACCAACATTTGATACTTTAGCAATTTTCTTATTATTTATTTTCTCTTCTTATGTTTGTTAACAATATATTATTTTCTGTTTGCCAAACTGTGTAATATATATACATATATACATATATATATACATATATATAAACATCTTAGACATCCTAAATTATGTCACTGACCATGTTGATTTCATATTGCTTTCATATTGCATTATCTTTTGAACTGATTCATGAGTCCGACAAACCTTTGCATTTGTTTATTATAATCAACTCAGCTTTAACTAACTAAATCACACAGTAGAAGTTTCTTGTAGACAGACACACTCACTATCACGATATAGGCTTAAGTGCTTTACGCCGATTACCTCGGGTTTTGGATTCAACTCCGCCATTCCGAAATTTCGACTTCAATCTCAAACGCTAAAGAGAAACGGATCTCGACAGCTCAAGAGTAAGCAGGCGACTGAGCGAGGCAAACACCTATTACGATATTTTATCCGTAAGACTGATATTATCTGAAACTTCAAAGGTCTGCAAGTATCGAAGTCTCATAAATGATACGCGTGTACTGTCATCCCACAACATGACCTGCATTGTACATATCTTTTAACCGCACGGTAACGAGTAATGAGTCTGTGTCTTTCATCGAATGATAAGCATCGACAATCCATCGCCCCCTGGTGATCATTAAAGAAAATTAATATTATAAATTCAAGGAGTTTGTATGGCAGTGGCAATGGACGGCGAAAGAAAAATCGAACAAGCAGAAACTAGTGTATAAATACCAACACACTAAATTGATTCAGCATTCGAATAGTTGTTCACTTTGCAACGAAATTAATCATAATCATTACACTCATACATAAGAAATGAATGAAAATCAACATACACTAAATGTATTTTATGGCCCTCGGTACTTAAGACACATACACAAATTACACATGTGTGTGTGTGTTAGTTTCTTTCAAATAGAGCTTATTTGTCTACTACTACTATCATCATCATCATCATCATCATCATCATCATCATCATCATCAGCATCATCCGAAAATTTAAAAAATGTATGGAAACACATTAAACATATTTTCGTCGCCTTCCAAGGAGGGTTTAACCTCAAACCCATTGGTTGCGCCACTGGCCTGTGTGAAAGCCACTAAGGAAATGTTCCTCACTTTTATGGAAATTGCTCAAAAATGGCATAGGGAATTCAGGGTTTAATCTAGGCCGTTTCCGGAGAAATTGCCCTTTTCCGCCGGATATTTCAAATTCCTCCCCCGGAAATTTTGGCACACTACATCAACTAACAGCAGTCCCCTTGCTGGCTTTCTCCCGGCCTTGTCAGTCCACCCCCCCGTAGTCCAGAGCCTAGATTAAACACTGAGGGAATTCATTCACTCAATATTTGACATATAATCACTCATTGGCTGCCGAATATTCCCTCAAACTACAGATGAGGGAATACAGTCTATCAGCATATGAGTAAATATTTCCTAGCGCTTAGGGAATATTCTCTCAAGTGTTAGGGAAAATCCCGTAAACTTTAGTTTAGGGAATTACTTCCCTCAACATTTGAGGGACTATTTCCTAACGCTTACGGAAATTTCTCTCAAGTGTTAGGGAAAATTCCGTAAAATTTAGTTTAGAGAATTACTTCCCTCAACTTTTGAGGAATTGTTTTTTGAGTGTGCATGGTGATTCGCTGGTTAGGCGAGGCTGATGCTGGCGATGTAGATGTCAACTGACTGCCAATTACTGTAGTGTCGTATCCTGGATGTCATTTTTTAAAAGGACGGCTATTTGATAATACAGAATGAGGCATGGTCGCATGCTTTAATTTACCATAGATTAAAATAGAAACGTTTTAAATAGTCAAATGACAAAGTCACGTCAACTTCCTCAACATTATTTCCTGTAAATCCTAGCATACATGAAATATAAACTTCCGTTTCATTATCCACAATCATTATAGTCCACAATCCAAAGATGCATTTTGTAAGTAGTGCAACTGCCCGTTCATTGATAGGGGACCCAGACCTGTCCTGTCGCTGTAGGCCTAATCCGTTGGGCATAAGAGATTCAGAAGAACCGGGCAGATTTTCCGAAATGATTAATCCACACTGTCTTATTTATTTATTTATTTATTTCAAGACAATTTCTATAGCGCCGTGCACTAGGCTAAGACCTACGACAAGGGCGCTGCACACACACACACACACACACACAGTCAACCATATTCTAAACTAAAAAGGTGCGTTTTTAGTTCTCTCAGTAACAGTCAAGCTTAACAGGCTTAACAGTTTTCATAGTTTAGTTTAGTGGCAAACACTATCGCCCTACTATAATTAAGATGTAAAAGATGTATAAGACCTTCTTGATATGTTTAATGCTTAACGGCCGACTGCCCCGAGCAATCGTCAACCCAGTATATTTAATATTAACTTGCATCAGGCTGCAACAGACTAGCCCTGACGTCAGACAGTCAAGCGACAAGATGCATGCAAGCTAGCTACGACTATTAAGACCGCACACAAAGACCACACACACACACACACACACACACACACACATACACACACACACACAATATGAATAATTAGTTTCCATGAAATCAGATTTCTATGAAGCATTAGTTGTGGAAGGGCGGAAGAGGAGGAGAGGGCAAGGGAAGAAGACCACCCAAATATATATTAAACCCAATATTGAAGTTATGCTGGCGCTACATAATGCCAGTTACTTAAAGCGCTATCCACTATATTAGTCTTACAGCAGGTTTGTCTTTCGCTGCTAACGTTTTATTAGCTGACCAATGTCACGGCCATTTTCGTTTTTTTGTCTCGCATTAGATTACGTAGCCGACGTAGCGGACAATTGCACTATTTCTCGAAAGCTGAATTACCGAAACATGACCATCGTTTACTAAAATGTCATTGGCTGAAAATGCGTAGGCAGACGAATATTGGTTAAATAGAGCTATAAGTAAGCTGAACTTCCTAGTGACAGACAGCATTTAAATTAGCAACTTGAGGCTAATGGCGACGCAGCAGAAATGAGCTCCAAACCTCTTTTGTATGTCTTCTTTGGTAAGTATTGTCTCTTGAAAGCGAATCTGATGTAACATTGTTTGGAATTACAGTATATAGTTTAGACAATTCATTGCAATAAAAAATGGCACAATAGACCAGAGGTGCAGTGTTTATTCCAGGCCTTCTCTGGTGGGGAATCCCCCAAAGTTTTAAACCCCCAAAATTTCTATATGTTGCATTGGGGATGGGAATTTCCCCCACCTCAAAAGTGTGACGAGTGGGGGGTTTTCTTTAAAGAGGGGGGATATAAGGATTATAATTTTTTTGGTCGTCAGCGTATTGAAGAAGGATATGAAATAAAAGAGTAAGATGACATTTTTTGCTTGTCAAGGTATTTTGGGGAGACAAGCCTCCTCACCCAAACATTTAAAACTCCCCCAATGTCAAGGTGGCTAGAATAAACACTGCTAGAGGTGAGCAATTTTTTTTAGCTCAAGGGCCGCATATGTGTTTCGAACATAACTGGCAGGCCGCACTGAATAAAGTTCAAGAACTATAAAGTATTATAATATAGAAAAAATAAGGGTTTTTATATAAATATCTGTTCTCGTAACGGTCTTGCGACTGATAGTTCGCGTTAAGTAATGATATTTATATAACGCCAGTAAAGTATGTTGGAAAATGTTTATATTATGGGAAAATCAGTTAATTCGTTACATTTTTATTAGGAATTTAGAATTTGCTCGGCGGGCCGGATAAAACTCTATCGAGAGCCGCATCTGGCCCGCGGGCCGTATTTTGCCCACCCCTGCACTAGAGAAATTTGAAACAAGCAACAAGTCGGGCAGTCATTTGTTAAATTTTGGCTTACAATTAGCTGCCTGGTCACCTTTGTTTTTCTTGTGCTCATCACAGGTCTCGCCAGAGGCGTAGCGAGGGGCAGGGGGACATATGTTCCGGCGCCGAGGTTGGGGGTGCCAAAATTGGGTAAATGGGTAAGTGAAATGAATAATAAAGAAGAAACATGTGCGACGACCTTTTTTTGCTCGCCAGGACTACTATGAAGACTACCGCAAGACTTGAGGGGCGCCGAGAACAATGTGACGACCTTTTTGCGCCAACGGTACACTTTGCCCCAGGACGCCGGTTACCCTCGCTACTCCTCTGGGTCTCCCGCAGAAATGCATCCTCAAAATTATGAGTTTAACTGAGTCAAAGACAATAAGTCTATAACAAACCCAATCTTAATCTTGTGAATTCTAATTTCGTAATTATTTTCTGCATTCACTGAGAAAGTTGATGCCGTATTGCTTCGGATTTATGCAAGAATAATAAAAATAATGTGGAGCATCTTATGAGATACAAGATTTTCATGGCTCATTACTCCGTAATAAACTAATTACCATCTATTTAGTTTGTATGCTCTACATAATTAAATCAGTTAATTAAAACGCATGATGAACTCAAATGTATTTTTCACTAATTTTGCAAGAATTTTCTAAAAGTACGATGATCAATAAGATCTATCAACATTTATTTCAGGCCTTCTCTGGGGGAACTCCCCCTTAGAAAGTTTAAAATTCCCTCCCCCCAATTTTTTTTACATTTTTGCAAGTAGTATGACCTCCCCAATGTCTGTTACCACCAAAAATGTTAAACTCCCCAATGTCTAGGTGGCTAGAATAAACGTTGATAAAAATGTGACAATAATTCCATTTTATTTCTTTTATCTCGATTTTCATTCTCGTATGTAAAACGCATGATGAACTCAAATGTATTTTTCACTAATTTTGCAAGAATTTTCTAAAAGTACGATGATCAATAAGATCTATCAACATCTAGGCATATTTACTAACTTTTACAGACGAAAATGGGAGGGACTGGCGTAAGCGGAGGAGGGAATATGGTTATATTTGCGGATATAAGATATCCCTAAATATCAGATAAGTCGAATTGACACCACCAAATTTATTTCATGGCCATTCCAGCTAGTGCTCTGAGAAGTGTGCTACTGTATGCATAGATGTAATAAACGTGTTTACTTTTTTATTTTTCCCACGTTTTTTTTATTTATTTTTTATTTTTGCCAAAGTTTGTTATTATAGAAAACGTTGGCAAAATTAAAATACAGATTTTCTGAAACCAGCTACAACAATGTAATTAATTAGCTTTGTGCTGTTTAGCTATAGAACATAGTCGACTGCTTATCAGCAGGCCATATAGCTTTACTTACTGACAACGTAGAGTAAGCATTTTATACCAGTATTATTGCTGTTTATTTAATTTCACAGTCGTTTTGCACAGTGTGACTTGCTTGTTTATTTTCCCTGTTGGCGTGCAATGCACATTCTTTAATCTCGCTCAGATAAACGTCGGTACGTTTTATATTCAACGTTTTTTAACATTTTCTATTATTTTCCAACGTCTTTTTACATCTATGACTGTATGCAGTGGCGGCTCTAGGATTTGGCAAGTGGGGGGGCCGTTGGGGTGGCAACTTCTAATCATGGGGGCCAACCATTTGTTGTTTAATGTATTTAGCATTAAGTATAGGGTCCCAACTGGGGGCACTGGGGGCCAGGCTCTCAATAGGGGCACAGGCCCCTGGCCCCCGGTGGAGCCGCCACTGACTGTATGTGATGAAAGCATTATTTCAAGTTAACCCCTTAACTGGACAACTATTTGCAACTCAATGTAAAATGGACGAGCGTTACTCGGGGCACCCAGTTAAGGGATTAAACACTTCCTTGTCAAAACTGTTTGTTTTAATGTTTGACCGCGAGACTGTTGACAAGGATGTGACACTTGCTAATTATCATTTGCATGAGTGAAATTGCTACTGACTTTAAAAGGACATATTCTGACGTATTTTGATGTCCTGAACAAGAATATGACCAAACATTGATGCTATGAAATACGTGGCAACGTAGACTTTAATATTCACAAGGACGATTCTATTTGGTCTAAAAGTGAAACTTCTAGTACAAGTCGGGTATCAAATAACCAGGGCATAAAGTCATTTATTTTATTGAATTCTGGGTTCATAATATTTTAAGTTTACCAGCAAGTTTTACAAAGTGGTGACAACCTAGCTTCAACTATCCACTGTCTTTACCATAAGTAGTCTATACTTCCAGTGAATAGCGATCTCTCTGCGCTTGGCAAGCGTCATTGCTGTCACGAATGAAATATCAACAGTCTGCGATAGTTGTCTTCTACTTTTTAATTTAAATTCGATGTAGTTACTTCTGTGTTTATGAACGTTTGTTATCAATAGGCTTTGCAAAATATTATTATTATTGTAACCGACGAAAAGTTAACTAATATTTTATTATAAAACATATCCATCATACTGTAAAACAACATCAGTAGCGTGCTCTGTCCTTTCAAACATTTCCACAACTGTACTCTGACCCACAAGATGACGCCCCCTAAAACTATTTCTATTATTATAGCCCCTTTTCCTGTACTTTTCCTTATAATCCCACTTCACTAATCCCCACTCCTAAAAACGCGCTTACAATTATTATTATTATTATTATTATTATTATTATTATTATTATTATTATTATTATTTCAGGACAATTTATATAGCGCTGTACGCATGGTTTAAAATCCAAAATCAAAAGCGCTTTGACAACGCTGACATGTCAAAACTCAGTTAAATTAGATTTCGGTGTTCCCCAGGGATCTGTTTTAGGCCCTCTCCTTTTCACCTTATATACAATGCCCCTTGGATCACTTCTTTCACAATTCTCTGCTGACTATCATTTCTATGCTGACGATACACAGTTATTCATTGCCTTTGTTGATAAAACCTCTTCTGCGTCACTAGAAAATTTATCCATTTGTCTGAAAATGTTCAGTCTTGGATGTTTAGTAATAAGCTTGCATTAAACCCTTCAAAAACCGAGTTTTTACTTCTTGGTACATCTTTTAATTTAAGTAAATTTGAGGACATGCATTCATTTAAATTTGACAACATTTCAGTTAATCAAAGTCAGTCTGTCCGCAACCTAGGTGTAATATTTGACAAAAACCTGTCTTTTAATGAACACATAAAAAAGGTTAGCAGAGCTGCTCATTTTCAAATCAGAGACATTCGACGAATTCGTGATCTTGTGCCGAAAACTGCTCTGATTCCTCTTGCCAATGCCCTTGTCAGCAGTAGGCTTGATTATTGCAATTCTCTTTACAATAGTATGGCCAAATCTAATATACAAAAACTTCAAAGGATTCAGAATTCTGTGGCTCGGGCCATTACAAAAACTCGCAAACATGATCACATTAGACCTGTCCTTCAAAAGTTACACTGGCTGCCAGTAGAACAAAGAATTGTTTCTAAGACTTGTATCCTTGTTTTTAAAATTCTGCAGTCTGGCCAACCTCAATATTTAAAATCTATGATAAACCATCCAAAACATTATCATTCAACAAGATTTGCTGATTCATTGTTAAATGTACATAGAACAAACACTGAAATTGGTAAGAGAGCTTTTTCTATTTTTGGGCCAAAAATCTGGAACTCTCTCCCTCTGGTTGTCAGATCTTCCAATAAACTGAGCATTTTCAGATCTAGGCTTAAAACACATCTCTTCCAACTAGCATTTCCTCCATAGTTTGTCTTGCTGTTCCCTCTGACTGATTTCTGGAATGACCTGGTCTTTTGCGGATGGATTTGAAGTACCATCGATTGATACCTTTGAGTATTAGAAATGGTGCTATAGAAGTGCATAATTATTATTATTAATATTCAATGAAGATGAGAAGGTGGCGATGTTAAAATCCACTGTGATGATAGAAAGAACTTTGCTGCCGTGAAGAAGTCCGGTGCAGAGTCCTTTACAAGCGGTCCTTCAAAGAAACTGTAGCCCCATTGACATGCCAACGAGGAACGGAAGATGGTGTAAGTGTCCGCAAGTTGGTAGTAGGAGTTATCCACGCAGATGTAACCATCGGTGAGTTCCTAAAGAAGCGGTCTTCCGCAAGAAGATAGTTCGTCGTCATAATCGGCAAATCGTCGACATAATCGGCAAATCCGAAAAATATACTTCCTATTAGGCCCCACCAGCCGACAGGCTAGAGGCTTGATATGACCTGTGACTTAATTACGACTTGCAGCCAGTGGCGTAACCAGACTCAAAATGTAACCCGGGCAGCTTACCAAGGGGCTATCCGTAAATTACGTAAACAATTTTTGGCGAATTTTGACCCCCCCCCCCTTATCAACACCTGTCAAACTTTTCAAACCCTCCCCATTTTTACGCAATTTATGGCAGCCCCACCTCTGCCAAAAATCATTTTAAAAAATTAACATGGGAAACTTAACAATAGACAACAATCAGTCACCAACTCATACATCTTCAGCATCTGCGGCGCCCGTACGTCGTACGCCCCAATTTTCACCTTAGATACAGTTTCAGAGTCCAATTGAGTAGAGGAAGATGCAGAGGGAATAAATCGTCCATACGGACAGGCGATTACCACCGTAACTGAAATTCGATATATCACGTAGATACATAGACAAGCAAACACAATAGCTGTAGTAATTACTGCACTTCTAGCTGAAGCCTGTGAAACACGTTTCGAAGAGACTGTAGTGACTATATTAACATAGTATTGAAACGACGTGCATGGCAGTGCAAAATTAAGCAAAACCAAAAATTAAAGGCATAATTTTTAATTTTTTCAACCCGGAATTTTTTCAACCCGGGCAGAAAAGCAAAGTAATCCGGGCATTGCCCGTAATTGCCCGGGCGTGGTTACGCCACTGCTTGCAGCCTGGTACTAATAAAATGCAACTCATTTTGGGCAATATTGTCATGGCCGCGACACCTCTGTGACCTCTTGAGACACTTACAGTACAATTACCGTGAATTACGGTTGTTAGTCCAGGATTTTTTCAAGAAAAAGGCAACTAGGCCGACTAAAAGAGGCCCAGTTGGGCCTATTATTTAATTATTTCCAAAAATTCTATCTGACTACCTCAAAGTCTAAGCTTATTCGTAGGAAAATTATGCCCAGAGTTTTTCAGTGACTAATAATAATAATAATAATAATACTAATAATAATAATAATAATAATAATAATAATAATCATCATCATCATCAAATCATAATCATAATAATCATAATAATAATAATAGTAATAATAATAATAATAATAATAATAATAATAATAATAATCAGTCAAAGTCAAAGTCCTTCCCGAGCCACAGGCTCATGGGCGGCGCTGATCTCCGTTTCTATAGCCCTCAGCCAGGCGTGTGCAAGGCCACGGACACGGGGCTAGTGCATCGCGTAGCGTACCTGTTTGACTTGTCGCAGCATTTTTAGGGCTGCTTCTCATTTATAACACGCCCTCTAGCGCAAATAGGCTGAGTCGACCTTAGGGCTCCTCCGGGACGCGAACCCGCGACCTCCTGCACCATTATCCAACGCTGTTACCACTCTGCTAACTTCCCGCCCTAATAATAATAATAATAATAATAATAATAATAATAATAATAATAATAATAATAATAATAATAATGACTAATACAAATAATTATAGGGCATATTAGCAATATTAGGGGCCTATGTAACACAAGTGGAAAGCGTGTTCAATGCTGAACGCCTTAGAAAGTCTTTTTTCCAACTACATTCAAACGGATAGACGTAACATATACCTAATTGACAGCTGACTGAATAATTCACACACATTTCGAAGACAAAAAATATGATATTTGAAAGGCCCTGTGATTAGCACGTAAGGAACCGTTCGCAGCAGAAAATCAGGCTGTTCAAACCGCTAAGATTAAAACAGTCGGTAAATTTTCGCCATTGCCTTGGAAAGTTCCATTCATTTGGCTATGCATTCTATAGAGATTGTTCTGTCCAGATATGGCAAACCTTCTTGCGTTTTGACAGGCAGAATGAAGTGACCAGTGGCTTTGGAATGCGCGCATGATAATTATTAACAGAGTCGAAATGAATAAAATTATTAAATGATCATATTTTTCGCCAGATGGGTTTTTAAAAATATTAATTAAATTAAATAATATTAAATGATCATTGATTTTGCGAAATTTCAAAGACGTTCCGATTGAAAGTAGGTTAATGTATGCAATTTCTGAATTTTTATCGGTTATACTTCAAAAATAGCAGGAAATAGTGTAAAAATTGTATCATGAATACGCATCTACGACTCACGACCAGGAAACATTATAAAGCTAATATCTGATTGATGTAATTATTTAAAACAAATGTGCATAATTATATATTTTGTATTCCTACAGGACTAATATCATTTGCAACTTGTCAGCCGCGTCATAGCCAAGAATTTTGCGCAGATGTCAAAGGAAATGAAATCTGCTACATTCGAAGTCCAGCGAAAAGATCAAATTGGACCAAAGGCATTAAGTCGTGCAGCCAAATGAATCGCACTTTGCCTATTATCCGAAACGTGGAAGAATTGTCCAATTTGAAAAATTATTTAGATCATTTAAAACAAAGAAAAAAGGGCATTTCCAGTTTTTGGTTGGCCGGAGAGTGGCAACCCTTTAAAAAATGGACTTGGGTCGATGACAAAACATTCAATCAGAGTAAGCTACTGTCTTCAAAATGATACCTATATTCTAGATATTACAAATACTATTTTGACTAGATATTATAATATTATTTTGAAGCTAATTGTACTTTAAATTAGAAAAATGTACCGTGAATATGCGTCTTTCCTGTCGACTTCAGATGTGCGTGGGCTTGAAGCAATAGGATGGCATGGACAACTGATTGCACTTCCTGGATATGGTCGATTCGATGTTAATGACCCATTCACTCATTTTCGCTACATATGCCAACACGGTCTGTTTGCAAAATTGAGATATTTTTCATAGTTCGATGAAAATGCATTTATGGTAATTAATCTATAGCAGTATCGGAAAGTTAGCAGAGAGGTAACAACGTTAGATGCTGAAGCAGGAGGTTGCGGGTTCGAGTCCCGCAGGAGCCCTAAAGGTCGACTCAGCCTTTTTCGTGATGGTAAAATGAGGAGCAATGCGAAGGTAACCATAGGATCGGCGGAATGGCTGGCCACCGTCCGCTGATAAATGGCTTAGCCACTTATGGGCTGATGGTCATGAAACCGGAGATCAGCACCGGTGTAGCATATTATAATGGCACCCATATAATAATAACGCCCCCTCATTATTATTATATATAATAATAACTCTCTCTATCTATCATATTAAAATTCTTCCTCTGTGCCTTTGCCTCTGTGCAAGCGTTCTGATTGGTTGGCTGTGCAAGCGTTCTGATTGGTTACCTTCAAGCGTTCGAGCGTTCCGATTGCTTGGCAATCAGAACGCTCACATAGCCAACCAATCAGAACGCTTGAAGGTAAAATAGGCACAAAAGAAGGATTTTAATGTGATAGATAGAGAGAGTTATTATTATACACTAGGTGTTTACTCGTCAAAAATGACGGGGGAGATTGGCTGTTTTACCACCCAATTTTGTACAAATGCAATAGGATTTTGCACAATTAATTTCCCTAACTCGCCGCCTTTTCCTTCAACGGAGTTAACGCCCATTCGCGTGAATTTTCTGAAACTTGATAGTCAACGTTAGTGTAATGATTTGGCAGTGTCGAACGACATGCAGTGCTTGATTCTCCTGTTTGCTGTGCTGCTTTTTCACGCCGAGCAAACAGCCTGCTACTCATTCTCATTTTATTTTCGCAATTCTCGTGAACGCTGGACTTTTTTTGTTTTGCACGGACGGTTAGAAAGAGGAATAAAAAGGCTAAACAATGGTGCAAACCTCATCTTCTTAGCTCTTATATAGCCTGAGATATAGCAAATTCAAAAAGTAGGAAACTAAAATTAAAATATTTAATGGAACAGAAATCGATTTAGGAATTCAATCATGATCCAGCAATAGCATCAATGGGAATAGACATAATGCCTTCGCTTGATCATGTAATTTTGATCAGAATTCTCAGAATTCAAAACTTCCGCGAAATTCACCGATAATAATTATGTTCAAACATTGGGTCATCGGGTTAGAATTGATAGATCTTTACCAAATGTCAACCGATTTTCAAACTTTTTGGTTTATTTTGTTCCTCTGACATCCCTTTACAACTATGCCGCTGACCAAAGTGGGGTTACCGCTGAAAATATTTTGCTAGGGGGCTATACAAATATTTTGGGGGAGAGGGTGATATTTTAGGCCGTAAAGTGGACTCTACCCCCACATTTTTTCGTTTTGCACGGACGGTTAGAAAGAGGAATACACAATCTAAACAACGGTGCAAACCTCATCTTTTTAGCTACTATATAGCCTGAGATATAGCAAATTTAAAACGTTACAGCAATCATTTCTGAAGAACCCTTTTTCAAAAATTAAATCCCCAGTACGGTGACGGCGTCTGAAAATTTAATCCCCACTTGAAGGGTTAAATATAAAAAAATATGTATTGAGGCTAGGAAGGAAAAAATAAAATAATAAATATAAATAAATATATATATATATATATATATATATATAATGGGGCAGGGCATTAGGAGAGGAAGGGAGGTTTGGAAGGAGGAAAGTGGGTTGTATGGGTTTTCGGAGCAGCGTTGCATAGGTTTGGGAACGGGGTTTAGGGCCGGTGGGGTAGGGCGAAGCGGTGATGGGTTGGGGCCGGGGCGATTGGGAGAGGGATGGAGAGGGTACGGGAGTTGGGAGAGGAGTGGGGAGAGAGAGAAGGAACGGGGGTTTGGGGCCTGTCGGGCAGGGTGGGGCAGGTATGGGTTGAGGCCTGGGCGATTGGGAAAGGATGGGGAGATGGAAGGGGATGGGGAGAGGGAAGGGGAACGAGGGTTTGGAACCGGGGCGGGAATGGGTTTGGGCCTGGGCGATTGGAAGAGGGATGGGGAGAGGGAAAAGGGATGAGGAGAGGAAGGTGAACGGGGGTTTGGGGCCGGGGCCGGAATGGGTTGGGGCCGGGCGATTGGGAGGTGGATGGGGAGAGGGAAGGGGGTGGGGAAAGGGAGGGAAAAGGGGTTTGGGGCCGGGTCAGGAATGGGTTGGGGCCTGGGCGATTGGGAGAGGGATGGGGTGAGGAAAGGGGGACGGGGGTTTAAGCTGCAATTAAGACGCTTCGTTAAACGCTCCGTTGATTATAATACCGTTTTGATTAAACAATATTTGGTTGTCAATGACAACAGCGTCTTGCTATATCTGCCATGTTGCCGTTGGACGTGCCGTCCGTCCGCCGGACATCGAGAATTATATATATATAGATATAATAATGATGGGGGGGAGTCATTATTATATATATTATAATGTGGGGGAGTTATTATTATGTAAGGGTGCTGCTGAGCTGAGTTGTTGCGAGCTGTTGTGAGGTACGGTTGACGACGACACCAAGTTCTGTTTAGAAGAATCTTTATTATGAGACACGTAGCTACTGAGTTCAACCGCTTCCGCCTATAGTTCGTTGACTGCTGTTGTTGTACGATCTCTGCTGTTGGCTGTTCGTCGTTCGGTAGCGGCTGTTCGATTTCAGCTGTCTATCTACTGCTCTAAGCTATGGGTTAATATACCCAATTTCTAATTGAAAATGTCCATTGCTACAAATGTCTCTCATCTCCTACCTACTAATTTGAAGCGATTATTCTTGAGTGCGAACTACTTTAATGGCGGCGATGTCAATGTCTACCGAATGATTGAGGGTATTAATCCCACGTGCAAACCTATTTAGCTAATTACAATAGCATTTTCCGTTCGAACTTTTACAATAGATCAACTATTAAATTAAAACAATATTTCTAGAGTTCAAAACGATTTCATAAAAAATGATTACGACAATTAGTCTTCGAGATATGTAATTGCAAAGGAGAAGTGCGCGGTGATGTCAACCAGTGCAAGAATTGTACTTTAAAATATTTAATGTAATAATTCCAGATATAGGACCCTCCTTACATCTGCCCCGTCTCTCAAAGACAACCGACCCGGTTGTAATAAAAATAAAGTTTATTAGATGGCGGATGATAACAGATTTTCTCTGAACTGTCTTGTAAATGTTCATCATCTGACAAAAACACTAAAACAACCATGAATTAGTGACACAATTTAAACAAACATATCAATGTCAATATATAACATCAATAATCTCGATATTATAATAATCTGTTTGAATAAGTTGTATATACTGTATGTGTGTATGTCTACCGGATGGTGCTTAATTATATGGGAGTCATTATAATATGCTATACCGGCTCCTACGGGCACAGAGCCTACGGATAAACTTTACCTTAGTAAATGATACCAGAGCCGTCGAGAGAAAATCCGGGTCGGGGGACAAATATTGATTTCGGGCCTCTTGTTTCACTCTCCATATGATATGAATAAAAAATTTCAAGGATACAAAGAATTGTGCCTTTTAGTTTGGGGCTGTCCATTAATTACGTCAACATTTTGGGCAATTTTTGACCCCTCCTCTTTTGTCAACAACTGTCAACTTTCAGTGAGTGACTCCAAATGATTATGTCAAAACCTTTTGACCCCACCACTAAGATCAGTGACGGCCCGTCTAAAACGTTTGAAAGGTTATTATTTTTATGGTGATGACCTTTTCCCCTTTCTTTTGTTCATAAAATGTCATAATGTGGCGGTGATGACCTTTTTTTCTTGCCAGTCTACATTCCAACCAATTTTATCAACATTGTTCAAAAGTTGGCAAAGTTATAGCCAAAATAAAAAGGGTGCGGGATTTATTTAACCGCAGTGCATTATTAATTTTTGTTATTTAGATGGAGAATGCGTAAATGATGATGACATTGCGATGGGAAACAGTTGCCTTATCCTGAGTGAGGACACGAAGTCCTGGTATGAAGCTAGAGAGTACTGTTTGGAGGAGACCGGTGGCGATCTAGCTGTCATAATGGACCCGAATCTTCGGATTTCCAGTGATCCTGACGATCTCGATGATAATAGCGGACCGGATGAAGAAGAGGCCTATTGGATCGGGTTAAGAAAAGGCGCATGGTTTTGGAAATCAGGCAGCAAAGGTTTGGACAAATCGTTCTTCACTTAAACACATGCTGTGCCGTATGACTCCGATGCAATTCCCTCCAAGCGCGAAGGCTCAAGAATTACAATAGCTACTCAACTGTTCCCTTAAGATTAGACTTACTGCAGTATATCTGGTAATTTGAAAATCTGGCACCAGACTATTTTGCAGCCTATGCAATCATATCAACAGCATGTACACAGTATATACTCTTTCCAATTTGGCAGATTGATGGAGACTGTGTTTCTTTAAATACGAGACAATTTTCAAGAATGCTTGTCAGGCTTTTTCCTGAAATTTGCGTTCGGGGGTGTGTCAAAATTGCGGGGGTGTCAATATTCAGTGCTGAGTCGTATACGGCTAGTTTTTCGTATAATAATAATAATAATAATAATAATAATAATAATAATAATAATAACGATAATGTGATTTTAAGTTTTTTTTATCATCTGCAAACTGAAATTTCTCATTTAAACATATAATACGCAGTACGAAACAGCTGCATCATAATACCACTGTCCTTCACAGCAGCTTCATACTACTTTCAACATATGTCTGTTTGGGTGATAGTCAACACCATCCATGGCAGGGGATGTAGAGGCAGAGGAGTGTCTGTCAAAAACCGGGCTAGGTGCAACCCCGGGGTTGGGGGTGTAGATAAATATCTGAATTGCTTACTGAGTTTAGAAGCATTACGGGGTTGGGGGTGTAGATAAATATCTGAATTGCTTACTGAGTTTAGAAGCATTACGAGAGAATCAAAACTGAATAGCTAGTCAATAACCTTTTCTAAAGTAGACTATCTTTTGACCTCGATCCAAAAAGACTTTATAACGAAATTTATACAGAGCCTCATTTTAAGTTTTCAAAGGCTGTGTCGTATGAAAATTGAAACCTAGAGCCAGACGAAGCGAAATTCTTCAAATGGGATAATCGCGTGAATCCTCCTAGGAATGTCAAAGACCACGCCTATAAGGGCAGAGGGCAGCTGTGCATTTCTTCAAACGGATCTACTGGCGACTGGAGAATATCATTCTGTAATGAGTCGCATTCGGTGATCTGTCAAAGACGAGGTCTGGATTTCGTTATTGTTTTATGAAGAAAGGAACACTTGTGAAGTCACACAACAAGATAATCGAATGTAGCTCACGTACCATTTCATTGCTTTCTTCTTAACAGGATTGAACATATGCGATGAACTTTTATAATTTGCATAATGCGATCTTCCTGTTTCTAGAACATTTAGGCCCTGATTAAAGTGATTTATATTTTCTCATACCCGAATTAATTGTCGTTTTATATTGTACAAAATATTTGGCAATTGAATTTTTAATTTTTAATTTGTTATATACTATAGTTGCAACATTGCTCGACACAGCCGAGAAAATCACTGAACGGGATCAAATTAGCACTAACGCATGTAAGTTCATCAGAATGTCAAATTGTTGACGTACTCAATATCGAAGCAGTTTCTAAATAACAGGAAGATTACGATCCTAGCATATTTTGCCCCCACTGTGGTTTAAGTTAACTTTAACTGTGACTGAAATAGCAAATAGCAGCTAACTTAAAGCTAAAGAATCAGTTAACTGAAGCTGTAACTGTACCTGAACATTTTCCATTCACTGTAACTGACAGTAATTGAAAAATAAATAACCTGAATAGTAAAATTAACTGAAAAATAAATGTCTCAAACAGGTAAAGTCTATAGATGAGATATATAAGGTAATCATTAAACAAAACCGCTACAGGTTAACAAGGCACGTCGGAACGAATTTTGAGCAGAGGTGCATTTTTCAGGGGCGTTGCTAAAAATCATTTATAATGAAAAAGCCCGACACGCAATAAAGGTCATCACCCTTCCTTTATCGTGTCTTAAAAATCTTGATAAGCAAAAAAACAGCCTCATCTTCCAGGGGGCGCAGTGCAACCACTAATTTTTTTCCAGAGGGTGCACCTGCACCTCCTACGGGCCTATTTCTTTTCATCGTCCTTGTTACTTAGTCCTTGAAAAATTCTTAAAAAGATTCGCTGTGTGCCTTTTAAAATATTGTAATGATTATTATGTTAATGAAAATATTTAACTTTGTTCAACCGCCTCGGGAAATCTTTTTATAGCCGGTTATTGTCTCCTCCGCTCTAATCTTTGCAGCCGGAACCAACGAGACATCTATCAGGCCGCTAGGGTCGAGCTCCCTCCCCGTTTTGAGAGGGTAGAGTAGGGTAGGGTAGGGACGGGAAACGCATTGAGGCTGCAGCCTCCAATTTTTCACCCGAGTTTACACCTACTGTATGGCTGAATTAGCAGGTCATTAAATAGTCAAAGCCCGTAGAGTGGTTTTGCTCTCTTTCTCTCAAGACTTCATCTCTTGGAGACTTGGAAACTTCAATCACTGTAGCCAACTTTGTCCACAAGGTCAACCAGTCTACTTGGTTGGCCAGCATAACCTTGTTAACTGCCACCGATAAACCAAAACATTGGAAATTTTTAAAAAGTGATTTTCATATTTTAAAGTTTTGATTATACTTTTTCATTTGATTGCTTTATGCAGTGAGAGAATTTATTACTTTTTAACATTTATTGATGTAGATCTTAATATTTTGACATAAAAATCGATATTCTAGACGGTATAATAGCGGGACATGCACATTTGCCCAGTACGAAATTTTGGCTTTACATGTACATGATTCGGAATTGGACATATCGAAGCTCGGATATATAAAAGCATTTATCACGGTCCCTTGAGCTTCGATATATCGGGATTCTACTTTTGATTTTGCTTTACAGCATTCTCTGTTTTGCTTCTCTAATCAATTTTGTGATTCAAATTGATATTGTTTTTGTTTTTCCTTTCTGCCTTTTCTGTCTTACAGAGGTCAGTCCTTGTCTTTGATCCTTGTCCTTAGAGGTCAGTTCTTGTGGTCCTTGTGCTTGGAGGGTAGGCCCTCGTCTATATCCTTGTCCTTGGGATCGGTCCTCGTTCTTATCCTCGTTCTTGAGGAGTCGGTCCTCGCCCTTATCTTTGTCCTTGGGGGGTCGGTACTCGTCTTTATCCTCGTCCTTGGGGTCAGTCTTTGTTAACACACTGCCAGTCCGGCTAGTTTACAATACAAAGATGCCCGTCATGTGATGTACAGAGAGATTCATCTCCAGAATGCCACTATATTAGCAAATTTATTATAAAACAGTCATCATCACCATCATCATCACCATCATCATCATCATCATCATCATCGTCATCATCATCATCATCATCAGGTTCCTTGGGTGCATTGCTCATAGGCGTCCAATAACTTTTATAGAAAACAGTAGGAAAATGGAAAAAATGGAAAAATTTTCAACTCGGCACTCTGTGACCGATGCAGTTTAACAGTCAAAGAGTAAGAAAAGAGATTATTTTTATGAAGAACAAGTCAATGTCTTAAATTATAGCTTTAAAAGGCACATTAGCTTGCAAATGAATACTTTAGTTCGGTTTCATTTGATGTGATAAGACTTCTTCAGCTATTTGTAGCATTTTTCTATTTCAGTCATGCTATCGACCATCATAGCTGCTGTTTTGTTGATTATCGCCGCTGTTGTGATCGTTTGCTTCATTGTTCAAAAGTAAGTCACACACACGCACACACACGCGCACACACACACATATATATACATATATATATATATATATATATATATATATATATATATATATATGTCGCGAAATCTCCTCTTTGATCCCTTAAGTGGCAATGGGCAATCCCCGCGTATGTGTTTTAAAGATATTCAGAAAAATTTGACGGGCGGGAAGAGAAAATTTGGCCTAAAACATCTAGGTCCCCACCCTTGTATTTGAGTGGTCCTGCTTGTGAATGACAACACACGTATATCTTCAATTATAATGCAGTCTTTATTAATAATGCAATGGATCAATAATGCAATAATTAGTGGCGGGCAATGGTATGCAGTCTGCACATTATCATTTGGATTGATAGGCAATGACATTTAGCTATTACCGCCATATTTTCGTAATCTTTTACTGCCTTCAGTTATTTATTGATAGGAAAGCCTCTGACATCAAAAGACAGCCATCCTCTGAGAAACAATATGAGAATTGCCCAACAGTACGTGCCGTTAATGATCCAGAACTGATCGACCAATATGAAGCAATCGAATTAAAGGACAATATTTACCAAGTCATTCGGATTTCTGATGCTACGACGTCGCTAAATTCAGCTGAAGGTCGTTCAGAAATTTATCCAGAAGTAGAAAACGCAACTGGGTATAGAAGTCGTTCTTGTTGTTGTTGTTGTTGTTGTTGTTGTTGTTGTTCTTCTTCTTCTTCTTCTTCTTCTTCTTCTTCATGTGCCATATATTGCTACGTCGGCGACCATGGGTTTCCACTCATCTCTATTTCTGGCTTTCCTTATCATTTCAATGTTGTCTTTAGCTCTTATTTCTTCTCTTAGGCTGTCTCTGTACTTTATTCGCTATCTTCCTCTTGCTCTTTTACCCTCTATTTTCCTGTTATGATTAGACACAAGTCGTTAGTTTTCATATTTGCCGGTTTTGTTTGCATCGCTCCGAAATGTTTGAAGGCTGGAGAAAAAAATGAACCAATTTCTCTACATGTATTTATTGAGTGTTTGTATCTTGGGTTGGGACTATTGTCGATATGGTTTTATGTATAAAAACTGATTCGCCGACAATATTGCTCACAATAGGAACTATTGGCACCTGCTAAATTCTTTTTGTTTTGTAAAATAAAATTACCAAATTCATTTGCAATGATATCACCAAATGAGAAACAAATCAATTAAAGAATTGAACAAATACGGTATAGGGTATATTGTTTCCTCAATTTAGAACAAAATAACTTGCATGCACTGCTACTACTACTATCATTCAACTATCTAAAATGGGTTTTAGTACTAATGATACTTTCAGGTATGTTTCTTTTATAGAAAAGCGTATTATTTGTTGATAGAAATGCACCTGAGAGCAAAGGAGAGCAATCGCAAGAGATACAGGATTGCGAAAACGTGTATTCCGATCCTGATACACAACTCGGAGACCAAATCGATGCAATAGAACAACGCAAAGATTGTCAGTAAAGGACAATCCTTACCAGGGCGTCCCTACATTTAATCTAGTGACGACGCTCAAATTAATTGATTGCCGCTTACCTATTCATCCAGAATTGAAAGATGTAATTCAGCAGACATTTGCCTGTTATCTTTGTTTCATGCTTTTATTGCATCATTATAAATGCTTTGACGAGAGGTCTTAAAGTACTGTGGAAGTTCGTGATAAAACGAAATAAATGTATCCATATATTTCTTGCATACGTCTAGCTGTGGAATTGTATTCAAGATAATTTTAATTCTACAGTATACAACTATGTAATACGCTACTTTTAGAAGGAATTGTCGGAGTTAATTAGCTAGATTGTCTGATATTAATATTATATATATATAATAAGTTAATATAGTTACCGAAAATGGCAGTTAAATTTGGCGTGAGAGCTATTTAAAGCTTTATCTACAGCAATAAGCATACTATTCTCTCACGTTTTCCTTAGAATTTCTTTAAAGATGATTTTAGACAAATTTAAACAGATAATATATTTATAATATATTATTTAAAACTCTGTTTTAACAATTTTGATATAAGCGCATCGTACGATAGCACAGTGCTACAAGATTTATTGTTTGACTAGAACTCGAAGGCTCGCTTCGCTCGCGCGAGCTTCGCTCGCTGCGAGCTTCGCTTCGCGTCGCTTCGCGTCGCTTCGCGTCGCTTCGCGTCGCTTCGCGTCGCTTCGCGTCGCTTCGCTTCGCTCGAGGCAACGACCAATCCAATTCCAATTCCAGAACGACCAATCAGAACGCTCACTCAGCCAACCAATCAGAACGCTTGAAGGTAACCAATCAGAACGCTCACACAGCCAACCAATCAGAACGCTCACACAGCCAAACAATCAGAACGCTCGAACGCAACCAATCAGAACGCTCACACAGCCAACCAATCAGAACGCTCGAAGGCAACAGACATACAGATAACGATTTTAATGTTATAGATGTGATAGGTGTTGTCTATGTAATAATAGTTATTCAACTTTCATTGTCACACTTGCTTTAAAGCAGCGGTTCTCAACCTGTGGGTCGCGACCCCCACGGGGGTCGAATGACGATTTGCTAGGGGTCGCCCGAGACTATCAGAAATATGGGGTTGTCTCTTTTCTTGTTATTGTACTAAATTTCCTCAGTGGTAGTTACGACGTACTAGTTGTTTTACTATAACTGTCATTCGAGAATAGACATGGAGACAATTAAATAATAACGATTTCGAACATTTTTATTGTCGTAGCATTATTATTTTTAGCAGTTTACATTGTGAACGAAAATAATTTCACCGTTGGGGGTCGCCACATCATGGGGAATTGAATTAAAAGGGTCGCGGCACTATAAAGGTTGAGAACCGCTTCTTTAAAGGCAAATGCTTCTGGCTCTTTCGCTATTGCTCAGTAGTCGCTAAATCTCTGAATTCGTATCAACGTATATATAGCGAGCATCATATCACCAGAAACAGTTTGACGTGCAATAATTATTGTAAACTAAAAACATCGTGACAAATGAGTATGAAACCATTTGTCCATTTCGTATTTGGTAGGCTAATATTTCTTACTTGTTTGACTCTACAAATGCGCATTTCAATGTAATTTTGCACCCGTCTCATACTGCATGTAGGAGCACATACATGGCATGAATAATAGACATAATGCATTTATACAATTCATGCCATGTTAATGCGCTGGAAAGACGCTCTGCAAAGCTTTTCGTCGGCATCTTTCCCTATGTTCTCTATTAACGGGAGCTCTAAAATTAAAAACCAATCTCTATTATTATAAAAAATGTTGTTTATCACACATTTATATACGCCGCGAGAATGCCAGATCAATAAACACCAGAAACTAAAATGAAAATCTCAACAAACTTAAATGATCCAGCAAAGCATTATATAGGGGCCTACATTGTCATTGATACTTTTGTAGAAAAATAAGCCATAGAAGTAATAAATCTCTTGTAGATTAATATTCTAACTGAACCCGGAAACCCTAAGCTGAAAGGTATCTTTATGGTATTGGCATTTATTAATTAAAACCGGTGTTACATAAGATCATAATAATAATATGGAGCACAAAAACTACAATACCATGCGATTTCACGGATAAATAGTTTAGCGTCAACTTGTTTTAGAGACTGTATAATAGTGTATATTGCTTTTTGCAGCCTTGCCTCTGGCTAGGGGCTGTCCATTAAAATTAGGCCTACGTCAACAATTTTTGAGCAATTTTTTGACCCTCTCGTTGTCAACAACTGTCAAACTTTCAGTGACCCCCAATAATTATGTCAAAAACTTTTGACTCCCCCACTAAGATCAGTTACGGGTCCCGCTAAAAAGTTTATAAGGTTATTATTTTTTGCGGTGATAAAATCTTTTTTCATTTTTGCTCATCAAGTATCAAAATGTAGTGGTTATGACTTTTTTTCTTGCCAGGTTTTTCCGTTGTAATAAATAGTAGTCCATAAAATGTTCTTTTAAAAATTTTATTTTAAATATTTTTTGCCGAAATTTTTCAGACCACTCCTCCTTATTTCGTTGATGTAATTAATGGACAGCCCCTTACATTATCATCGACTGTCGGAAGTAGTAAGACAGATTAATTATTATAGGTTTTTTGATGAAGTATCTATGAAAGCAGGACATCAAAGTGTAGCAAACGAATTAGGCTACCTTTATTGTTATCCGCCTTAAGTAACAAATAAATAAATTTAAAAAATTAGATGTCAGATTAAACTTTTACCATTCAAATGAAGCTCTCAAATATTATAAACCACTCTTCACATCAGTAGCAATGATAACCGATAGGTACGAGCAAATAAATTTTCCATTGACTTCTCGCGTCGTCCATATAGCACCAAATGCCCAGTGACCTGGCGATTCTTAGGTGGTAAACGAACATGATAGCGTCGGGTGCCCCTGGGACTTAGAAAGGGTTGATACCCGCCGAACAGTGCTGACAAGCAATAAAGGTCGTCAATTGAGTTTGAGAAAAATTCTTCATAAAATAATTGAAATATTATAGATTACAAACGCTTCGCAGAACTTTTCTCATAAGAATAAAGATTGTCTATGGGTCAGTGACTGATCTGCCGGGGCCTGAATTTTAGGTCAACGGGCCTGAGTTCTTTTGCTAAAAATTAATTACCTTAAATGGAACACACGCTTGATATATGCAGGTCTACAACTGAATCTGCTGAGTTGGCCGAGTTACTGTAAGTTTAACATTACGAAGTCCATAACTATGACAACTGACGGAATATCTTTCTTTCACGCGTGGTCCTGTATTCATGAAATTCCAAGAGAAACCAAACCGATCTCAGACCCGACTCTCCAATGGCGCAGCAAAGGGCGGGGAGAGGGTTGGGGTTAAACCCCCTTGGTTGCCCGACCCACAATTTTCTTAGCTACACTGTAACAGCTAACGCAATTAAATAAGGTGACGGCATAAGAGGTCTATAGGTGACGGCCTTTTTTGCTTGTCACAATGGCAAAGGAAAGCAAAACAAAAGAAGAGATCAAACGAGTACTACCTTTTTTTGCTTGTCAAGATTTTTCGAACCTGGAAATGGTCACAACCACCCCCTTCCGGAAATCCTGGCTACGCCACTGCGGCTTTCCATTTGTAGAGTCTCTCTCGGCCTGCTGCAATTTAAATAGTTCATTCATTACAGTATCGTACAGGCAGATAACAGCTCAATCAATCATCAATCAATCAGTCAGTCAGTCAGTCAATTAGTCAATCTACTGTACTAATATGGCGCAACTATAATAATATATAGTAGGGCATCAGCCGAATGGCCGTTTGATCTCTTCTTTTGTTTTGCTTTCCTTTGCCATTGTGACAAGCAAAAAAGGCCGTCACCTATAGACCTCTTATGCCGTCACCTTATTTAATTGCGTTAGCTGTTCCAGGCCAAATTGAGGACAAGTTAAACCGGAAAGTTCAGTCAGTCAGAGTTTTAAGTCTGTTTTATTATTGTCTATTATAATTATAGCTCATATATATATATATATATATATATATATATATATATATATATATATATATATTCGTTTCGTTTTCAGTTTCGTTTTTAGGGTTCACAGTGTATATGATAATGACTGCGGCGTTGTTATTAAACGGGATCTATTAGGTCTACAACGAACGTACAGCAGGATCTAGAGTTCTAGATGATAATGCGCCGAGGACCCAAGTGTGCTGGTTGATGACATACAAACACTTCTCAGGCAAGAGTATGATCAAATTGTTGGTTACAGCAGAAGTCTGCGCCTGGCTCATGTGAGCACAGTTTACTTAATATATTAATTCACGTACAATGTGTACATCAGTGCTCACGTGAGTTAGGTTTCAAATAGACAAACGAAACAAATTACTGTCGACTGCAGCGAAAGACTGCAACATCTAAAATCTAGTTCAATTTAAAGACGGGTGATGTCAGCAAATAATTTCTAGTTACATAATTAGACTGCATTGCAGCTGTAACATTACACACGGCACATAATGTTAAGTTTTACTAACTGTTAGCCTGACTGAGCAGTGTGCAGTTTGTAAACTTCGTTCATTGTCGTGTGTATTAGAGATGTGCAGGTACAGCAAAATGCATACCCTACCCGTACCCGTGGAAAAACTTTTTTACCCTACCCTACCCGTACCCGCTATCGCTATACCCTACCCGACCCGTACCCGTAAGCTGTGTACCCGTACCCGTACCCGTACCCGACATTGGTTGGAATTTGGAGTTTTTTGGATTTGGAATTTTGGACCCGTACCCGCGGGTGCGTTTACGGGTACAAGTACTACAAGGACCTGTACATGGACCCGTGAACCCGTATCGGTTCCTAGAGACTATAGAGAGGCAACAGTGAAATAGGGGCTACGAAATTGGGATAACTATTCATTGTAAATAGCGCGCATGTTTAGATTAGGGCAGATCTAGTACTTAGGAATCAGGATAATCAGTCAGCTAGCCTAAGCCGACATAAATGGGCTTGTTTAAAATATTTAGTAGATATCATGTATCTATTAGCAGGCATTAGAGCTCAAGTTAAACCACAAAACTTTACCAGAAGAACTTTCTCGGTCGAGGAGTCCTTGGAGGAGTCAGAGGACGCCATTATAGATTTATTACTGATGATGTCAGATTACGTCATCTGTATTTCCTTTATGTTTTCAGTAAGTAAAATGCATACTGTCTGACAAACTGAACGCGATATACAAGTTATACTAATACACTCTACTCAATATTATTTTTCTATTACTGCATTGCTAATTTGCTATAGTAGTGAGAAATGAAAATATAATTTTTCGGGTAAAAACGGTTATACCCGTACCCGTAGCCGCTATACCCGTACCCGTAGCGCTGTACCCGTACCCGACCCGTACCCGAAAATGTGTACCCTACCCTACCCGTACCCCCCAGCCCCTCAGGCCGCCAGGTGCCAGGGGCCTCACACTGGCAAAAGACGACCATGATCATCATCATCATCATCGTCACCATCATCGTCATATCCGCGGGTACGGGTATACCCGCACATCCCTAGTGTGTATGTCTGTATGAATGTTATTAATTAATGAATTAAACTTTAGCGAATTAAAAGTTCATTGGGTCTCAGTCATGGGTTGAATAATAGAAATTAAAGAAATGCACGAATAGGAACAAAACATCTATTATTATATATTTTCAAAGTTGCTAAAACGTTTAAAAGCAAATGTTGACTAACGATCAAACAAATACTAATAATTATTGCAGCTTTCATTTTCACATTTGCTTTAAGATGCATTTGTTTTTCATGCTTCCGCCATTGCCTTTCAGATATGCACGGCACATGATCGCGAGTCAACGAATGAAAATGACATGGGAAGCATAGAAATCAGGTGACACTCGAGTTGAACTTCTTGCTGTCAGAGAAACAGTTCGCTGTAAAATTTTCAACTAATAGCAGAGCAGCAAATTAACATGAATTTCTTTGTGATTCTCGTATTTGGTAAGTTGAATATTGGAACTTGTTTTAAAATCTCTAAATAAAAGTTTCGATGTAAGCTTTTCACCTATTGTATATGCATCGTATATGTAGAAACATATACATTGTATGAATGGAATATAATGCAACCGCAGACCGCAGTAGGCTACTTAGGCCTATGCAACGATAGTAGGTTTGACTAAACTTATGTGCAGTATATTTGAGAAAAGTGAGACAAATAAATTATCTAATTTTGAACAGGGAGTTGAACTCTCGTGTTATAGCACGATTTGCCCAGTGAGAATGATTTGGCAAAACATCTTATAAATATTCAATCTATAATATTAAGATCTTTGCTCTGTATGTCTCTCTGTTACCTTCAAGCGTTCTCATTGGTTGACTATTGGTAGACGGTTTAGTCCTTACGTCGCGATGCGTTGGTGGGCGAGCGTTTGACGAAGCGTACGTTTAATTGTTCTGTCAACGTCGCGATGAGTTGGTGGGCGATGTTCGAAGACGACGTTGCTATTGGTAACCAAACGGTTTAGTCGAAGAAGCGTTTGACGAAGCGTACGTTCAATTCTTCACTGCAGCGTCATAATGTGTACAACGTCGAGATGCGTTGGTGGGCGTAGCTTGAGGAAGTTGCGCGTGTTTAACTTACACAAAAATACGTGTACAGCGTCACAAATGGTCACAGTTGCGTGATTTTAACGTACATAGGCCTAATTATTACGTGGCGCGGAGCTTGGCTAGGTGGCGTATGTACAGTACATCATTGAAATGTTATTCAGCATGAATTCAATGATTGGGTATTAGGTATAGGTATTGGGTTAGTATTATCCTGCACTGCGAGCGAAGCGAGCATCTTTCTAGTACCATTCTAATATGCTATAGTGGGCTACTTTACTTTATAAGTATTGCAACTATCACCTGCTCCTTGACCGTTACTGACTGATCTTTCCGACTTGACCTGGCACTAATTCAATTTGGATTGATGCGCCGTCGGCTGATGCACTTGACATTATGACAGTGGCGCCATAGAAGTTTCTTGATTCATTGATTGACCTCCAATTTATTCCACTTGTCGACTATTCCAGTAATAATCTTAGCTGTTTATTATTTAGGTTTAAATTCTTGCAGTACTAATCTATGAATCAGTTGGTCTAGGCTTATATGCAGTACTGTAGAAGTGTAATGAACTTCTCTAAGTTCTTTTATATGTTACCAACTTACCAACTATCTTTGCCAATCTAGTGGTCTGTGTTATCGCATAAAACCATCGGTACTTGTTCTTCTTCTTTCGTTAAATTTCGGAGTGCTGCCTTTTTAAAGATAGGCCTATGTAGGGTCATAATCTTAAATCTTAAATAAGCTTTCGACAGGTCAGCATTTCTAACTACACCAATTATGGTTTAATTTTTTTGTGGGGGATGTACTTCTCTAAAATACAGGTTAAATGCAGTATACAAATGTTCTTTATATCGACATTTACAGGTAACCATTCATAATCAGTTTTCCTTCTTGAGATAGGTTCAGGGTGGCTGCTAGCCAATAGGATCGCGAACAACAGCTGAGTGAATACAATGTATGCACGGATTTGAAGTCCGACAAAAATTATCGCCTAAACATAAATGACTTGTTTGGCTCGCCGACTAAATCGCGCAATACAAAATAACGCCGACTAAATAGCGTCGAACATAAGAACCGATAGAGAATTCAACTTTAAAAGGTTTTTCAAGTAATGTTAAGTTAAAGGTAATTTAACGGTGAAATGTCTTATCATAATATTCAATAACGTAAAAAGAGTTAAAAACATAGTAGAGAATGTACCGTTTATTTTGTGACGTAGCCACCCCTAGAAGCAGTCAACTGTTCGTCTCAAACGTCTAGGGGTATTAATTAACCAGTTGGTAACCTACAACTTGAGGGTTGGAAACGTTGTATAAAACTCTATTACAACAGTAATCTCTACAAAAATACCTGTTTGATCATTTAGGCAAGAACTACAACATTAGCAATAGCTGCCATCAAATCAAATGTTCGACAGTCTACAGTCTTTCTTCTAATTAGTGGTTACTAAAAATTCATGAGGGCAGCGACGATCACTAAGAACGCCAATCTACTACCAAATTCACAGCGCTACTAAAGCATCAATTAATCAAGAAAAGGTAACGGTCAATCGGTCATTCGGGTTACCTTTTTCCACAGGGTCAACGTGTTTCCGGGTCAACTTTATGACCCGGTTATAGACCCGGTATGAACTAAAATCTTCTTCAGACGCTAATCATGCAGCTTCATCAATCCAGGAAAGGCTGAAGAGACTGTGCGCTTGATATTAGTTAGGTCCTCAGATACAAGTAATTGATTTTATCACTGAGGGATATTGGTATTATTACTCTATAGAATGTTATAGAATGTAATGAAAAATTATGTAGTATGATGCAACGTTTACTTGACGTCAATTATAAATATTCAAATATTAGAACCAATGACTGGGTCACCGGGTCACAGGGTAACTGGGTAACTGGGTTACTTTTTTGGGTCACTGGTTCACCGGGTCTCAAAATGTGACCCGGTTCCAAGTCTGATGTTTATGACCATAGCTAGGTCTTCATCCTTTCGTAGGAATAATAAATTAATTAAAATTCGTACAAATTTACAATATTATTGAAAACTAATTAGTCAAATTAAATTATTAACAATAACTAGCAAGTCAAGCAGTGAAACAATTAAAGATTTAATAACTGAGTCTTCTTCTCAGGTGCCATGCATCGCTGCGTCGGCGACCATGGACTTCCACTTTTTGCGATCTCTGGTATTCTTCAGGAGTTCGATGTTGTTCTCTATCTCCAGTCCAACTCTTAGTTTGTCTGTGTATTTTGATCTTTGTTTTCCTCTTGATCTTTTACCTTCCACCATTGCTGTAGCTGCCAAGTTCTCGAGTCCATCCTTCCTCATCAAGTGCCCAAAAATTTCATCTGTCTTAGCTTGATGGTAGCCATCAGTGTTTGTTTCTCTTCCATCATCTGTAAAATTTCTCTGTTGGTTCTTTTATCCGTCCACGGAACTTAGTAACTAAGTAGACAACAGAGTAAACAATTATTGTTAATAATAATACTCTCGCTTCCCGGTGGCTGGGACGCCACATTCATACCTCCCAACTCGGTTGCTAACACTTTTTGTCATGTGCTTGAGCACCAGCATAATGTGTTAGGGTAATTGACTTCTATAGTATAAAGTCTGAATATTTAGTATTGCCAGCAGCGCAGTGTTCACATTAATCGTGGTTATTCATCAGCATTGGCAATTATTCGGTTGCTGAGTGTAAAAAGAGAGCAGATGTTTTCTAAGCGTTAGACCATATACATAGTTATAAAAAATAGTTAACACAATAGTCAAGGTGCAGTCGAAATTTTTAATCGAGAGATCTATTTTCAACAAATCATCCATAATACTCAAATATTCGAGAAACTCAAATTGGTATCACGTTAATTGAGGCATTGAATCAAATGTGGCATTGATTCCAACTTGTTCTGGTATTGTAATGGTGTACGGACACGCGACACTTAATCACCGATACTTAATCACGTGGACACTTTATCACGCGACACTTAATCACATGGACACTTAATCACGCGACACTTAATCACCGACACTTAATCACGCGACAGTTAATCACGCGACAGTTAATCACCTCGGTTTTTAGGTCCAAACATTCTAAAATTTCTACTTTATTTGAAAAATAAATAATGAAAGAACAAGTTAAAAGCGACATTTTCCAATTTTACAGATGTGTTTAAATATGTTTTCGATATTTTCGCGTAGTTTTGTTGTTTTGCGGTCAGTTGAGGCCTACCTCAGAGACTGCCGCCCTTGGTGGGATAAGCGCTCGGCAAGTTGCGAATTTGACTGACTGGTAATGTAAACAAAGTCCTTCAATTAACGTTTCTACTGTATATCTCTCTTGAAGAGGTTAACATTTAATGATGGAGTGAGAAAACCCCGCTATCTTTGTTTAAAGATACAGCGGTCAGTAGCAGACTCAAGGGATTAAAGCATCTGGGCGCCGTCCGTTGCAAGCCAACTAAAGGCGGGTCGGGAAGATATACATAGCCTAATGTCATAGAAACAAAATAACCGTCGGCCAAATTCAAATAATAACAGTATAATCAAACTAACTGTCTGATGAGCAAGTAACTCTCATTTGATTAAATGTTCACGTGATTAAATGTGCGATGTTAACAGTCTGATTACCAAATAAATCTCATATGATAAAATTACATGTGATTAACTTCCGCGTGATTAACGGCAGTGATATTTTACTGAACGGTAACGAAAATTAGAATTGAAATTAAAGGAATCCGTTAACGAAAACGAGAACTAAAATTAGGAATTTTTTAAAGAACTGTAACTGAAATAGAAATGAAATCACCTAATAAAAATAGAAATTAGAACTGAAATAGAAATATTTTATGAACTGAATTTAACTACCCGTCATTAAAAATTACCACAATTTGCTTAGGTTGTGTGACTTCTGAAGCGCCATATGATATGGCTGTTCGTGAGTCTGTGTGTATGCGTGTGTGTGTGTCCAAAGTTCAGCGTCATGCGACCATGGGTGATATGCCAGCCGTTGCTCTGAGTCATTCCTACCCCATACATACAGTCAAATATGCGCCTGCTTGGGAGGGGGTGAATCGGTCACCACTGAGCTATCACATGCTAGTCACGAGACGGCACATGGGCCTCTGCCCTGATAACTACCATTTCGGTGTCTGTATCAGAAAACTTAAGCGCATGCTGCTTAGTTAATTTAACGTCGGTGTTAACTTAATTGCCACAATTGTTACAAGATGAGTATAGCTAAACTGTTGGCTGGAAGAAAGCGAGATAGCCCGGTTTGGGGTTATTTTATATATGACGAGAAAGCGGACAAATTTCATTGTCATGTTCAAGTTGATCAAAGCAGCGACGGAATTTGTGGAGTGAAGCTGTCGGGGAAAAAATTCGAGCAACCTGGTTGCACATCTACAGCGTGTACCTAAAGCTGTTTATGCACTTTGTACGGAAAAGGAAAAGCAGCGACAAGTATCGAAAAATGCTATTCCATTAAAGCGCAAGACCTCGGGTGATAACCATGGTATCTCCAATCAGACCATCAGTGAATGCTTCCAGCGTCAAATTATATCATGGCCAAGTGATTCAATCGAGAACCGTCAGCGCCAGGACAGTATGATAGGCATATGTTAGTGGCCACGGGCTATCCAGTAACAATGCTAGATCAGCCTTCTTTTCGTCACAATATTCACACTTTGGATGCAAAGATCAATGACGGCTCCAGGATTTGGCAAGTGGGGGGCGTTGGGGTGGCAACCTCTGATAATGGAGGATTCCATTTGTTGTTTAGTAGTAGTAGTAGTAGTAGTAGTAGTAGTAGTAGTAATAGTAGTAGTAGTAGTAGTAGTAGACTTCTTTAGCGCCATTGTAGTAGTACATCTGCACCAGTCGATGGTCGCTTCAATGAATAATCGTAGTCCTGAATCATTGTCCGTGGTGAATCGTGGTTGTAATCCAAAGGTCAGTCCGTACTGTTAATGTTTAATGAATGTAGCATTGAGTATAGGGTTCCAACAGGGGGCCACTGGGGAGCCAGGCACTCAATAGGGAGGCACGAGGCCCCCTTTCTCCCGGTGGAGCCGCCACTGGCAAAGATCAATCTTCCATAAAACCTGATGTCAATTACTAGAAGTAAAATTAAAAATTAAACTGAAAATATTTAAACTAGAACTGAAATTATTTTAGAACTGAAATTAGAACTGAAATAGGAATTATTTCTTGAAGTATAACTGAAATAGAAATGAAAATAAGACCTGAAATAAGAATGAAAATTAAAATTAACAATTCTTTTTAGAACTGAATTATCACTGATTAACGGTCGCGTGATTAATTGTCGCGTGATTAAGTGTCGGCGATGAAGTGTCGCGTGATTAACTGTCGCGTGATTAATTGTCGCGTGATCAACTGTCGCGTGATTAAGTGTCGCGTGATTAAGTGTCGCGTTATTAAGTGTCGCGTGATTAAATGTCACCAAACCATTGTATTAATAGACAGAATTATAATGCTCCGGCATTTTAAAGAATTCCGTAGTGCGAAACATCTATTTCAATCGATTCCTCGTAATGAAATGAAGCAGTAAGTAATTTACGTCATATTGATTCGCTGGTTAGACCAGAGGTTTTTCAATCTGTGGGTCGCGAGCGACCGAAAAGTGAGTCTCAGGGCTCAGTCTAATGGGTCGTTTAAAAAGCGCCATTTTCTAGCCAGTGCCACAATATCACAAGCCTTGAAAGTTGCAAGAAGGCTAAGGTTTTAAGATTTATATGCCTGCAATTCTCCACACATACACGCAATTAATATTAAAATAATTAGTGTTTTATCCAATTTTTATTTGACAATAGGTTTGCAGGGTCGCGGCATGTTACAAAGCCGCTAAAGTTGGTCGCAGTTCCAGCAAGTTTGGGAAATCTTGGGTTAGACGAGGCTGATACTGACGATGTAGATTCAACCGACTGCCAATTAGTGTTGTATCCTGGATGTAATTTAGAAAAGGAGGTTATTGTATAACATACAATAAGGCGTGGTAGCAAGCAATACAGTAATTATCATAGACAATATAGAAACGATTGAAATAGTTGAACGGCTGTCACTTAAACCTCCTACGGCTAGAAAATATCTGTTGGGCATATTAAGTTTGAAATGGACTCAAAATCTTCAGTGTATATTATCTTTGGTTAGTAGAATTTTCCTAAATTAAAAAAAAACTTTATGGAATTTGAGATGAGTTAGCCTTAAACTGAAATTGTTTTGTTACAGGGTTAATATCGTTTACGAATGGCTTATTGAAGGATGACTCAGAATATTGCACGTATGGCAACACTAGGCCTATATGTTATTTTCGTGGCTCAACGCAGACTCTAAATTGGGCAGAAGCTCATCAGGCATGCAACGAATATAACTCGACTTTGCCTGTCATCCGTAATGAGGAAGAAGGAATCAATTTTCAAAAATACTGGGTCCACTTAAAGGAAAGAAAAATCGATATTTCCAGCTCATGGTTGTCAGGAAAGTGGGTTAATTTCACAGCATGGACTTGGATAGATGGTAGAATAGCCACGCAAAATGTTAAAAACGGTAAGTTACTCTCTCTAAGCGACTTTACCTAGCGAATGATGTATACGGCCTAGAGATGAGGAAAGACTTGTGCATATGTTTTGTCGATTATAACACTGGTCAACAAATTTTATGCAAGATTTTGTTTCCTCCACAAATTCTGGTGAAACTAGGTGTAATAGATTTTTACCTGCTGAACACAGATATGCAATAGACATTCAGTTTCACGTTAGGTTTTTAAGAAACAGGCAATTTAAAATTTAGTATTGTAACGTCTTCTGCGACATAATCATACAGAAGTATATTGGCAATAATAACACATGATACAAATTAAAATGTTTTGCTGTAGATTTTCGTTTTTAGTCACCAGTGCCGGCACGTGGGGCCTGCAATGCATGCGGCTGCAGGGGGCCCCCGGCCTCGAACATTTAAGGAGTCTCGTTCTTATAGTTGTTATGGTTGGCGTTCTTATGGTTGGCGCCTTCTATGGCGGCCAGCATGCGTTTGTGCATGCCATGTTTCGCCGTCGTTCTTTGCAATTTCTGACGCTTCGTGTGCGAATTTTGCAACGGAGATGAGGGTTTCTTCCAGTCCGTCGGTTTTCTGAGGAGTTTTAACCATCCTCTACTGTTTCGCGTCGTTTTGGAAGCCTCGAGTCGGTCTCACCGCTTCGTGCAGGACGTCGCCATGTTGGCTATTGTTGTAGCGCAATGCGACCGATCGACGGTCGTTCCGGACTTCGCTCGAGCCTTCATCTTCGCGAGGACTGCGTTCCGCTCTTCGGTTCCGACGTGTCTCGGGCTGTCCTCCACCTTTCCACGTCGATCTGGAAGTTCAAGTCAGTCGCCGTCCGTCGGATGTGCGCCAAAGTCAGCCGTATTGGCTGCCGCGTCAAAATTTGGCGGATTTGCGGTTGGCTGTAGTTCCGGAATTCGCTGGATTTTCCATCTTCGTTGGATTTGCCGATTTCGACGACGAACTATCTTCTTGCAGAAGACCGCTTCTTTAGGAATCTCACCGATGGTGACATCTGCGTGGATAACTCTTACTACCAACTGGCGGACTCTTACATCATTTTCGTTCCTCGTTGGCATGTCAATGGGGCTAGAGTTTCTTTGAAGGACCGCTTCTAAAGGACTCTTCACAGGACTTCTTCACGGCAGCAAAGTTCTTTCCATCATCACTGTGGATTTTAACATCGCCATCTTCTCACCTTCATTGACATGTCAGCGTTGTCAAAGCGCTTTTGATTTTGGATTTTAAACCATGCGTACAGCGCTACATAAATTGTTCTGGGATAATAATAATAATAATAATAATAATAATAATAATAATAATAATATAGCCAATTATTTTAATTTGAAGAAATGTTTAATATATGATTACTGTGGCACAATCAATGTATCTTGTGTACATCTTCAACAGACTGGTTAAAATAATTATAAAATTTTCCCCATGCATTTCCGCTAGAAATAGGCCTACATACTTCCGGTACTAACCTTGCATCTTGACCATAAAGTATATAAGATATTCTGCATATAGACATTTTGAAACTTGCAGTTGTACAGGCCAAACATTGCAAATTTCCCAAATCGAAAGAAAATTGCAGAACCGTGGCGATTCCGATAGTGGCTTGTATACTCCAATTAGTAGGATGTCTTGTAGGCCTAATGCTTTCGATGCAAACTGTCCGGTGTGACAAAGTGAAACTAGCATGACAAGGTTTATGCAATTGGCAATATCTGAGTAAGACCAGGACCTTGGAGAACCATGAGAATTCAGCGGCCCACAGACAGCACACGATGAACTGGAATGAACTTGGATTACGCCTTACAACCGGTTCAACTCGACAAGCAGACGCTAGATCTAGGGGAAAAGGCCGAGCTCATTAGCGGAGTCATTACCGCACAGTGTTAGAACGTATACATATCAAAAAAGATTAAAAAGAAACTGGAAGCGGCAGAAATGTGGTTTTATAGGAGGATGCTAAAGGTCCCATGGACAGACAAGAGAACTAACGAAGAAATACTACAGATGATGGAAGAGAGACGAACACTGATGACTACCATCAAGTTAAGACAGATGAAATTTTTCGGGCACGTGATGAGAAAAGAAGGATTAGAAAACTTGGCAGTGACAGGCATGGTGGAGGGTAAAAGATCAAGAGGAAAACAAAGATCAAAATATACAGACAGAATGAGAGAGGAAATGGGGATAGGAAATAACATCGAACTCCTGAGGAACACTAGAGATCGAGAAAAGTGGAAGTCCATGGCCGCCGACGCAGCAATGCATGGCACCTGAAAGAAGAAGAAGAAGTTAGAACGCATCACAACAATAATTATTGCAGGCCTAGAGTTTTTTGCAGATAGAGATATGACTTTCGTGTTGATTCCGATAGGCTCTGCGTTCATGGAAACGGTAATTATAAGCTTATATTTATTGGGTTTAACTTCTTAAACATTGAGTATGGAAGCAATGTAAACGTTGAATATATGAATAATAGAGCCCACAATATCATCGAAAAGTTGCAAGAGGCACCCAAAAGTGACGCGTGACGCGCCGACTCTGGTAGTCACTGTCCTGTGCTTCTCGTATCAGTGACCAAAAATAGCCCCACAACATAGGTGGACTTCACTTTCCAAGGTAGCGTTTATCCAGGCTTGCAATGTCTTTGTGAAATCTTTCACTACGTTCATCACTAACGGTGCCGAGATTGGCCGAGATTGACTCTCCAAGCGAGAATGAAGAAAAATACATTTCCAGTGCATTTAATTGACCTTTAAGCTTGGAGCAGATTTCAACGTGTTCAGTATAGTTTGACACCTTGTTGCAAAGAAAGTTAACAACGCTATCCATGAAGGTTGCCCAGGGCACGCGCTCGGCACCCTGCAGAAGGCCCTCAAAGTGACTGTCCTTGAGCAGTGTTTATTCTAGGCCTTCTCTGGAGGGAATCCCCACCTCCAAGTTTAAAAATTCCCCCAAAATGTTTATATTTTGCATGGAGGATGGAAATTTCCCCCCAAAAGTGTGACGACGGGAGGAATTTTGTTGGAGAGGGGGAAAATGTAAGGATGAGAATTTTTTAGGTTGGCAGGGCATTTGAGAAGGTGAGAACGGTAAAACATTAGGAAGGATAGGATGGGAAGGATGACCTTTTTTGCTTGTTACCACATTTCGGAACGAAGATAACCATTTTTTGCTTGTCAAGATTTTTGGAGACTCATACCTTGTCTCCCCCAAACATTTCCAATTCCTCCCAATGTCAAGGTGGCTAGAATAAACACTGGTCCTTGAGTATCTTTCTAATCTGTGAGTCAACGAAGACGCCTTCTTTTATCATAGAATCACTGACGCGTGGATACTTTTGTCATTGTTTGCTCATTGCTTTGACAATGTTTTCCAATACCCAAAGTTGATATTAAAAGTTGGGAGATCAATGTTCTTCGGGCCAATCAGAGGATCGTGTTTTAACATTCTTCTGTCCTTGATCCAAGTCCCTGAGAGGTGGCCAGCAGTGTTTAATCTAGGCCGTTTCCGAGAGGAAATTGCCCTTTTCTCCCGGAAAAATTTCAAATTCCCCCCGGAAATTTTGGAATACTACATGGACTAACAGCGACCCCTAGCAGAATCCCCCGGCTTTGTCAGCTTTCTCCCGGCTTTTTCAGCCCCCACCTCCGGAGTCCCGGAGTCTAGATTAAACACTGGTGACCAGTCCTTTCTCACATAATGTGAATCTCTTGCTCGGCTGTCTCACTCGATAAGAAAGCGGCAATACTTGGTGTATCCAAGTTGCAGACTGAGTAAATTTGCAACAACCTTAAAATATCCGCATATACAGTATTCCAGTTGCATCTCGAGTATTTGTTTCAGCATATCCCTACATGCTTCCTTCATGTAAGCAGCAAGCCCAATGAGTATGTTTCTTATTGTGCATTGTGCAGCAAAATAGCCTTTAAACTTAACATCGACGAATCAAAAAAGTCGCCATTCGGATGAATTGTGCTGGTTCACCAGTGATGCTAAAAGTGAATTGGACATAAAAGCAAAAATGGAAATGGCCAAATCAGTCTCTGCGACTCTAAAACACATACCGACAAACAGAAATTTAGAAATGAAAACAAAGATTAGTGTTCTAGAATGCTATGTTTGGTCAGTCAAGTTTAAGTGGCGCAGAAACTTGAACTATCTCTAAAATCACGAAGAAAATGCTTGTAGCTGTAGAAATGTGGTTAATAAAAAAACTGATGAAAATATCTTAGACTTAAAAGAAAACGAATGAATTATATTATCACTCGAAATGGCTGGCACACAAAGAAATTGCTATCTACAATACGTAAAAGACAACTTCAAATTTAGGACATATAATGAAGAAGTAGGCGTAGACAGACCTCAACACTCCTAGTTGAATGCAAAATTTCAACGAATAGCCAACCACTCTGCCTCATATACATTTGTAGTAGCACTGGTAGGATGCAAGAGGTGTAGATGCATGAGAGGGAGAAAGAGAGAATGAGGAAGAACGGAATAGAAAAGCTGGCAACTAATAGAAAAGTCGAAGGCAGAAGATCAAGAGGGGTACAAAGAATGAGGTATATCAGTAGTTTACTGACTGATGTAGAGGGTTCAACCACAGAACCAGAACTCATTCAATCAGCGATCAACAGAGAGAAATGGAAATCCATAGTCGTCATCGTAGAAATACACGACACATGAAGGAGAAGGCTCTGTCTAATAAAAAATAGTCTATATGGTGGTATATGAACTAGGAATACGTTTTGAAATCTATGAGAGATGCAGTGTTGATGCATTATTTCTCCAATGTCAGAAAAACTAATAAAATGGTAAATATACTTCTCTTTTGTTTACTCTCAGATTATGGGGACTACTTTACCCATGCTTTAGGCCGCCTCAGTGACAAGAATGATCCAGAAATCTACGGTGACCTTCCGTACCTACCTAACTATTACCTATGCCAAAACGGTTGGTTTTACAATGACTTGTTATTTCTATTTTTAAAAATTTGAAAATAACTTTTGCGCCATTAATCTAGAGTAGGTTGCCACTACTTTCTCTAGACCCCCGTTTTACTTTTCGCAGCTTAGCGCTGCTGCCAATTTATCGACGCCTAAGCGATGACCGGCTTGGATGGCCGCCGGCACCACGACTAGATCCCGGGATGGTCACCAATCCAAGTACTAAACCGCGCTCGACGTTGCTTAACTTCGGTGTTCTGACGGGAACCGATCGCACAGCGCCAAGTAGGCCGGATCGCCAAGTAGGCCGGATGAACAACCAGTAACGAGTGGTTATTTATGGCGAAGAGGAGTTCGAGTTAAAAGACTTCCGCCTAAGACTGCGTAGTTGATTTTGTGACGGCGATTAGGCAAACAGACTGTAGTTGAAATTATGTCTAGTTCCCTGTAATAAAATTTTGAAACTTTCAAAAATTGTCTGTTATGTACATAAGATGTAGTTTTCGGGGTATGATCGTGAAACGAAAGGGCAAAGCACAACAATTACAAGCGGATTTTGTTTGTATCCAGATAAAGTGTTGAATACTCGTCGTTTCACGCATAGACGGATCAAGCTGTTTCGATTGCATCCTTTGTGGTGCTAGTTACTTGACGATCAGTGGGTGTCGTTAGCTATTGCTTCGTCCGAGTTGTCACTGGCTGTCATTGTTGTCACTGGTTGGCTACGTTATCATAGTTGCTTCGTTTGTTAATAACTAAACAAACCAAATAAAACGAGAGTTGCGTTTGTGTCTTTGCAAAGTCGCTATTGACGACGGGGTCTCAGCGTATTGTCAGTGAATCTTGGCTGTAATGAAAAACGCCTACATACGGTCACACCGGTGCCGAGGAGGTCAACTCTTAGTCAAGGAAGGAGACAGGAGCCCGCCTGTCGTTAAGGCGCGGATAGTCAGTTTGTGCATAGACCGTTGGGAAAAGGAGTCGACCGCCGTCCATTCAGGCACGGTGCACCGGCGAGTGGTGAAGCTGCCGAGAGAAACAGACACCCGATATATATATATATATATATATATATATATATATATATATACATATATATTGGAACAGGTCAACACCTTCCCGTACCTAGGTCAATTATATGAGACGACACTTCGAGTAAAGCTGAAATAAGAAGCAGATTGACCGATTGCAAACGACCGCAAGACCATCACTTAACAAGATATGGAAAGTCACAGCATTGTAGTGAGCAACCAAAGTCCGACTACTAAGATCACTGGTGTGGTCGGTCGCTACATATGGCTGCGAAAGCTGGATAATAATGAAAAATGACCAGCGTATACACTATACAAGTATTTGGAATGAAAGGCCTAAGGCAAATAATGAGAGTTTCTTGGAAAGCAAAGAAAGCGAATGAATGTGAAATGGTAAAAGAAGGTGTTCAAAGAACTTTGCTTGAAACAACCAGCAAAATAAAACTGAAATACTGGGGATATACTGTGCGAACAAAATAGAATGTCTAGACTCTAAAGAATTAAATAATACAAGGCACAATACCAGGATCACGAGAAAGAGGTAGGCCAAGAAAAAAGTGGAAAGACAACATTAAATAATGGACAGGACTCACTATAGGACTCACTATAGGGCAGGCGACAAGAACAGCACAAGACCGCAGCACATGGAAGAAAGTTAATTTTGTTGTATCTCCATAATGTTCTTATTCTTCCCATTGTTTGTAAGCCTCTATGTATTTACCGTCGCTCTTAGGTATTTCTCCATATGCTTGAATTTTTTAAACTGTTTCTAATATCCCGCCATTTTAGTATGATTTCTGCTTCATCGTTGCCATCCCCTGAAAAAGACATAACTTCTGATTTTTCATTGTTAATATCCAGGCCCATTTTTGCTTGTTATTTACTTAATTAGTGACTGCAGTTTTGAGATCCTGGATGTTTTCACTCAGCGGGCTGACATCATCTGCAAAATTCAAATTGTTTAGGTCATCACCGCTGCATTTCACTCCTGTTTTTATATTCTGTAAATTGTAATGCAAGTCTGAAAATGTAGTGAATGACGATGAACAGCGTTGGTAACAGCCTACAGCCTTGTCTCGTTCATATGTTCGTAGTGAACCACTTGGATATTTAACCATCCACTTCGATTGCACTTTCAGCTTTCTGATAGATCATTAAATTTTGTAACATTTGAATAAGTTTTTCTTCAATACCGATGTGTCTTCATGTCTGCCATCGTCCTTTCCGCTCGACTGAATCGAATTCTTGTTTGCAATCAATGTAGATGGTGACAAACCTATCCAGTAACTGTTCTCTTCATAAATGTGTCTTCCTTATTCGTTTGCCCATGTAATGATGTCATTCAACAAGTGCTTTCTAATAGATAATTGGAACACTGATAGAGGATCGTTAACATTTCTAACAGCATATCTTTTTGGACCTTGCTGCATGTGAACAACACCATGTTCTGTAGCTCTTCTTATTACACTCTGCATGACAGGTTTCCTAGTCCATGAAGATGCATCCCTGATACATAGGCCTCATTGATGTCATCTGGACTTGTAGCTGATGACTCTGAAACTACTCTTCGACCGCGACCGCAGCCACGACACCTTACATTTCCAGATGCTGTACTTGTCTTTCTTCCACCCCAGCAGACCTCGACCTTTGCCCTGACTTTTTTTGCCGCAGAAGACGATCTGATTTCTCACCCGTATTTGGTTCGCAATACTCTTCGTTTGCTGAACATGCTACATTCCGGCCCCAAACCCCCGTCCTCTTCCCTCTGCCCATCCCTTTTCCCTCTCCCCATCTCTTTTCCCTCTCCCCATCCCTCTCCAAATCGCCCCGGCCCCAACCCTTTCCCGCCCCGGTCCCAAACTTCCGTTTCCCTTCCCTCTCCACATCCCTTCTCTCTCACCACCCCTCTCCCAATCTCCTTGGCCCCAACCTATTCCCGCCCCGGCCCCAACCTATTCCCTGCCCGGCCCCAAACCCACGTTCCCCTTCCCTCTCCCCATCCCTTCCCTCTCACCACCCCTCTCCCAATCGCCCAGGCTCCAACCCATTCCTGCCCTGCCCCTGCCCTGCCCGACAGGCCCCAAACCCACGTTCCCTCTCTCTTCTCACCCCTCTCCCAACCCCCGTACCTCTCTCCATCCCTCTCCCAATCGCCCCGACCCCAACCCATCACCGCTCCGCCCTACTCCACCGGCCCCAAACCCCGTTCCCAAACCTACACAACGCTGCTCCGAAAACCCGTAAAACACACTTTCCTTCTCCCAAACGTCCCTTCCATCTCCCAATACCCTGTCCCCGTTATTATATATATATATATATATATATATATATATATATATATATATATATATATATATATATATATATATATATATATATTTCCTTCCTAGCCTCAATACCTATTTTTTTAAATGTAACCCCTCAAGTGGAGATTAAATTTTCAGACGCCGTCACCGTACTGGGGATTTAATTTTTGGAAAAGCGTTCTTCAGAAATGATTGCTGTAACGTTTTAAATTTGCTATATCTCAGGCTGTATAGGAGCTAAAAAGATGAGGTTTGCACCATTGTTTAGATTGTTTATTCGTCTTTCTAACCGTCCGTGCAAAAATGGGAGTAGAGTCCACTTTACGGCCTAAAATATCACCCTCTCCTCCCAAAAATTTTTTAAAGCCCCCTAGCAAAATATTTTCAGCAGTAACCCCACTTTGGTCAGCGGCGAAGTTGTAAAGGGATGTCAGAGGAACAAAATAAACCAAAAAATTTGAAAATCGGTTGACATTTGGCAAAGATCTATCAGTTCTAACCCGATGACCCCAATGTTTGAACATAAGAATTATCGGTGAATTTCGCGAAAGTTTTGAATTCTGAGAAAGTTTCCAAATTTTTTTGAATTTGCTATATCTCAGGCTGAATAAGAGCTAAGAAGATGAGGTTTGCACCATTGTTTAGCTTTTTTATTCCTCTTTCTAACCATCCGTGCAAAACAAAAAAGTCCAGCGTTCACGAGCTTTCCGACAATCAAGTGAGAATGAGGAGCAGGCTGTTGCTCGGCGTGAAAAGCAGCACAGCAAACAAGAGAATCAAGCACTGCATGTCGTTCGACACTGCCAAATCATTACACCTTCCTTGACTATCAAGTTTCAGAAAATTCCTGCGAATGGGCGTTAACTCGGTTGAAGGAAAAGGCGGCGAGTGAAGGACAACTAATTGCGCAAAATGCTATTGCATTAGCGCAAAATCGGGTGGTAAAACAGCCAATCTCCCCCGTTATAAAATGCTATTGCATTTGCGCAAAATCGGGTGGTAAAACAGCCAATGTCCCCCCGTCATTTTTGACGGGTAAACACCTAGTTAGCTAATAATTATTGGATGGCAGAAGAACAGCCACATCTTGTTTAAATTTTAGTTCAGTTTGGTTTATTTTATTTCTTCTTCGTCATACATAATATACATACAATAATAATATAATATAGTCATTTCAAAAATTTAAATAAAAATTTAAACAAATTAACATAAAGAACTTTAATCTTAACTAGTAGAGACATAATGTTAATGCTTGGAACAAAAGAAAATTAAGGTTTCTAAAGGGATCGGTAATCCCCTAAGGAAGTAATCAAAAATCATTATGTAGTATAATAATGGGAGACGTACAGTAGTTAATGCGTAATTATTAAAACAGTGGTAAATAATTTAAAACAGATTTCTAGTCTATTCTAGTCTAAGTCTATTGTTATCTTAGTTGGAAACTGCACAAATGGATCCGGAATTCAGCTGACTAACAGTTGTCTCATTGAGAGTGTCAATAGGAAATCCTGGCATGCGGCCAGAAACGATTGTATATCCGAAGGAGGTGACCTAGCTGTCTTAATGGATCAAGACTTAGAAATTCTCCGGAATTATAGTCAATGGCGTACATCATATCCGTCCTTTTGGATCGGATTAAGAAAAGGCGAATGGTTTTGGATATCAAGAGATGGAGGTCTGTATAAAGCAGCTTCACAGACAATTTCAATATGCATAAAACATGATTCCTATGCAAAGTGTCTAAATAGTAGGGTATAACTTGACGAATTAAAATTTCCTTAAGAAAATGCTATTCCTCGGAGTCGCTATTTTTCAGGAAAAACAATCTAGTTATTACGCAAGTCTCTTAAGCAGACTAATCATACGCTATCATTGTTTTCAGTTTATTATATGAAAATTATATTGGTAAAAAATCACGAAACGCCCTATTTGCAAGCAAAATTATTTTTTAAAACGAAACGCTGATATTAGCGCACGATAGGTAATCAAAAGCAAGTGGAAGAGTGTGACAAATCGGCATGAATATTGCAGAAGATCGTTTGACAGTTTGTCGCATATTATAGGCCTATATAGGCCTATACTCAGCAAGAATGACAGATCAGTAAAAACAGAAATCCAAATAAAAATATCAACCCACTGAAATGATCCAGAAAAATCATTATGTCCATTGCATTGATGCTTTTGCTGGACTATAAAGGAGTGCTGAATCTGCTGATAGTTTCATTGTTGTTTCTGCTTTTATCGATTTGTAATTCTCGCGGCGATTGCGAACAGACCAGGTATGATCTGATAGTCTGATCATTGAATAACCAAAACATCGACAATTGTTGACAAATCGGTCATTATTATTACACTGGTCAACAAGGTTTTTGTTTCATTTGCATTATCTGGTGTAGCATATGGATTTTGTCATTCTGATCATAGAAAACAGTTTGAAAATTTCCAATCACGTACGGATTTTGAGAACAGCCGATTTTAAAATAAAAATTATCAACATTTATCGTGGTCTTTCGAGAGATATGGGTATTCAGGCAAGCTCCCTGGCATTAGATTATGATCTTGTTAAGAAAAAAAATCATAAGTTGCATGTAACAGATACAATGTGCACTGCAGGATCATTTAACAATATAGATTTTCAAAATTGGTATGATCAAGCGTGCTTATACACAATTACACATAGATGTTGCAAACGTATTGTCGTTTTTTCTTTGTCGTTTTCCCCAACAGAAACGCGTTTATTATTTTATTTTTACGTTTTTTATTCTATTGTGTTTTTCTACGGCTTTTGCAAAAAGAAAAAAATTCGTCAGTTCGTTATTACCAGGTGGACGATTTTGCACACGGATCTGCATGCGGCCGATTTTGTACTCGATCCTGAGTATTCTAATTATTTGCAACATCAAAACGAAGAAGTCATCTCAGAATTTCACGCGATGATTGAAAGAATATATCATATCAACATTCAGTCGCCGTTTATCGTGTTGGCCAGGGTTTATTTGTTTTTGTACGCCCGACGGCCCGAAGGCGATTGCAGAATGCTAAAGAAATACCAGCCTATCGATGGTGGATGGCATTCGTTTTTGTTTATTTTTTCTTATACGTTTGCAACACCTATGCCCATATGTGATGCCTTTATGCCACCTATACGCCCCATATACCATACATGCCCAGACGTGCCCAAGCCTGTCTTCAAGACTGCATGCATAGCATAAATTGCTTCTATGGTCACGCAGTCATTCGCATAGATGTAGAAACGTTTCTATGTTTTTATTTTTCTTTAAAAACATGTTTTTAATGTTTTTTTATTTCCTTATGGTTTTTATCTTATTTCCTGCATATCAATTTCCAAGTTCTGAGCATCCTCAAATTTTGTTATCAATTCATTCTGAATGGAAGCCGCCTCAAGCAACGTCAGTCATTTGAAATGGGTTATGAACAGACATTAAGCAACGCTGCAATGGTGCACCATCGCTGGCTGGGACCACTAATTGCAGTCTGCTGGTCCAATTTGGTGAGCCAAGCAAACGTCCGCTGGACCTTAGCAGTCATGTCCACCACCAAGTTTGTTGGCCAAGGATCTTGTGCTTAGAGCGGGTAGGAGTAAGGGTCAGCAATGTTTATGTTTTTAAAAATATTTTTTAAAAATATGTTTTTTCATATTTTTTTATTTTAATATTTATGTTTTTACATCTGTGGTCATTCGCGCGCGCATACACGCACATTCATTTTGAGTTATAGTCGGTCTTATTGTAACTGTATAAGAAGCTCTCATTATTTTTGTTAATGAGACAATCGCTCTGCTTTAAATTGAAGCAGATCAAGAAATTATCGCTGACACTTAGAGGCAGTGGTTAAATAAATTACTTTTTCAGAGGTGCCGGATCTTCTTATTTTTCCTCCGGCCAGTAACAGTACTATACCCGCTGAAATTAACGATTAATTAATCGATTAATCGTTAATATTTTTAATTGATTAAAATTCGTTTAATAGATTATTTTGATTAATCGAAAAGAAAATGTCATCATCATACAGCTATAGCCTGTAGCAGTATTGCAGTAGGCCTATTGGGTAATTTCTGTTGCTTATCAGCTGACAACAAAAAAGTACCATTGCGCGTAAAACGGGCGCTGGCCCGCAGAAACGGTCCAAGTCGCGGGGGGTGGCAAGTCGTAATACGTTTAAATTGGAACTCGAGTTGAGGATTCGCTATACGGATTTCATATCCAATGAGACACTACACAAAATGGCTGGAGTAGATCAGGAATTTCTGAAACATATCAAAACAGGAAAAATGGGATATTTTGGACATGTTGCTAGAAAAACAGAAGACTCAATTGAAAACTCAATAATAACGTGTTTGACGGAGGGAACCAGGAGGCAAGGCAGACCCAGAACCAGCTGGATAGACAACATTATGTCATGGTCTAACACAGCGGTTCCCAAACTGTGGTCCGCGGACCGAAGGGGGTCCACGGAGGATATGGCGGGGTCCGCGGGAGTCTTCCAAAATATTAAGTAGCACTTCATTATTTTAGCATTAGCAGACTTTGTTCTCAAATTAAGTGTGCCGGTAGAGCCATCAATAACAATAATAATATATAAATCATTGTATATGATATACTAGAGCTACATGATAATATCTAGATATAGACCAATACTGACACCGCCAGCCAGAGTATAATATTAGCGGTGAAAAGGTAAAAGCCAAGGAGGCCTCGCGAGAGCGTGCGAGAGGACCCAGCAGACGACATCCGTTTAGTTTATTGAAAGTCCTTATTGAGAACGCTATATATACCTAACAGATTTTATTTCATTAAAGAAATATTTCTCTCCGTACTGGAGCTTAGTCAGTTACGATCCGCCTGGCCAAGGAGAAACAAAGAAGAAATTAAAGGCGTGCCAGTACTTTCTTCTCATATAATTCTCACACACAAATTCCCCCTGGCCGCCAGCAGAACACCTAGAGCTGCATCTATCAATCATAAGCAAAGACCATCAGACCTCAGCAACAATGAGAAATAGTCAAGTAGGCCTACCCAGCAAAACACACTATTTAGAGTTATAGATTTAGCCCATACAGTATTGTCTAACAGAAAAAATTGAGAAAATTTTTAAAAACAGTAAAACACGTAAAAACACAAATAAAATCTTTGTATGATACATGATTTTAGACTCTTAGCCATATTAAATATTAGTAAACAAAAATGAAAACGAAGAATATAGATCGAGACTTTTCGTTGAAATTGGCTTGCGTGCATGGGTGAGTGTCAAAATACAATAAAGAATTGACAGTTTGTGCAAAACAGCAAGCACATCCATCTCATTAATAGTAATTATATTTATGAGAATTTGACGAATTTACTTGTTAAATGATGTGGTCTGCGAGCTAAACTGGGAACAAAGTAGGGGTCCGCAGTCCAAAAAGTTTGGGAACCTCTGGCTTAGGCAATAGTGGCTAACAGAAGAATTGAGAAAATTAAAAAAAACAGTAATGAACACGTCAAAAACACAAAGAAAACCCTCATATGAATTTAGTCTCTTAGCCATTAAAAATAAGTGAGCAATAATGAAAACGAAGTAGGCCTATAGATCCGGACTTTTCGTTGAAAGTGACTTGCGTGCGTGCGTGCGTGTCAAAATACGATCAAGAATTGACAGTTTGTGCAAAAAAGCAGGCACATCCATCTCCTTCACAGTAATAATTGTATTTAAGATAATTGACGGTATAGCTGATGCTGTAATGTAACAACGTTTGTTCGGTGTTTAATTGTACAAAGGTATAATGATTGTCAGCATTGTCGTCTTGGGAAAAACGCCGCAAGCCAACTGGTGTTGTGGGAATAGTCTGCCCGTTATTTTAATTAAATATTAACTGCAACATTCACTGTTAAATGATGTGGGTTGTCCGCAAGCTAAGCTGGGAACAAAGTAGAGGTCCGCAATCCAAAAAGTTTGGGAACCTCTGGTTTAACATGAAAGGAGCTCCACTACTGGAAGCAGCTAAAAATGGAGCAGCGGAGAATTATTGTTCAACGTTGCGGCCAACCTTCGCATTGCGACGACGGCTTCACGACATGACATGGAACCCGCCCATCCAAAATTTGCCGCAATATCAACCGTTAGATCGCACCTTTTAGACATTATTGTTATTGTGAAAGACCTTATCAAAAATAACCGACTAATCCAAGCCATCTGGCGAGTGGTCAAGAGTGTATTATAAAAAAATAATAGTTGCAAGTTACTTTATTATTGATATAGATGGGCATAAAAACTGAGAAAATGACATAAAGAAAACATTATGCCGCAATTGGTGCTCTAGGCCTATACTGTAAGACTCGATAGCACTAAATTTTTCATTCCTCTGGCCATAGTCGAAATGAAGTGTTTGGTTACAAGAACTGACGGAAGACGTAACATAGTTGCAAATTCTAATCTTCGATCATTCGTGTTGTTGATGTTTCTTTATCAACGTATGTAAATTTTTCAACTTGCTAGAGCCAGAAGAGGAAATGAAATACCATAACTGGTTAGACGATGCATGTTCATCATATGACTACGATGGTTACGGCTTTGGTCATAGACGTTTCTACTATCGCAGATTATCATACAGATTTCTAAGAAACATCTGCATTTTTTACTCCAGTTCAACCGGCGCATGGGATACATCATGGTGCGGAAGGAATCGCTCAGTGGTTTGTCAAAGAAGAGGTCGACATTTGCTATAAGCATACAAAAATTGCTACATAAGTGCTTTCAAAAGTTTCTTACCCATCATAAGGAAAATATTCTTTCGTACAATTCTTGGCAATCGAAGGTGTAAAAATTTGGCAAAAATTTGCAATTTTTTTGTCCAAGAATTTTTTATTTACCTATGCAATATCATGAGTGCCTAATCTGAACCGGAATTAGGTAAAAATTAGACATTATAATTAAATGTGGTATGTTTAAGAAACTATTATAACTCGGTCAACATAGTCATGAAAGTCCATACATACCCCAGTGGCGCATCCAGAATTCCTCAATAGGGGCACATCGACATTTTTCTATGATAAGCGAAAAGATCGTCGAGTGAAGTGATTTGACCTTTATGGCATCATCTTCAATAATATAATTAATATTACATACTCTCTCAAATTTCTCAACGGTTTTGCGCAAATCCAGTTCCTGATCTTAGTCCGAAGCCCGATACTCGGGACCGGGTCCCGGCCCTTCCCCGTGGCTACGCCAATGCATACCTCCCAATATCGATTTTAATCTCAGGGCAGCTCATATCATAACTGGCATACAAAGTAAATGGCAGATGATGGAATGACTAAGAGATTGCGAGTATAGCATAGTAGTTTTCCCAGTACTTACAGTACATGCGATAGCGAGTATGCATGCCACAGAAGCAGTACCGGCCATTTCAAACACGCGAAGACATGTGTCTTCCTGCTTTCCCGTGTCTTCCCCGATCGGATAACAATCCGCCCCAAAGTGAGTTCATTCTTGATCAACTATACGGTTAGGAGTGTCAACAAGTCAAATGATTGCAAACTGAACTAGCTGTCTAGCATACTTGATGAGAAAATGATAAGGTCCGGTAGCAGTCACTGAAACTCAATAAGAGCTTCAAGACGGCCGATATGACACAGAATGGCTCAATAATGCGCACGGCTAATCTTATTATATAATTCTCGATGTCCGGTCTGTCTGTCGGTCACGATACACGGCAGATTTTGCAAGACGCTGTTGCCATAACAACGAAATTGTTTAATCAAAACTGTATAATTAAACAACGCAGCGTTTAACGAAGCGTCTTAATTGCAGCTCAAATCCCCGTTCCTCTTTCCTCACCCCATCCCTCCCCCAATCGCCCAGGCCCCAGCCCATTCCCCGCCCCGGCCCCAAACCCCCTTTCCTTCCCTTTCCCGCCCCTTCCCTCTCCCCCCCTTTCCCAATCGCCCTGACCCCAAACCATTCCGACCTCGGCCCCAAACCCCGTTCCCTTCCTCTCCCCACCCCTTTCCCAATCGCCCCTGACCCCAAACCATTCCGACCTCGGCCCCAAACCCCCTGTTCCCCTTCCTCTCCTCATCCCTCTCCCAATCGCCTCGGCCCCAACCCATTCCCGCCCCGGTCCCAAACCCCTGTTCCCCTTCCCTTTTCCATCCCCTTCCCTCTACCCATCTCTCTCCCAATCTACCAGGCCCCAACCCATACCCGCCCTGCCCGACAGGCCCCAAACCCCCGTTCCATCCTCTCTCACCCCTCTCCCAACCCCCCGTACCTCTCTCATCCCTCTCCCAATCGCCCCGGCCCCAACCCATAACCTGCTCCGCCCTACCCCACCGGCCCCAAACCCCGTTCCCAAACCTACACAACGCTGCTCCGAAAACCTGTACAACCCACTTTCCTCCTCCCAAACCTCCCTTCCTCTCCCCAATGCCCTGCCCCCGTTATTATATATATATATATATATATATATATATTCCTTCCTAACCTCAATACCTATTTTTAAAAAAAATTGACACCTCAAGTGGGGATTAAATTTTCAGACGCTGTCACCGTACTGGGGATTTAATTTTTGGAAAAGCGTTCTTAAGAAATGATTGCTGCAACGTTTTAAATTTGCTATATCTCAGGCTATATAGGAGTTAAAAAGATGAGGTTTGCACCATTGTTTAGATTGTTTATTTCTCTTTCTAACCGTCCGTGCAAAACAAAAAATATGGGGGTAGAGTCCACTTTACGGCCTAAAATATCACCCTTTCTCCCGAAAGTTTTTAAAAGCCCCCTAGCAAAATATTTTCAGCGGTAACCCCACTTTGGTTAGCGGCAAAGTTGTATGGGGATGTCAGAGGAACAAAATAAACCAAAAAGTTTGAAAATCGGTTGACGTTTGGCAAAGATCTATTAATTCTAACCCGATGACCCCAATGTTTGAACATAAGTATTAATTATCGGTGAATTTCGCGAAAGTTTTGAATTGTGAGAAAGTTTCCAAATTTTTTGAATTTGCTATATCTCAGGCTATATATGAGCTAAGAAGATGAGGTCTGCACCATTGTTTAGCTTTTTTATTCCTCTTTCTAACCGTCCGCGCAAAACAAAAAGTTCAGCGTTCACGAGCTTTCCGACAATCAAGTGAGAATGAGGAGCAGGCGGTTGCTCGGCGTGAAAAAGCAGCACAGCAAACAAGAGAATCAAGCACTGCATGTCGTTCGACACTGCCAAATCAGTACACTTACCTTGACTATCAAGTTTCAGAAAATTCCTGCGAATGGGTGTTAACTCGGTTGAAGGAAAAGGCGGCGATTTAAGGAAATTAATTGCGCAAAATCCTATTGCATTCAGGGTCGGCGCTAGGGGAGTGTGTCCGCGGGTCCGGACCCACCCAGCCTCGGGCAGGGGCACCCAAGCAAATCGTTCAAATACGCAGAAAAATGTTGATTGGGGGAGGGTGAGGGGTAGTCTGAGCCGGCGGGTCCTGGCTGTGTAGATTGCATTAGACCCACCCAGTCAACAAAACTTAGCGCCGCCCCTGATTGCATTTGCACAAAATTGGGTGGTAAAACAGCCAATCTCCCCCGTCATTTTTGACGGGTAAACACCTAGTAAATAAGAAAAGTGAATTATTATTTGTCATCCATGGGCTATTTAAAAAACGATGAACTAATATGCCGACATGCTAAATACACTAGGATCATGTCGCAATAGATGGATTCCAGCCTTGGCCCCTCTACTATATGACTTTTAAAATAGTTCATATAGCAGAAAAATCAATCAAGAAAAGCCATGTGAGCATGACCGTCTCTCTTTATTGAAAAACGTTGCAGAGGGAATACATTCAATACAAGCCTGCAGTAAAGTTTACACCCAGTGTACTATGAGGGTCAAACTGCGGAGTAATGCGTATAGACCGTGATAATGAAAGAACTGAAAGAGCGAAAAGTTAAGTGAACATATCTACACTCTGAAAGATGGAAGATGACTGCAAAAAGCAGAACAGATATTAAAGTATTCCACCATGGATGCTTAAGTAGAATACTGGAAATTAACCTACATACCGAGATTGTGTCTCAACAGAAGAGATACTGAGACAATGTACAATTAATAGACTAACAGACATACTCACTAGAAGTCGGGTCAAATTAATTATCGGGGCACGTCCGCCATCTATTACACCAAATACACCCAAAAATCGCACCGTGATAGACATCATTCGGTGGCAAAAGGAAACGAAGGATACTGAAACATACCTACAGGCTAGTCGTACTGCACAATCCACAGCGACCTGTCCGCATTTGATCCTGAGACCATATATTCGCATCCTGAGACCTGTTAATTAGATACTGTAAGTTGGATAGAAGGTGGTACATATATAGTAGGTAGTACCGTAGTAAAATTAGTAGAAGTCAAATAAGTATGCTATGTAACGCTATCGTCATTAATTAATTAATCACTAGCTATTTGCCAGTCAAATGAATTTTGTTTGCAGGAGTTGCTGCTGTGACCCCTTCACCTGAGTCATCTGAGTCACACGACAAAGACTGGCATAACAATTCACGTGAGTTTAAACGAGCATCCGTTTGCTTTATTACGCACAGCGATAAAACATACTGTACCGTGTTGCAGTGAAGAACTTTCTTGAGCAGTGACTTGAAGAGAAGTAATAACTTGCTACTTGTGCCCGAGCTAGTGTGCTACCAGAAGCCAATTTTAACTTGCACACCGGTGTAGTAAATTAAAATGAATCCCATAGAAAAATGGCCCTAACCTCATTATAACAGGTAGGATAATGAACCCAACCTAATAATTAAGCGTATAATAATGAATCCATGTATAGAATTTCTACTCCTTCTATGCTACTTGGATAGTTAGTAAAACAGACGAAAAGTTAAGGTATGGGATAAAGTGACATCATTGGGAAAACAAGCGAGATGTAGCCTATAAGTATCGTGATGATAATTGGTCAGGCTTAGACTATGCCGTTGAAAAATTAAGGGATTAGTGTCATTTAATTTAACGGCAATTGCTGTCAAACATCAATAACTGCAAAATGGCAAATGGAGAGGAATCACGATGGCTTTCACGCAAAGTCGAACCAATGCGTACAGTACTAAAACTACTATTGGTACTAATTCACTTCGACGAGAGTCGTGAGCACTGGATCACATCAGTAATCGCTAGGAGCAGAGTGGAACTAGCAGACTGCTTGATCACTGGTCGACTTTCTGCATCCATTACAACTCAACTGAAACAGTGATATGCCACGTTAGCCGAGAATAATATTCTCAGTGTCTTTGTGTAACCGACGCAACAGCAGGTGAATGGAGTTGAGTGCGGCGTCCATGCCATAGCAACTGCTACTGAATTTTTAGTTGACAACGGTGATCTTTTAGCTACTTTCGATCTTGAACTAATGCGTCCGCATCTGGTATCCTGCCTTGAACACGGAAGCTTAGACCCGTTTCCGAAATCTTCAAATAAGAAATGAGGGAGAAAAATAAAAGTCACGAAAATAGAACTGCCCATGTGAACATTAGTAGACAAAGGAATGCAAATATTAATGAAGAAAAACAGCACATTCGCTTAAGAAATTTATACGATTACAAATCTTTCTATTTTATGTTTTTACTAATACTACTGCGCTTACATAAACGTTACCTTCATTGCTTGTTTAATTAGCGTATTTCAATTGCGCAACTTCAGCTCTTGTACTTTTGCTTATGTTGTGCTATTCTGTATTATGTTTCCTTCATCGATTACGATGTCTTCTTCAATTTTCTTTCAACAAGTTAATGATGTTACAATTTTATTTCTCAAGGGATCATTTTATTAATTTTACTTCATATTAATATGTCAATATGTCAACTTATATAGCGCTTATTTAAAGTCAGGCTAAAAAGTTATACTAATAGAGAGGGAGTTAATATTCTGCATATAGTAAAGAGGGGACTTTTATTACATATATAAAAATGACTTTGGATTCATCTTTCAGGGGATTCATTTAAATTCGCTATACCGGTCTATGATGTTTGCTTCAGCAATCGCAAATATAGCACATGTCCAGTCAATTGTACTAAATTTCTTAAAGTGTGCAGAATAAATTGCACTCAATTTTTTAAAATCGATGTTCTAAATTTAAGCCTAAGGAGTCGCCCATAACGTTCGTCATGCTAGAGTGGAGGGGTTTAAGAAAGTGACAGTTTGTGACAAGGAGGTAATAATAATAATAATAATAATAATAATAATAATAATAATAATAATAATAATTATTATTATTATTATTATTATTATTATTATTATTATTATTATGCACCTCCATAGCACCAGTTCTAATACCTAAGGGTATCAATCGATGGTAATTCAAATCCATCCGCAAAAGACCAGGTCATTCCAGAGATCAGTCAGAGGAAAACAATGTTTTAAGTCTGGATCTGAAAATACCCAATGAATTCGAGGATCCGACAGACAGAGGGAGAGAATGTTCCAGATTTTTGGCCCAGAAGTTCCAGATTTTTGGGTCAGAAGTTCCAGGTTTTTGGCCCAGAAAAACCATCGTGGTAAAGGTAAAGACCACCGTTACGTCAAAATTCCGTAGATATAAAACCGGAATTTTGCGCAGTACTTCACTTTATCTTTTGGTGAATGGGCACCCGCACATTGGGGCAAGAGGGGGCACTTGTCCCTCCTGGAAAATGCAAATGCCAATATTTCACATTGAAATTTGAAAACCTCGCTAAAATATTAACCGAAACCATCGTGTTAAAATGTGTTTTGCCCCTCCTGGAAAAACATATGTGGTGTAACCGTGACCATTATGTTTTGCCCCTCTTGAAAAAATTTCTGCGGGTGCCCATGTCTGGTGAATGTATTCTTGAAGAAGATGTCACCGTTGCATAGTAATCATATCATGCTAGGTAGGCCTACGTGGAATTTTAAATCCCAATTTTATTCGTTATCAATGCTGAAAGTTGAATATCGCTATGTTTTGCTGCTGAAAATTGAACGGGAAACTTGAATTTATTAAATTGAAAACCCGTGTGACGTAATTTTTCGACGATACTTTAAGAGAGGGGTCTGAGATTTGAGTTGTACTTTAAGGGGGCGTCCGATATTTGTAACAGGCTGTGACACAGGGGAGGAGGTCAAAAGCTGTACAAAATAACGTGACGTACGGTCACTAAAGAATAAATAAATATCAGCAAATGAATAGCTGAGAAAGGAATAGTTTTGTTATACATGTATCCGAGTCTGTACTTTTCCTATTGGCTTGTTATTTGCGTCTATTTTTTATATTTCGAATCATATATTTATTGGCTTTCATATAATTCTCTTTAAAAAGGTTCTAGTATCCTTTAAAAATTGAAGGGCAATTTTTAATTCCAAACAGAGTAAAAATACACAAAATGTCGCAGATCAAGGATTTATTTCACAAAATTTTATAGCATTCTTTCATTTTCAACTGTTTATTATTGTTCTGTTTCAGTTACAGTAGTTGTTATCACGGCTTGTGTTCTTCTATGCATCGCCATTGGCGTGATCTCACGTCTCATCGCTCAAAAGCAAGTCATACGAATGTCAATGTTTAATCGTAAAACAATATTTCATTATTAAGGCCTCGTATCGAATACTGTGTTCAGGCATGGAATCCATTCTTGAAAAAAGATATAGAGCTTTTAGAAAAAGTGCAACGACGAGCAACGAAGATGGTCAATGGATGCCATAATTTAGGCTACGATAAAATACTTCAATATTGTGAAATGACAACATTAGAAAAGATAAGAGAGAGAGGATTTGATAGAAACATACAAAATAATGACTGGAAAGTAGATTTGCCATACGATCGATTCTTTACATTGGCACACTGTAGCAGCACAAGAGGCCACACATGCAATTGTTTAAACAGAGGGTGGGTCAAAGAAAGAAAAAAATTGAAGTACAAGGGTTGTGGACAAATGGAAAAGTTTAGACTAGGTGGGAACAGGGTTTAATCTAGGCCGTTTCCGGAGGGGAAAACTGCCCTTTTCCCCTGGATATTTCAAATTCCCTCCGGAAATGTTGACATACTACATCAACTAACAGCAGCTCCCTAGCAGAATTCCCCCCGGCTTTGTCAGTCCCCCCGGATTTTTTCAGTTCCCCCGGAGTTCAGGAGTCTAGATTAAACACTGGGTGGGAGTGACAGCTGAAACAGCAAGCGGATTCAAAGGCTATCTTGGAAAACTAGGTTACTGAATATGGAGAGTTGCTTCAGAGATTTTCACACAGGTTTGCTTAGCCTCCTAAACCACCTAAAATCACAGTATTGTTACTGTTCTTTTTTCTCTTCTTCTTCTTCTTCTTCTTCTTCTTCTTCTTCTTATTATTATTATTATTATTATTATTATTATTATTATTATCGTATAAAGAGATAGTACATCAGCAAATTTGAACGCGGAGCCAAATAGTTCTTTGTTGATATTTCAGTTTTATTAAGAACGGCGTTGTTTTACTTATTAGACAAAGAAGTTCTTTTTTTACCAGTCATAATGATTGCGTCATGTCTCACTAATTCTTAATGAGCGTCAACTCATCTAGTTTATTAGTGCTTTTGTACTTTCTGCATGGATAATTTTAAATTTACAGTAAATGCTGGTATCTTGTACCGGTCCCTTTCTTGCTTAAATTTTTGTCCAGAATCTTTCAATATGATTCGTGGCTGAATTTTGTTAACGTATAACACATGAGCTAGCATTCAGTGATTTAGACTACACTTGGATTTTATGTAGAATTTCGTCGCATTTTTAATCAAGGATATTTCGATCAATAAAAAAGAGAATAGGGTCTATAAAAACAAAATTGGTGTACTATTTTTTGCATAGGCATAATTTGGTTACCAAAATGGAGCTTTCGACTGATCGACAATACCAGGATATACAAAGAGAGTATGCCCATACCCATCGCGAACTCAGCGGTTACTATGAGGAAATAGAACTAAGGGAGAGCGCTTATCAGGAACTGCAAATAGATGAGCCCTACACTACAATAGGTTGCGACGCCGACTACGCAACAGTGGATCCACAAGAAGAGAGCACAATTGAATAGAAATTCGTCGTTGCCTCATTTGCTGCTGTCGGCGCAGCCATTATTACAGAATTTTGTATAGTTATTCGAGAAAGATGTTTACTATAAGGCAGTGTCTCGCAAACTTTTTACCTCGCGGCACACTAAACAGAACAAATTTTTTTCACGGCACATTCTTCATAAAATTACAAAACCAACCAACAATTTATTAAATTGAGTGTTCTTTATTAAGGAACTGCCGGGTCTGCAGTCACATATAATGATATGTAGATGTAACAAACGCGAAAGTAACGTTCATAGACTGTAGATTCTCGCCGTTGTTTTCCTTAGTGTCGTTTTCACCTTGCATTTTCTCAGATCTTGCCAAAAATTTATCCATTCCAAATTTCATAGGGATAAATCTCGGTAAAAGCATCAAATTCAACTGTTACTATGCTTATAGTTACCCTACTATTGCAACATCTCAACACATGCAATGTAATAATTTCAAAACGGTAATTGGGTCAAATGTATCCTTGCGCGCTCAGACGCTGTTGTTTTTACATTGTAAAGGTCGCAAGGACGGTGACGTCAACGAAAGACGTTAATTTCTGGCAGTTGTATCGTTGCGCGCGCAACGTTATATAAAAAAATGGACGTCCGATATATTGTATTGTAGGCTGTGCCGCAGGCTGGTGTGAGGTTCTATATATGACGCCATTTTTACACTTGCTCATCCGGCAAAATTTTTAGGAAGGGAACAAAAAAATTAAAATAATAGTAAAATTCTGAAATTCTTTCACGGCACAGCTGGAATCTCTAGCGGCACACTAGTGTGCCGCGGCACACAGTTTGCGAGACACTGCTATAAGGAAACAAATTGCTGTCTATTCAGGTCGTTATCGGATCTTCTTTTATTGTATTTTAGAATATTTTATACTCTTTATTTTAACTCTAATAGACTGACAGAATATTTAGAACGAACTGTTCTGGAGACATTGATCTGAAAAAGTTCGAATTATAAATATTTCTTTCGGCATGACAGTTTTTGGAAATTTCATATTCATAAAGAATTGCTTAGTAATAAAGAGTTTTGATTTGGGTTTATAAAATATAGCATTTAATCCATATGATTGCTTCAAGTTGACAAAAGTTAACATTTGAACATGTTGAATGCATGCTAGGGCACATGAAGATGATGATTGGGAGGAGTAGGGTGAGGAGGAGGAGGAGAAGGAGGAATATATTCGAGCGAGCAAATATTTAAGCACGTAGGAATATATTTAAGCAAACCAGTCTTTTACCGTGGCCAGGCCTGAGGAGCGGGGAGTGCAGCCGGTACATTGTTCTGGGGCCCATGGGGTTCAAAGGGGCCCGGGTCCGGTGATGATGATGTACTAAAATAGTCTGAATCATGAAAAAGACGCTGACAACTGGAAAAGGTCATCTTCTCTTCCTCATAAGAAATTAATGCCATAAAAAGGCTGACAAGCTAACAAGGTCATCAACTTTATCACACACTTGTCAGGTCAGGGGCCCGTGACTATTATTTGCACCGGGGCCCGGAAATTCTCTCGGCGGCCTTGACTGTGGCCAACTATATGTTCCCGGCTAAAGACAAATCATTGGGCAAAATGCTAGAACATTAATTATTGAAAAAAGTTGTACCAGTATTATGAGTCAATTTCTGTCACCAAAGCCCGGGTTTCATTTAGTATGCAGTGATCTTTTCAGACAAATTGGCATGTGGCACTTGGCCCTTGAAGTGGCAAGTTTAACTCATTCGATATGTAAGCCTATAAGTAAGCAATTGCCAGCAGTTGGTTTTCGTCACTGCAAAGTGTATCGAACTATGACTTTGCTTTTTAATTAAAAAACGTTTCAGTTCGTTACGAAGCTCAAAGACGAGTTTTAGAACCATCCCTCTCAATCGCCATCCCACGTCGGTGTGTTTCAAAAGAACATTATGGAATGCATTCAAATCGTCGCAAAGTTTCGCCTAATGGCACTTACAGCAGTTTATTTACTTCTTTCAACTCACGTAGCAGCGTCTTCGATTCAGTGGTCATTTGGTAAAGTGGCAACCATGGGAACGCTCCCTCCTCTCCCCGTTCCTCCCCCTCATTACCAATCGTTCCTCTGCCGTAGTAACAATGTGAATGCCGTTCCAACCCGTGTGTAGTGACCTTACCCTCCTCTCCCCAGGATACTTTTTAATCCAATTTAGCAAATATTGTGTTGAAAAGATTTGCAAATCTTTGCATATGATTTCAAACCGTTTGAGATTGAGAAAGCATTGCAACAAATCAAGCCATTGTCATAATATCAGTTTATCAAGTTTAACTAAACAACTTTAATTTAAATTTCTTAACTATTAAAAAACACCATGTTAGGCCAAAACTTTCTGGTTACTGCACTGAACACTGCAGCTAATACAGCAGTCATTGCTGGACAAACAATATTATTGTTTATGGTGTCAACTTTCAAGTAAGTATTACTAGGCAAGTAAGCAAATTATATCACCTGCAAAGTTATAAGTTATAATTACAAAGAACATATGTTTTGCCAGAGCGTATATATATATATATATATATATATATATATATATATATATATATATAGCCTATACATATTTTGGATTTAAGCGATTTTTGCATATTCGTTAAAATGAGTGAGTAGTCGATAACTACTTGGTTGTACAATTAAAAGAACGGGCGTTCGCACTCGTTCCGCTGCCGTTGTAACAATGGGGACACCGTTCCCAACCGTTCCCACACGAAATTAACCATGCTTCGTTGCCAACACTCGTCAATTAATCACACAGTGAGTTCCAATGACTTTTGGCGAATGGCGACTCATTGACTACCAACCGTTGAAATCCTGACCGACATCCTAGCATACCTGGAGCACTGCCTGTACTTGCACCGAAAATTTTCCAGTTTGCCAAGAATTAAGAGACGCAGTACGAAGTTGAAGTATCTGTACAAGAACTGGTATAAAAATCGCCGAAGGCGCCGAGACCAAGGGGCGGCCGGCGATAAGAGAACCGAGTCAAGGTGCCGCACGGAGGATAACGGAACCAGAACGAATATCAATATGTAAGACGCGGAAAATTGAGACCCTATGTTGAGGAGCGGACATCCTCAGTATGCGACCTCCTCGGCAGCAGCGGGCAATTTGCCTGGCGGTCGGGAGACGAACACGAAACAGACAACGCGGATCCAGAAGGCGATCAACAGACTGAATGGGCAACCGAAGCCGCCCGATATTCCGGCCGCGCGAACCGGGTTGTCACCTGATTACTGGCGACATCAGATTTTCCGTCTGACTTGTGACACTGCTCTGTACTTCGTTTTGAAATCGCGTCCGTGACAGCCATTGTCTTAATAGCCATAACCGACGACTATAGAACAGTTACTATATGGAAATCAGTGTCGTAGCCAGGATTTCCCGAAGGAGATGTTAAAGCTTCTTAGTAAAATCCTGACAGACAAAAAAGGTCGTCACTTAGTTGTTATTTAGTTATATAGGCACGGCTGCGAGCTATACATACAACTATATTGGGATTTTTTCTTTTCTTTTTTGCCACCTATAACCCGATTTATAATATTACCCAATAAAAAATTGTGGTCGGCCAGCCAAGGGTGTTTTAACCCCAACCCCCCGTTGGCTTCGCCACCGATGGCATTAATTTAAAATTTATTTGTGGTTACGATAAATAATATTGCATTTTAAAAAGCAAAGCCTAACGCCACGCAGTGTTCCACTTTCACATGACAATGGGCCTAGGGTCAAACTTATTGGTTCAATATGACTGAAGAAAAATGTAATCCAACAATGGGAACTTCGGACCAAACCCTTTAACTCTGCCCCGCCAAATCCAACATTGACTAAGTTATATCGGGGCTGTGCTATATTATTTACCGACATTCAAAGTTTTTGATGAAATATTTCACCTTGAATGTCTGCGCGCTGCAATTAGATATTTCGTCAATTAATAAGCACAGCGTGCAATGCCAGACCTCCCTGCCTGTCTGACTGTAAGCATAAGTCCGTTTCCTCTTTCTGAGTGCTGTCAATCAACTATCAGTCAACTGTATCTAAATCGTTTTCGTATTAATCCACTTACTGTTTCCACACCGTACGATTTTTAGCGTATATCAGCCACTGTCCATCTCCCTTACGCCCAGCTTCTCTGGGTGCATTTTTTCGAATTCAATTATACCACTTTTAGTTTACCAAAGTTCGACCTTTTGACATTCATTATTCTGCGCGTTTCCAGCAGCTAAAAGGCCGGTTTTCTTCGGTTACCATTCAGTTATTAAATTCTCCATAACTAGTGTAACTTTAATTCAGCATCTGCCTTTGCTCTTTCCTAGAAGCTTGCAGTTGCTATCATGTTTTCCAATTAGGGTTTCGCATCCTCGAGCACGTTTTAGAATATTTTAAAAAGAAATTTTCCATTATATATTCATGGCAATAGAAACAACAGGTTTTCCCTAGCTTCTAAAAGACGCACTTATGACTATTCATGACTGTAATATATTTGATTTTCTTTAAAATGCTTTTCGCATATTAAAGCAGTTCGACGTGCAAAAAGTGGGTTTCTTTCTATCTTTATTAGACATGCAGGCAATAGACATTTGACTTCATTCACATGTAAGACTAAATTGTCAAACATATCAGTTATTTTTCATTCATATTATTATCGATCTCGGAACATTGCAACAGACTTAATAGAATTCTATTAAATTTTCTCCAAACAAGGCAATAAAGGAAAAAATTAATGGATGAGTTTAAGACAACAAACGCTTCGCTGATGTCTGAAACGCACGACAGAGCACCAAAGTCCACATTGAAGGGAAAGTAAACTGCACTGGTTTTAAAAATAACTTCAATCGCAGCCTGAGGAAGCTGACAGATGAAGAACACCGCAACAACAACTACGAACATTATTGAAATATTTCTTTCTTCTTTCACTCCTGATGTCAGCTCGCGTCTTTTCTTACCAAGAGCCTTTAGCTCCAAAATAATATAGGTGTTGAGGACAAGCAGTATGACGAAAGGGCCAACAGAATAAAAAATGATGGAGCAGACAGACACGTACATATACTGATAATATGGATTCAATAGCAGATCTGTTGCACATATAACAGTTTCATTATCTCCGTTATTACTGGCTATGCGTCCGATTTTCCATTGGAAATATTGAGGGATATTGATGAGAACGGATACGATGAACATCATAAGAACGAGACATTTCATGAGCCCAAGTCTTCTCCATTTCACATTCGTCGGTCTACAGATGGCCAAATAACGTTCCACAGTTATGAGAACAACTGTCCAAATTGTCAGGAAACGTGAGACTTCATACAAAGGCCAAAAGAAGACGATTACTTCCCGGAACTTTCCTCTCAGTTGTGGCCAAGTGATCGGACTAAGAACGAGCGCTTTGATTGGCAACACCAGAAGAGCAATCGCCAGAAAAGTTAAATCGATGAGTGAGAGCATCTGCAAAAGCCAATTTGTTATATTCTTTTTCTCTGTGGTTCGTCTAAGAGCTGCAATTGTCAGCGAATTACCAATGAACCCAATCAAGCACAGGATCCCAACTACATATACCTCGAAGATGAATCTACAGCTGCTTACACTCGTCATATCGGCGTCGCCTAGACATCGCTTTAATTCTGTGATGTTAGAAACGTTAGAAGATCCAGAAGCGGCGAAAATTGGTAAGAGCTCTTGCAGTGAACCTACGAGCATTAGTGGGCCCGATTTGTTTCGTTCCATTTTCACTTTGTCGCTGGCTATAGTTGGATAATCGACAGACATCCTACAGTATACACAAAAGGCACACTTTCGCTTTAGAATTGATTTTGAGATTCAATAATGAAATTATAATTATAAGAATATAAGGTTTTAATTCATGTGATATCATCTTACCTTTGCTTATCATATGAGACCCCCTAAATTCAAATAATTTAAATCTATCTAGTATTAAAAACGGCTTCCAATATACAGGCATGAACTTGTCCAAGAGTCGAAAACTACATGTTATTTTCAGTCTTTGCCTTTTGATTACCCAAAAAGCGCTCGATGCTCTTATTGATTGTATCATATCATGTGAGTTCTATTTGCCCACGGATTTGCTGAAAATGTTAAAAATCTTAAACAATCGTTGCTTGACCAATGCACTTATCGCTGAAAGAGACTAATTGGCAGATATTTTACATGATGATAATACTATGATACTATACAGTAGCTGGGTTATCAAGAGACTAACATGGATTTTAGGGCATCACTTTTTTATCCCATAGACCAGCATGAAGGCTCCAACGATAAAATTTTCTATGAATGTTAAGACAGTGATCTAAATCAAAGCACGATCTGTGACATTTTTAATATAAAGATTTTAATAATAATAATAATAATAATAATACTAATAGTAATAATAATAATAATAATAATAATAATAATAATAATAATGTGATTTACAGTGGTTTAGGAGGCTAGGTAAGCCTGTGCCATTGTAGTAACTCTCCACATTCAATAACCTATTTTTCCGAGATAACGTTTGAATCCGTTTACTGTTTCAACTGTCACTCCCACCTCGTCCAAACTGTGCCATTTGTTCATAACCTTTGTACTAAAAAATGTTTCTATCTTGGACCCACCCTCTGCTTAAACAGTCTGCATATGTGACCTCTTGAGCTGCTATAGTTTGCCAATGCAAAGAATCGATCGTATTAAGGCACATCTACTTTCTCAGTCATTATTTTAAGTAGGTCTATAACAGAGGTCGTTCTTAGAGGTCCGTTATGATGTCCATATGACACAGGAATGAAAATTGACTATTGGCAACTCGAACTGCTTGATCAGCAAAACAATTAAAGATTGATTGATTATCATTATTGGCTCCGAAGTGTGCCAAATTTTTCGATATGTCTAATTTCTGTCCGCGACTGCTTTAATGCTCATCTGACCATAAGGTTTGCTCTAATGGGAAGTACATGAGGCCTCTGCCAGACTAACTTGATTCCATCAAATCGCTTAATGAAGCCTAGTCTAGAATATGAGTATCTACGTAGATTTATGAGCAGATTTTTTGATTATAATTGTCTTACCTTTGTTCAACTTTCTACTGTGGAATACCGAATGAGTGCTGCTGGATGGACGATGACTTCTAGTTTGCCTGCCCGTTGTCGTTGTCAACGTTGTAGAAGTTTTCGCAGTTGTCGTAGTTGTTGAGAACGTTAGTTTCAGAGGCGGTGCCCCGTTTTGTATGACTGGAGATGCATCCCCCATCGAGCTGTTTTGCTTGTCAAAGTTTTCCGGGGCCGAGCCGCTATCCTTGTGTGCAAAGCAGAGCTGATGACCTATTTTCTGTCAGTCTTTTTCGGCAGGGTTTATTTACATTATTTACTGGCCAAAGCACTGCTAATGACTTTTTTGCTTGTCAGCCTTTTTCGAGATTTAATTGCATCCCCCACCAATAATTCTTGGAAACGCCAATGGTTAGTTTACAAACAAATTCCATTGCAATTTTCCAAATTATTAAGTAAATAACACAAGAAACTGAACTTGCATTTGCAAATTCTAGATCTTATCAGCGTCTCAGTTCCTTCGGTGCACAGAACAGTCGCAAATTGCAAGCCAGAGGAATGCGCAATTTAATTGGCCTCGCAAATTGCAAACCGGAGGAATGCGCACTTTAATTGGCTGTTATAGTCAGGCTAGGACGAAAAGCGGCGCTACGTAAATATCTACAGAGATAGATTTGGAGAATCAGCATCTAGACCGATAGGTCCGCGGCTAGTTCTTTCAGGAATAGGAGGCTACATACTTTGTTAGCAGAGCCTGAGAATTCTGACTACTGTATGAGGGGATGAAGCCTTTGCTTAGCCCACAACGTTGATGATCAGAAGCGGCTCACCCTTTTAATGTAAGAATTTCACATTGAAACTGAAATGGAACTATGCTACATTAATAATTTGGCCTCAAAGCAGAACACAGCAGAAAAATGTTGAGATTCTGTCAGCAGTTGATATTTGTAATAAGAATTGATCTGTCTGTTAGCTGGAATATTAAAAATTTGTATGTAAACGCGAAGAGAATCGGAAACACAGAGAAACGGATACAAATTGTCGACCTCAATTACAACGGACAATCGTTCAGTTGTCATGGTGGTATACTGGTGGTATATGAAACATGACAGCGCGCTATTTTATGTTTGCTTAATATGCTGCAATGAGGGCATTGCTCTTTTAAGATAGTATAAGGAGAATAGGAACGGCACCATAGGCCTATTCAGTCGGATCTGAAAATTTAAAATTAGAAGAGTTTTCGGATCAACCATATTGTTCGCAGGGCAAAGGCTTTACCCCTTAACAGTCAGATGGCAATGTTAATCAACTTGTCTCTGCTGCACTTGCATGGCAATGACTAGCAACTCCTTTCACACAGGATTAGCCTACTTAGCCTCCTAAACTACTTAGAAACACATTATTATTATTATTATTATTATTATTATTATTATTATTATTTTAATCGGATTTCGTCGGCTCAGACTTGCCACGGAGCTGAACCTCATACTTCTAGAAGACATTTCGATGTTAACTGATTCTCTGTGAAAGGTTTAGTATTATCGCTTTAGAGCTAACAATCTGACTATAAAAGCCAATGCAATTGCGCATTCCTGGGATTTGCGATTCAATAACTACTTATTTGTGTTATTACTATAATATCAGTCTAAAATCCTAGAGATTTTAAACATTTCCATATTCTGTCTATGGAACCTTGCAGCTTGTCGCGGAACTTATAGGTTCAGCGGAACATTCTTTGAACAACACGAGTGTAAGATAGTGTTTCCAGATCTCCCGTATTTAACGGGAGCTCCCGTATTTCAGCCACAGTCTCCTGCCTCATAATACTAATACTAATATTATTATAACTTGTTTGTAATATTGATTCACTACATGCAGACGATGATGCAATGCATTTAACAGTGTTTTTTTGCTTTTCCCATTCTATACTCTATAGTACTGTAGTGTAGTATAGCTCTAGCCATAATAATTCACAATAAACTGGACCGTGGAGTGGGCGCATTGATCGCGGAAACAATCTCCCGTATTTCGACATCGGATATCTGGTAACCCTAGTGTAAGAGGATGATGTAATAAACAGGAAATTATATGCAAGAACATAAAATGTGTGGACATCATCCTTATAATGTCATCTTACAGACGTTTAACCACTATTTAGGCTAGAGTTGTCGATTGAGGCTTTCAATAGCTGCAATTTCTTGATAAGTACAATTCAGTACATTCTCTGAATGGATTGACGATTTTAGTTCATCTGCAAAACATAATTTCAACTATCTCTGCTCTGATTGAGCTCTTGTTCCAAGAACTTTATCTTCATTTATTCCAGCTATTGACTCGATCTCAACCATTGCTTCGTTTTCCAAACTTCGTCCCCTACCCAAATAATTTTTATATTCTTCTTCAATGCATTCTCTATTAATCTTTTGTAGATTTCAATAATAATATTCTTCTCTCTCTCCGTCTGCAGCCGCAGTTGGTGGACAAGTTTGTGTCAGTTTACAGTTGAAAGGTCTTTCTATCAATTTTACGCGGAACATTCTATCATTCCCGTGATAGTATACTGTTGCTGATTTTGTTACCTATGTCAATAAAAATTCTACACCGAATATATTTTCGTTAATAAAAGAGCATATGGAGTAATCTTGCGACTTTTAATTACAAGCAGCCACTGCCCACCTCGCTTCATCCCATCCGCTCTCTCTATCTCTGTGTCTTCTCGAATTAAATTGTATCACTTTTAGTTAACCAAAGTTCGTGCCTTTAAGATTTACTATTATGTGAGTTTCCAGCAGCTCGTATGCCCGCTTTTCTTCCGTTACCATTTCCGTTATTAACCTCTCCTTAACTAGAGTAGATTTAATTCAGCATCTTCCTTTGATCTGTCCTAGCAGCTTGCAGTAGTTATCATGTTTTACGGCTAGGGTTTTGCATCCTAGAGCACGTTTTGAATATTTTAAAAAGAAATGTCCCGTTATATATTCACGGCAATATAAACAAGTGATTTTCCATAGCTTCCAAAAGACTCACGTATGATTACTCATGATTGTGATTTTCTTTAAAATACTTTTCGTATATTAAAGCAGTTTGACGTGCAAACTGCGGGTTTCTTTCTGTCTTTATTAGACATGCAGGCAATAGACAGTTGACTTTATTCATACGTAAGACATATCAGTTTGACAGTTTATTACCACGTAAGACATATCAGTTTGATATGTTTGACATTGTCAAACATATCAGTTATTTTTCATTCATATTATTATCGATCTCGGAACATTGCAACAGACTTAATAGAATTCTATTAAATTTTCTCCAAACAAGGCAATAAATGAAAAAGTTAATGGATGAGTTTAAGACAACAAACGCTTCGCTGATGTCTGAAACGCACGACAGAGCACCAAAGTCCACATTGAAGGGAAAGTAAACTGCACTGGTTTTAAAAATAACTTCAATCGCAGCCTGAGGAAGCTGACAGATGAAGAACACCGCAACAACAACTACGAACATTATTGAAATATTTCTTTCTTCTTTCGCTCCTGGTGTCAGCTCGCGTCGTTTCTTACCAAGAGCCTTTAGCTCAAAAATTATATATATGTTGAGGATAAGCAGTATGGCGAAAGGACCAACAGAATAAAAGATGATGGAGCAGACAGACACGTACATATACTGATAATATGGATTCAATAGCAGATCTGTGGCGCATATGACGGTTTCATTGTATCCGTTGTCGCTCTCCATGCTCTCTATTCTCCATTGAAAATATTGAGGGATATTGACGAGAACGGATGCGATGAACATCACAAGGACGAGAAATTTTATCAACCGAAGCCTTCTCCATTTCACATTCATCGGTCTACAGATGGCCATGTAACGTTCCACGGTTATGAGAACAACTGTCCAAATTGTCAGGAAACGCGAGACTTCAATCAAAGGCCAAAAGAAGACGATTACTTCCCGGAACTTTCCTCTCAGTTGTGGCCAAGTGATCGGACTAAGAACGAGCGCTTTGATTGGCAACACCAGAAGAGCAATCGCCAGAAAAGTTAAATCGAAGAGCGAGAGCATCTGCAAAAGCCAATTTGTTATATTCTTTTTCTCTGCAGTTCGTCTAAGAGTTGCAATTGTCAGCGAATTACCAGTGAACCCAATGAAACACACTATGCCAATTACGTATACCTCGAAGATGTATCTACAGCTGCTTACACTCGGCATATCGGCGTCGCCTAGACATGGCTTTAGCTCTGTCATGTTAGAACCATTAGAAGTCGTAGAAGCGGTAAAAATTGGTAACAGTTCTTGTAACGAACCCACGGAAATTTGCATGCGGAAATCGTCTAGCGCCGTTTTCGCTGTGTCGTTGGCTATAGTAGAATAATCGACAAACATCCTACAATACACAAAAGGATTCGATTTGGAATTGATTTTGAGATACAATAACTCGAAATGTCAGTTGACTCTAGTATTAATTAGTTGAATTATTACATTTAGCAAGTTAAGCAGTGAAGCAACGAAACATTAAATAATAAACATACACTGTAGCAAGTAAATAATAACGCTTGCTATCAGGGATTGGATCGCCACAGAACAATAGTAACTTTTATAAAATAACTTTTCAGTTTTATTATACATTTCATTGCTAAACGTATATATGTTGAAATTCAATTTATTTATTAATAGGCCTATAGTGACTAATAAATCTTTGAGGTGTATCAGTTGCTAAATTACGCGTGCATCCCTAGAGTTTAGATTAAATACGCCTTACTTACATTTTCAGTATTTCATGCTAACAGTCCGTTTTAATTAATCGCCTTTTGGTCTAAATTGTCTTACATGTTTCGGAGAAATTTAATAAATGAATTCGATCAGAATTCATGGGGGTTCGCTTCCATGAGCACCCTTAGTAGCAAATAAATTGCTCTGACGAAATTCTTTCGTTAAAATCAATTTTATTTCAGCGAAATACATCTGTCTCAAATATAATATGCAGGAGTTCTTGGTTATTGAACGAAGGCAAAGTCACCAAACCTTGTTATATAGCACTTTAATTCATCGAATATTATCTTACACTTGCTTGTTATATGAGAGTAATGAGACTTGCTAAATTCAAATAATTTTAAAATTTCTAGTATTAAAAACAGCTTCGACTACACAGCCACTGGTCCAAGAGTCCAAAACTGCAATTTATTTTCAGTCTTTGCGCTTTGCTCATCCAAAGAGCGCTCTATACCTTTATTAATTGCATCATATAATGTGAGTTGTATTTGCCTACGGATTTGCTAAAAATGTTAAAACTCTTATCCAATCGTTGTCTGACCAGTGGACTAATCGCTGAAAAGACGAATGAACAAATATTTTGCATGAACTATGATACCATAACTGGGTTATTAATAGACCAACATGTATTTTAGGGAATCACGTTTTGAATTCCATAAACCAGCATAAAGACCCCAACGATAAAGTCTTCTTTGAATGCTAAGACAATGACCTAAATCAAAGCACAATCTGCAACATTTTTATTGCAAAGCTTGTTTTCAGTAGGCCTATAATATTTAGAAGTCCGTTAAGATATCCATGTGACACAGGATTGAGAAATTGAGAATTGTCTATATGCGATTCGATCTGCCTGATCAGCCTTTAGCTATATTTTAAAGGTTTAAAGGTCTCGTGCAATCGTTAGATTTGGGATGCTAACTTATTACTTTTGTCAGATTTACTTAGCCAATTTGGTCACCATGCATCTCTAGATCTTAAGACTAGCTACTTGGTTTAATTATGTTAAAAGTGTTCGCGCAGTCTTTTTGACGAGTCACCACTCTAATCTTGACGTTCTCTTACTTACTTACTTACTTACTTACTTACTTACTTACTTACTTACTTACTTACTCTGTCAAATATGCTTATGCGTCATTAGGAGCTCGGACCACCTTACAGAAATGAAATTAAAGATTGATGGATAAATTATCAATTGGCTCCGAAGTGTGTCTAATTTTTTGATACATCTAGTTTCTGTCCGCGACTGTTTTAAGCCCATTTGTCCCTAAGGCTTGCTCTAATGCAGGGGTGTCCAACCTTTTCCCTGGAGAGCCAAATGAGCAGTTTTACAAACATCGGAGGGCCAGATTAGCGACGGAAAAAAATAAGTTGAAAATGAATAGGGCCTACCTTAGTGACAGCGATGGTTTCTTGGTAAATCAAGCACAAAATACAATAGATCTAAAATGCTCCACAACAAAAAATACTGTGTTTGTTCATGAGCTGTTGAAGGAACAATTTTCCGAGATCTTACTTTTTCTATGACGATGATGCTTATGAGCTGAGAGACGGAATGCTTTACATAAAATTTTGACTAATTTCTGAAGGGCTCGGCGGGCTAAATCAAAATGTTCTAATGGGAAGTGTCTGAGGTCTCTGCTAGATCAAATTGATTCCATAAAATCGCTTGATGTAGCTTAGTCTAGAATATGCGTGATTACGTAGATTTATTAGCAGAATTTTTGATTATTATTGTCTTACCTCTGTTCAACTCAATAACTTTGTAGAAAAAACACTATTTAAAATGTCGAATTAATCATAAGTTCTGTGCCACTTAGAGTCCTGCTACCAAACTTTACTTAAACTCTAATGTGTTAGTGTTTCACGTCGCTCTGAAATGTGTCCCTTATGCTAGCTGTTGTCTAAACCTGAGCGTTGCTCTCAACCTCAGTGCAGCATATTGCCTCGCGTAAGCGCTAGCTGTCGTCATTGTCGTCTACTGTTTTAGGGCAACGGACTCCTATGCCAATGATCAGTGGATAAGAATCGCCTACAGCAATCTGTATCTTGGAATTTTTAGATATTTAGAATGAATTTTAAGTCTGAGAATTTTGGGAGTCAATGCGTCTGTTTCTTCATGGGTGTTGCAAATCTTTTGTTGCAAAATTTTATGTATGTAACTCAGTGGCGACTTGATTTTCTTTGCGGTTATTTTGTAAGTTATTTACGTCTTTTGAAAGGTATCATTAGGAGTTATTTTATTTTGAAGATGCGCGGTATTTCTCACTGCTTAGCAATTTTGGCAGAATCTAGATTTCAAGCAGATCGAATGAGTCGTTTTTGATCAAGATCAGTAGTATTTCATGAGCATTCGATTTACTTTACCAATACATTACAAAGCTTTATATCTTAAGAAGTGACCATCAGAAAGCCCCTCGCCAATCTATAACCGGCATAGTTTGAGAGTAATAAGTCACTGATAGCTTAAGACGCACTAAAAGCCATTTATATATTCAGATAGAGACGCCATATAAGAGTCGAATAGCATGTGTGTGTTTTTAAAAAGTAAACAATGGAGGCCTAAACCAGTAACTTCTCGAGCGAAACGTGTACTTTAGTATTCCTGTGCAAAAGGAAAGGTTATTACCGTTATTCTGCTGAAATTGTCTCTTGAACGCGGTGTACTGAATAGTTCAGTAAGAGTCTATAGGATCTTTTAAAGAAATCAGACTGGCACCTAATTCCTATTATACTGTATCCCCAGAGTCTTTGAAGGATCAAGTTTACTGCGTCGTTTAAAGTATTTGTCTTCCACCTTACATATATAGGCCTATGTAATCGGAGTTAATCAAATTTTCTTTGTTGATTGTAAAATAAAGTTTAAATTTGTACATTTATGTCGAGTTTGAAGGAAATTTTTGGATTTCGCTAGTTTGCGGGCATTTGCGTGACAGTATAACTGATTTAAGGAGTAAGCCCTGTGATAGATCTTCCTTTTTCGTAGGCGGCAGGTCAAAGAATTGTTTTTGAAGGAACCATGGAGTGGATAGCAAGATCTTTGCCTACATGATGAAGTCTGAAAAATTTCTTTTGAAACATTTTCTCACCAAATTGATCTTGTTTTCGAAATTTTAAATGATTGATAAGAGCTTTGCCAGATTTGCATGCTATCTTTGAGCGGATGTGGTTCCATGGGTTTTTTAAAGCTAATATTACTGCTGCTAGTGACAATGTAAGGCATTAAATTTTATAAGTGCTAGTAGAGAGCTGATTTAGAGTCATTGCACAATGACCTCAGCTGTTGTCGATGTAGGCACACATTACATGGAAACAGTGTCTATACTTGTTTCGATATGTGCGTGCATGGTAATGAAACGTGGCTACTGTGGAATACCGAATGAGTGCTGCTGGATGGACGATGACTGTTAGTTTGTCTGCCCGTTATCGTTGTTAACGTTGCAGAAGTTGCATGTCGTAGTTGTGGTCAGTGGCGTAGCCAGGATTTCCGGAAGGGGAGATTTTGGTTTTGGCTGTGACCAACTTCGAAATCTTGACAAGCAAAAATGTTATCCTCATCTGTCCTTCTATTTTCCCTCCAAGTGCTGACAAGCAAAAAAGGTCGTCACCTTACATCTTTACTGTTTAGCGCTTACAAATTATTTTGCGTCGGCAGCTAAAAAATGGGGGTCACCCCCAAAACCGCGTCTGAAAATTAAAAAAATGCATGGAAACACATTAAAAAAACGTTTTCCGTCAGCGGTCAAGGGGTTTTAATCTCCAATTTCCCCATTGGCTACGCCACTGGTTGTGATAGTTGTTGAGAACGCTGGTTTACAAGCGAATTTCATTGCAATTTTCCAAATTATTAATTAACACGAGAAACTGAACTACTTGCAATTGCAAATTCTAGATCTTATCAGCGTCTCAGTTTCTTCGGTGCACTGAACAGTCGCAAATTGCAAGCCGAAGCAATGCACGATTTCATTGGCTTTTATAGTCAGGCTAGGACAAAATGCGGCGTTACGTTATCTACAGAGATAGCCCTGGAAAATCAGCATCTAAACGGATAGGTCTACGACTCGTTCTTCCAGGAGTAGGAGGCTACAGACCCTGTAAGCAGGACCTGCGAATTCTGACTAGTAGGTGGAGGATTAAGCCTTTGCTTAGCCCGCAATGTTGATCATCAGAAGCGTATCACCCTTTAAATGTAAGCATTTCAAATTCAAACTGAAATGAAACTATGCCACATTAATAATTTGGTCTGAAAGCAGGATAGGCCTACAACAGAAATATTTTGAGATTCTGTCAGCAGTTGATATTTGTATTAAGAATTGAGCTGTCTGTTTGCTAGAATATTAAAAATTTTATGTGAACGCGCAGAGACTCGGAAGCACAGAGAAACGGATACAAATTGTCGACCTCAATTACAACGGACAATCGTTCAGTTGTCATGGTGGTATATTGGTGGTATATGTGACATGACAGCGAGCTATTTTATGTTTGCTTAATATGCTGCAATGAGGGTATTGCTGTTTCAGGATAGTATAAGGAGAATAGGGTCGGTACCATAGGTCTATTCAGTCGGATCTGAAAATTTAAAATTAGAAGAGTTTTACGTTTCGGATCAACCATATTGTTCGCAGGGCAAAGGCTTCACCCCCTTAACAGTCAGATGGCAATGTTAATCAACTTGTCTCTGCTACACTTGCATGGCAATGACTAGCAACTCCTTTCACACAGGATTAGCCTACTTAGCCTCCTAAACCACTTAGAATCACATTATTATTATTATTATTATTATTATTATTATTATTATTATTATTATTATTATTATTATTATTATTATTATTATTATTATTATTATTATTATTATTATTATTATGTCTTGAAAGTTCCGCGGAAGGCGACAGCGTTAAATCTCTGGAGTGACACTGATATTCGCTATAGCAGAAAGGATGTTTCTCTTTCATCTCCGGATTGTCGCATAAGAAGACCACCGATTTCCTTTTAAAAGCGGATACCTCCTTCGTTGATTGGTCCCATCGTCTCCAGAACCAGAGGGACGAAGCGGTACGACCCAGACAGTTGAAGGTATTTGGCCGTTTTCCTTTCGGCTGCACGTTCGGCTGCAGCACCCGCAGTTGATGCTGTCTGATGACAGTAGGAAGCAGCGAAAGTGTCTGCGACCGTAACGTCCCAAATAACGCATTTTCCTGTCCTCCATGGGATGAGAGTGCAGCCATCCGGTCGTTTTCCATCGGATCTTGAAAGACCTGAAGGCTCCTTTGACGACGGGAAACCGGCCTTTATCAGCGAACGACATAAGATATCGTTAGGGCGGCGTGGCGGGCGATTAGACCAGGTCCTAGCCGACAGGAGAGACCATGGTGCCCCAAAGTAATTTTTATATTCTTCTTCGTTGCATTCTCTATTAACCTTTTGTAGATTTCAACAATAATATTCTTCTCTCTCTCCGTCTGCAGCCGCAGTTGGGGGACAAGTTTGTGTCAGTTTACAGTTGAATGGTCTTTCGATCAATTTTACGAGGAACATTCTATCGTTCCTGTGATTGTATCCTGTTACTGATTTTGTTACTTAGGTCAATAAAAATTCTACACCGAATAATTCTACACTTCGTTAATAAATTCTACACTTCGTTAATAAAAGAGCATATGGAGTAATCTTGCGACTTTTAATTACAAGCAGCCACTGCCCACCTCGCTTCATCCCATCCGCTCTCTCTATCTCTGTGTCTTCTCGAATTAAATTGTATCACTTTTAGTTAACCAAAGTTCGTGCCTTTAAGATTTACTATTTTGTGAGTTTCCAGCAGCTCGTATGCCCGCTTTTCTTCCGTTACCATTTCCGTTATTAACCTCTCCTTAACTAGAGTAGATTTAATTCAGCATCTTCCTTTGATCTGTCCTAGCAGCTTGCAGTAGTTATCATGTTTTACGGCTAGGGTTTCGCCTCCTAGAGCACGTTTTGAATATTTTAAAAAGAAATGTCCCGTTATATATTCACGGCAATATAAACAAGTGATTTTCCATAGCTTCCAAAAGACTCACGTATGATTATTCATGATTGTGATTTTCTTTAAAATACTTTTCGTATATTAAAGCAGTTTGACGTGCAAAATGCGGGTTTCTTTCTGTCTTTATTAGACATGCAGGCAATAGACAGTTGACTTTATTCATACGTAAGACATATCAGTTTGACAGTTTATTCACACGTAAGACATATCAGTTTGATATGTTTGACATTGTCAAACATATCAGTTATTTTTCATTCATATTATTATCGATCTCGGAACATTGCAACAGACTTAATAGAATTCTATTAAATTTTCTCCAAACAAGGCAATAAATGAAAAAGTTAATGGATGAGTTTAAGACAACAAACGCTTCGCTGATGTCTGAAACGCAAGACAGAGCACCAAAGTCCACATTGAAGGGAAAGTAAACTGCACTGGTTTTATAAATAACTTCAATCACAGCCTGAGGAAGCTGACAGATGAAGAATACCGCAACAACAACTACGAACATTATTGAAATATTTCTTTCTTCTTTCGCCCCGGATGTCAGCTCGCGTCGTTTCTTACCAAGAGCCTTCAGCTCCAAAATAATATAGGTGTTGAGGACAAGCAGTATGGCGAAAGGACCAACAGAATAAAAGATGATGGAGCAGACAGACACGTACAGATACTGATAATATGGATTCAATAGCAGATCTGTTGCACATATAACGGTTTCATTGTATCCGTTGTCGCTCTCCATGCTCTCTATTCTCCATTGAAAATATTGAGGGATATTGACGAGAACGGATACGATGAACATCACAAGGACGAGAAATTTTATCAACCCAAGACTTCTCCATTTCACATTCATCGGTCTACAGATAGCCAAATAGCGTTCCACAGTTATGAGAACAACTGTCCAAATTGTCAGGAAACGCGGGACTTCAATCAAAGGCCAAAAGAAGACGATTACTTCCCGGAACTTTCCTCTCAGTTGTGGCCAAGTGATCGGACTAAGAACGAGCGCTTTGATTGGCAACACCAGAAAAGCAATCGCCAGAAAAGTTAAATCGATGAGTGAGAGCATCTGCAAAAGCCAATTTGTTATATTCATTTTCTCTGTGGTTCGTCTAAGAGCTGCAACTGTCAGCGAATTACCAATGAACCCAATCAAGCACAGGATCCCAATTACGTATACCTCGAAGATGAATCTACAGCTGCTTACACTCGGCATATCGGCGTCGCCTAGACATCGCTTTAAATCTGTGATGTTGGGATAGTTAGAAGTCCTATTAGCGTGTATCATTTTTGCAATTTCTATAATTGAACCTCCGGCAAATTCTAGGGGCAATTCTGTATTTCTGGTTATAGTTGAATAATCGACAGACATCCTACAATACACAAAAGTCACACTTTCATTTTAGAATAATTATTGATAGTGCGATACAATAATGAAATTATTACGCGACATGAAAAATAACAAATAGGATAATTTTCACTACAAAGGTGTAAGCTCGTATGAGACCTCAAGGATTAGTTCATTCAGTTGCCAGAAATTTACGCGTTGTCTTTCCATCCACCGTGTAAGCATCCATTCTCATTTGAGTCACTTCGAATAGCGAGTTGGCAGAAACAACCGAAACGTTTCTGAATCAGCAAGGTTTTAACCCAGGACCGCATGACTAGCCCCCTAACCTCTAATATAAGAAATCAGGCTGTTGTGCTAAAAAGAGATGAAAACGATTAGGATGTGTTAGTATTTATCTTCACCTGTCTGTTGAACACTGTTAGACCTATGTCATATGAAGCAGCTGCATATGAACTGTCTCAATGGCTTGAATACGCAAAAATCATTCCCAATACGCCTTTACGGGCGTCGGAAGGACGTATTTATTGAAATGCCACGTTGCGTCGTTGCGTCCCATATTAATTTCACTTGGACCAGTATTCTCCATTAATTTTTGGTAATCATTAATATCGTTCAAATTTTGCATTTTCGAACTTCGACATAGATTACCGAATATTCTATCATGCTGACTTAGTTTCAAAATTTTAACGTGACACTTGTATCACAAGTATAACAGCAGTTATTTCATCTGCGATGCTCTTTCGCCAATCTATCATTACTCCCTTACAGGATACATTGAGCTGTAGGTTACATGTTGAGCATAATGCTATCTATGCTGCTTCTAAGTTTCCTCTGGCTAAACTATTCACTTTGTCAAAGTTCGAGATAAGCTCAGTTCTTTTCTCACTGCTTTCAATATCACCTCCTTATTTAATCAAATTTTTATGCCACCAAATTCTGGTGATAAGGGCTCGGATTTTTTCAAATGAACGACAAACAATATAGACCTATCTAAATAGACCTAGTAGGCTAACTTATACTAAATAGACAAAATGTCGATTAGATCATACTAATAGACTCTAAAGTTAAGCACCAAATATTAGTTTCGTTCAGCATTTCACTTTTGGATTTGTTCAGAGAGAGAGAGAGAGAGAGAGAGAGAGAGAGAGAGAGAGAGAGAGAGAGAGAGAGAGAGAGAGAATGAAAGAAAGAGAGACAGACAGAGCCGGACAGACAGAGATGGGGATTTTGTACATCGTTATCGATGAGTTTGGCCGTAAATTGTGAGAAAGGAATTCATCTGTTGCTAGTTTATTTTTTATTACCAGCTCAAGGCAAAAGCGGAAGAAAGTTTGCCTGTTTTTTTTTCTTTTGGGGGCGGAAGATGACTCAGTGGGTTGCGCGTCTGAGCGCTAGGCTGACGTATCGAGGCTCAAGGCAGTAACGCCTCCTAAGCGACTTTAAATCACGGTTAGAAACACTGGAATAAGAGTTATGCAAAGGTATTTGCCACAGACGCACTAAAACTGACTAAACGGCAAACGCGTATTATGTTACAACGCCTCTGATCTGTTCGGCTGAGCCAATAGTTTCCAAGTATTCAGCAGCAGCGGTCTGCGGTCTTTACTATTTCTACAGCCACGATATGCATGGGGCTGAACCAATTGCTTTGATGCTGCTAATGCAGCCATCATGAGCCATGCTCATAGTAAGCTGCAGCTGGCTGCTTAATCTGTTATTAATGTTGGCGGTATACTTTCAGGCTTTTATATTTTCAGTATTATTTTCGTTAAAAAATGAATTATTCACGCAGTGAACTTGCAATCAAACACGAACGTGATGGAAGCGGAGGCTTGCATCGCTATGAAATTAACGGATGCCTTTGTGATATACAGAATAATGTAGGTCTACTGTAGACCTATTACTGGGAATCCATTCAAGTGAATAACACTCAAGAGGCGCTGGCCCTGAGCAAATGCTCAGTGCATAGTATAGCTGTATTGCCATTAAGTCTTTACCAGAAGACGTAAACAGACAAGGCAACTAGGCAACGTAATCTTCTTCTTGAGAGCATCCAATAAATGGCGTAACGTGGGTTGGAAGCGCCCAAGGCAAAAGAGGAATTTGCGCTTCCAAATTTTCCTTTTATCCCCCCAAAAGTCTTGTCGAACAAAAAAGGTCCTCGCTCGGCATCGGTCGTGATACATATGTCAACCTATCTTTCCTATTTTAGGATTTATTGAATTCAATATTGATTGCACTTGTTATTTTTCACTTGAAATTTTGCGCCCCCCAAAATTTTGCGTCCCCGAAACATTTTTCACCTCTAACAAGTTTTTTGCGCCAGGAGCGCCGTCCCTTACCTCACGATACACCACTGCATCCAACAAATGCTTTCTATGTAACCAATACGCCACAGCTGTTTGTACAGTATTATTGCTAATGTCAATTTTATTGCTATTTCTCTTAGAAAAACAAAATTGAAGCTGGATTTTACATCGGTTAAATTGCGTATACAGCATGACTGTAAGAATTTTAAAAAATCTAAATATGATTACAGTGTACGGCATGAATACAGCAAAGATTCGGCGAGCATATTAAACAGTAAACGCAATTTTACTTTATGGTTTGAATAACCATCCAACGCGCCGCTGTCAGAGAATTGTAAATTTTATAAGTGATGCACGAAAATTGCTCAGTTTTAAGTTTTTTGGCTACGAAAACAGCCAAACGATTTGGAATGTTATCCTATACGTAGGGTTGCCAGACGTCCTCCAAAAGGAGGACATGTCCTCCTTTTTAGGTCCGTGTCCTCCGTCCTCCCGGCAAAGCTAAAAATTGTAAAATGTCCTCCTTTTTGAGCTTTTGTATGCTATCAATTTTCGTTCTCGCGGTATTGACGAATTTCATACGTCTTAGTCCGTTATCTCAGTTTACCCAATCATCGATATTAAAATAACGTTTTAATAATATCAATATCTATTGTCCAAAGTCCCAAAATACTCGACTCTCGTCATTCTATCTCTAGTGTCTATGCAATAGTCTATGGTCAAAAGGTTAATTTCATTTCCAGTAGCAAACGCAGAGACTGTAAACAGTAAACGGCTAGTCATCATCAGCCATACAACTCGATGACCTGGGGCCGTACATAAATTACGTAACGCGATTTTGGCACTTTTTTGACCCCCCTACGTAACACGACGTAACAAAACGTCAGACCACTAAAATATTACGTATCAACGGGCCGACCCCCCATTTTCGTCCTCCAAAAAGTCTTGACAAGCAAAAAGTTCATATCCTTGTATTTTTCCTCTCGATAAACCATGACAAGCAAAAAAAGAGGTCATCCTTGTTTTTCCCTCTTCAAAATCTCTGACAAGCCAAAAACGGTCACTTAAATTTTTTTGCGTTACGTCACATTTACGGACCCCCTCCCGTCGTCACACTTCGTAACAAATGGCCGGACCCCCCTAACCGCGTTACGTAATTTATGGACGACACTGCACAGCTGGTTTCATATATACAATGTCCTCCTCTGTCCTCCTTTTCGTCTGGCTCTGTCCTCCTTTGGCTACCCATGCATCTGGCAACCCTACCTATACGGTGCTATCTTGTATATTGTAGGTCTGTAGGAAGTGTTATCTTGTACGATTCGCATGATCTTTGTGAATATTTAATGGACTAACTACAGTATGTTGAACTAATTTAATCATAGCATTATTCAAATTGGTGGTATGCTATCGTTAAGACCATTTGTAGAGTTGAGTTTTCAACTATAATTAACTCAGTTATTAAAGAATGTTTATTGGTAGGCCTACGTGATTCATGCCTACATAAGTCATAACAAATTGTTGAATTTTTCTGAAATGCTGGCTAACAACGTCAATTTCAAATAGGCTACTTCAATATTTAAATAGATTAATCAAATATTTAAATACAGTTTTATCTTTAGTAAAAAATACAGCGCGATTTAAAGTGGCTTAGGAGGCATTACTTATGAAAGCCACTAGAGGCTCTAACGGGGCTTGAACCTCGCTTCGCCAGCCTACCGCTCCAGCGTGTAACCCAGTCTGACATCTTCCGCCCCGCCCCACGAAGGCCTGTAGACCTATGACTAGAGTTATGAATTAGCAATATTGAGGCGAATATTCAGTGCGGAATTTGACATTTCGAGATACGCTCAGTTGGAGCTATCAAAGATAGGCCCATATGTTTATTTGTTACTATTATCATGACTGAAGAAAGACATAAAGCCTTTAGAAAGAGTACAACACAGAGCAACACAGATGATCAATGGGTATCAGAAACTCACCTGCACATGTGAGGAAAGACTAAAACACTGTGAATTTACAACCATGGAAAAAAGGAGAACGAGGGGGATTTGATTGAGACACGCAAAATACTAACAAAGTAGTAATACAAAGATATAGCTTTTTTTACATTGAAGCAGTATGATGGAACCAGAGGACACAACATGAAACTGTTTAAGAAACGGGTTGGGAGACACAAATAGCACTTTTTAGTGCAAGAGTTGTGGACAGATGGAATGAATTGGATAACAAGATAGCCACGGTCACGAGTGTGAATGATCTCAAAATAAACCTCAGTAGACCTACTATAGGATACTAGATTGGATGGGTACAACAGTGGTTCTCACACAGGGCAAACCCTCCCGAACCACTTTAAACCTATAAAATTGAAAAAAATTGACAAAAGAAAAGACTCATGAAAAAACCTAGGAGTGCTGCAATTAATTCAAGAATCATTTCAACTCCAGGTCTGACGCTGTACTCTTGCTTTTCTCAAGTTGTTCAACGCATTGCACTAATCGACCTACTCCAACGAGTAGACCGACATAATTTTATTAGAGGTTTTGCTATTTCCCCTAAGCCTACGATAGGCTATATTTCAATATAAAAGTTGACCTCTGAACCAGATGAAATTAGGCCACTAAAAGCCTAAAACTTATAAGAGATGCTGAAATCGTTCACATTCAAAAAAAATTGCACTCAACGGGGTCGTCTGCATTCTGCATTCATATAAGTAATAGCCACTTTGGTCTATTTGTAAATGACAGTGGCGTAGCGAGGCTATTCGGCGCCCGGGGGCAAGCTGTACTGTTAGCGCCCTCAACCCGCCAAAAATCCCTGACAAGCAAAAAACAAGGTAGTCACACATGTTCTTTCGGCGCCAACTCACTCTCCGACTCGGCGTCCCTCTGTGACCAAAAACCCCTGACGAGCAAAACAGTCTTCGCATCTCTGTTTAACTAACAAAAAAAACAATTTTGGCGCCCCCACCTTGGCGTCCGGGGGCAGCTGCCCCCCTTCCCCGCCCCTAGCTACGCCAGTGGCAATTGAAAAAGCATACCTGATTTTGTAATGTGAGGGAAATTCAAAACGGAAACACCGTTCTAGTCTCGTTTAAGTTGAACTTCTGCAGTAATTAGGGTCTACAGTGATTATACCATCAGCTAACGAACGCTTTCAGTCCTGCCAAGTCAAATGCAACAATCGCGCTCCGCGGTTGAGAAACATTCATTTACCCGAACAGCCTAAGGTATATATTCCACCGTATCTCTCCTTTCAAGACAAAACAATGTTGTGTCGACCACACCCACACACGCACACGCACACATACAGACACACGTATTTATGTTATATACAGTATATATATATATATATATATATATATATATATATATATATATATATTAATCCATTTACGACTGGAGGCTGGCAGGAACCAGCATGTCAGATTGAACGCAGACCAGCTGCTGTTGTTGACTGCAGCCGTGCACTAATTTAGTCTTCGTTCGTTTCGATCAATGTGGAAGAAGGTCAAAGAGATTTGGGAGCAAAACGACTGCAAGTCATAACGAAAGATAGGATACCTCAAACTCATTTTCACATTTCATCGTTCTTTTTACAGTTCTGGATTCTTGCCTGATGTTATTGGATGTAATCTATCTACAACTGAACGCACATGGCAAGCAAACGAAAGGCTTTTAAAGTATATGTACTACAGTGTATATACATATATCAGGGATGCCCATGGGTTGGGTTAACCCATGGGTTGGATTGGGTTGGGTCAGAAAATAAGTCATGGTTGTAGGCCTACTCTATTACGGTGGGTTGGGTTGGGTCAGGTAACACTATTACCGGCATGGGTTGGGTTGGGTTGGAGATTTTGTGGGTTGGGTTAGATTGGGTTCTAAAACTGGACCCATGGACAACTCTGACATATATAGTATATATAATATTAGGCCTATATGAAAGGTACCTTCACAGAGGCTTACCTGAGCTTTCTAGCATCTAAACTATCTTTCCCGTGCAGCATCATGTAGCCAATACTGTATATAGGCCATCTAAGAAATTTCCCAGCGGCTGAGAAAATCTGAGAAAGTTTTGTAGGCGTTAGAATTACGATGCGTGATACCGTCACATCAGGATGCCGACTATTTAGTCCGTTCTTGCTGCCACTTATTTGCCGTTTGGACATTGAGGTTAGATCATGTCCCTATCCAAATACTTGGAATTTTCGAAACTTTAAAACATTTCGCTTCGTTTTATTGAGGAACAACTACACTGTGCAAACTCAAACTTGAACGTTTTTATTTATTTTATACTTTGAATTGTATTTGATTTTCTTTCAAAAAGTTAGCAGAAACTTTGGGAACATTTTTCATAACTTCATCGTTAGCAGTTTCGTCGCCAACTTGTTTTTGTTTGAATATTTCTTGCGACGGGCGCTACTCAATTTCTTCCAAGAAATCGCAGACCTAGTTGAAGCCAAGCACACAATTTAGATAGAAAGAACGAAAGAAAGAAAGAAAGAAAGACAGACAGACAGACATACAGACAGACAGACAGACAGACAGACAGACAGATAGGTAGATAGATAGATAGATAGATAGATAGATAGATAGATAGATAGATAGATAGATAGATAGATAGATAGATAGATAGATAGATAGATAGATAGATAGATAGATAGATAGATAGATAGATAGATAGATAGATAGATAGATAGATAGATAGATAGATAGATAGATAGATAGATAGATAGATAGATAGATAGATAGATAGATAGATAGATAGATAGATAGAGATATATAAAATTTACTCCCAAGCCCATCGTATTTCACTCATCGAAATACTTGCGATACGCCAAATAGCTTTATATTTCCAATTCTTTAGTTCTTCTGTCTGTTGCCATGTAAACAGTGCACTTATGATTGTGGTACTGTGTCAGCTGATTTTATTGGATGCTCGCTTTGCATTTTAACACCGTCCTTTACTAGTTTTTGCTACCATGCCATTATTGAAGAAACGACACCTCACTGGATGAATTTCATTTGCTTGGTCTAAGCGCATTGAAGGTGTTGTACCAAGTCGAATAAAATTACATACTGTATTTCTCTGTAACTGCTATTGCCTAACGAATACCGCCAGTTTCACTAATTGGCCTGCTCTTCTTGCTGTCAGTAACATAAATCTCCATCTATTGACAATAGAAATATCACTCAACAGTAAGTAGCAGAGGCGTAGTAAGGGGACGGTTAGGGGCAGCCGCCCCTGTTGCCGAGGTGGTCGGCGCCAAAATCGGGTTTTGGGTTAGTGTAACGAGCGAACAGAAAAAAAAACAAGTACGCCATAATCACTTGATTCGTAGACTCGTAGTGAAATAAATAAGTGGCTTCATCTCAGTGATGTTAATCCTTGTCCTGGTCCTTGTCCTTAAGGACTCCTTAAGGACCAATTTGAAGTCCTTGTCCTCGTCCTCGTCCTTGGGGAGTCAGTCCTCGTCCTTATCCTCGTCCTTGGGGGTTCGGTCCCTCGTCCTTATCCTCGTCCTTGCAGATCGGTCCTTGTCCTGGTCCTTGTAACTTGGTCCTTGAAAAGTCCTTATAAGGACCAAATTACTTGTATACCATTTTCAATTGTACTGATAATTATGTTCCAAGGTAAGAGTAGTATGTGGATTTATATTTTGGCTACATACTTGCTTTGAGTTACTCTAAATGTTTAGTCATTGTTTCCTTTATAATACCAGTTGATTCTTCAGCAAAATTCTTTGTTTCCCGGCTCCAGTTGAACGAGTGTTTTCATAAAGTGGTCTCATAATTAGACCTCACCGTGTGTGCATGACTGATCAGCTGCTGGAAACACTTTTTCATTTATTATTATTATTATTATTATTATTATTATTATTATTATTATTATTATTATTATTATTATTATTATTATTATTATTAAACTTGACAATTTCTTAAGCGCAGTAACATAGCTAGGTGGCTAAAGTCAAAGGCGCATTTGAAATGCAGCATTGCTGTTGACTACATTATGTTTTAAAAAATTTGTTTGCTTTTCTAATGTTGTGATTCGAAATGAAATTGTGTTTGGTTTTTTCCTTTCTAACTTTTTTGTCTGACAGAGGTTGGTCCTTGTCCTTGATCCTTGTCCTTGGGGGTCAGTCCTTGTGGTCCTTGTGCTTGCGCGGTAAGTCCTCGTCCTTGTCTTCGTCCTTGGAGGGTCGGTCCTCGTCCTTATCCTCGTCCTTGGGGGTTCGGTCCTTGTCCTTATCCTCGTCCTTGGGGGGTCGGTCCTTGTCCTTATCCTCGTCTTTGGGGGGTCGGTCCTTGTTAACATCACTGCTTCATCTTTTTTTGCTCGTCGGGGTTTTCTGTCGCAGATTGATGGAGCGCCGAAGTAAGATAAGTGACGACCTTTTTTGTTCGTCAAGATTTTTTGGAAGTTGAAGGGGACGCTATCAGTATGTTTTGCCCCCGGCGCCGGACACCCTCGCTGTGCCTCTGGTAAGTAGCTAATAATAACCTTCTTCTCTATAGAGCCAGCCATGACCTGCCATGTATGAAGCGCTCTAACCGGATCTTTGAAGCAAAAGCACATATTAGTTATCTGTTAGCAAGGTATTTATCGATTCACTGTTAGCGCTCAACAATCGCTAGCCAATTAAACCAGCTTCTCCAAAGATCAGGCCAGATATGGCAACATAATTACGAATGGTGTTTTATTGGACAAACAATGTGGTTTCGGAAACGGATCCGTCTATTTTGGCGCTCACATGAATGCATTCAGTGCTTGCCAGCGATCAGGTCAACTCGTTTAAACCATCCATTTTACACCATCCCGTCTTTGCGACTCTTGCGAAAACAGTTCAATGGGCGATTTTAAACTAGGCATAATTGAAGCACGACACAAGAACTGGAAAATTGCTTTTCATATTGTCTTTGGTAAGAGAACTTTCTTACGAATTATTGCACTTAGGCTTAGCTAATGTAAGTTTTTAATTGTTTCTGCTAATATTTCGCACACATAAAATTTGTTTAGAAAAGCTATAAGTCATGGTTTTACACACCGTTGTATTTTATTCATTCGATGGATCAAGAAATGCAGTAGACAAAAGCGACGTTTATTAAGAAATAGTTCATTTTCAAAAAATAGAGCTCATTTGACAAGTTTAATTTGAATACGTCGCTATCGGTATTATTCGACCTGTCTTAAAATATCAAAATAGACAATATCAACATACTTACGAGTCAGTCAAGTATCGACTTCCTTTCTAAAATTCTGGAGAATGTTGTCATTCAGCCTATATCCATAATTTGAGTCTGATAACTTACTCCCTCCACAGATCAATTAAGCTTCATCGCTACTCACTCGACTGCCGCATCGTAACCATCTGTTTCTTGCCTTTTTTAACGTTACTCTGCAATAGGTCTCTTAAAGAAGGCTGCCTACCTGCATCGCAGAAACTGGCAATAGTTAAGCCTAGGCTTAAGCAAACTGGCCTTGATGAGTCTGAAATGTCAAGTTATCGCCCTATCTCAAACCTCAGTTTCTTATCTAAGGTCCTTGAGAAGGTTGTCACTCTTCAGCTGCTTCCATATCTTGAGGCTAATGATTTGCTGCCGAAATACCAGTCTGGTTTCCGTGCTTCACACTCCACTGAAACGCTTCTCTTGCATCTTCTCTCAGATCTCTATAGGGCCATCGATCGGTCAGAAGTCACTATTCTTGCCCTATTTGATGTCAGTGCTGCTTTCGACACTGTTGACCATGATATTCTTCTACAGCGCCTCTCTGTCTCATTTGGTGTCTCTGGTCTTCCTCTGGCCTGGTTAAAATCCTATCTCTCTGAACGCCGCATGAGTGCATCACTTGGTTCTTCCTACTCCCGTGAAGTGCCAGTCACTTGTGGAGTCCCCCTCAGGGTTCGGTTCTTGGGCCGCTTCTGTATATACTTTATACTGCTGATGTTGCACGCTTGTTTGCACCATATAATTTTAAAAAAACATATGTACGCTGATGATATTCAGGCCTATTCACATTCCAGCCCCACTAATGCGCTGCAGATCACTCGTGAATTTGTTGAAGCCTCTGACTTACTTCATTCATGGATGCACTCAAATCGTCTTTTACTTAATCCAGCTAAAACTCAGCTCATCTGGTTTGGTACTCGAGGTCAGCTCTTAAAATTGATCATATGTCTGTGCAGGCTGCCTTCCCCGGCCTCTCTTTCTCCTCCTCTGTCCGTGATCTTGGTATAATTCTTGACTCTGAGTTAACCTTTATGGATCATATTAACTCACTTTGTCGCAGTTGCTTCTATCATCTCCGCCAGCTTAGAGTGATTCGACGTACACTAGACATGCCATCTGCTTCTACTTTGATTCATGCATTTATTTGCTCAAGGCTTGACTACTGTGGTTCACTTTTTGCTGGTCTTCCATCGGTGCGACTTGATAAACTCCAGATGGTTCTTCGTTCAGCAGCCAGGGTGATTGCTGGTGTCACAAGACGTGATCACATTAGTGATTATATGACGTCTATTTTACACTGGCTGCCTTATCCTGCTCGAGTTGAGTTTCGTATGTTGAGAGTGGTTGCACTCTCTCTTTATGGTGCCACTCCATCTTACCTTTCAGAGCTACTCCATCCCCTTAGCTCTATCCCTGGTCGGCCATGTCTTCGGTCCACAACCAATGGTCTTCTCAGTGTGCCCCAAGCACGAACTTCCATGTTCCTGAAGCGAGGTTTTGAATCAGTTGGCCCTATGCTTTGGAATGCTCTTGACGCCAGTATGCGTGGCTTAGCAACTCCTAATTCTATGGCCCTCTTTTTGAAACGACTTAAAACTTATCTCTTTGTTAATATACAGTAATTTGCTGTGGAAGCGCTTCTGAGTGATCTTTCAGAAGAGGCGCTATACAAATATCTTGTTACATTACATTACATTACATTACATCTTCTCTCGTACATTTAAGGCGCGATTGATTCTTCTGGTGTCTCATTTCCCCCGTTTAATGTCAGTATTGGAATGTTTGATGAAGACATGTCCCTCAACCGCTTATCTACATCCTATGGTCTAGAGCTCTGTATTCCATATGTAGAAAAACTAATAGTCATCATCTTTGCCAGGTAAGTGCATATTACAAATGAAATCATCGTCTCTGTCTAGAACTCTTTAGAAATCTTTAGAGGAGACAATATCTCATCGTCATCTCCATCTCTTGTCTTGAGAACAACGTTCCCGCAAATCGGATTCTTCGTTGCCACATACTGTAGATCCGTCATGAGGCCGTTGATTAGGTTTAACAAGAAGGAAGGCGTCCACGTGGTCGACCTCGAAAATACTGAAGGACCAACTTCCACACGACACTGGCATCCCTCTTACCAGCCTCCAAGAAAGACATGGTTGGAATGCGACACGACGACGATGATGATGATGACTGAACGTGATGATTAAAAAAATTTGCCTGGTACTGACATATGTATTGAACAGCGTAGAACGGTCCACTACGTGGGGAACTAGCTGGAGACTAAGTTGACTTTTCTCCTGACCGAGAACTCTGGGCGACTATGCCGTCGGCTGATGTTATAGATCTACCGGTAGTCGTCTAGTCATAATAGGGACGACTGCTTATTGGAGAGTACCCCCGTAGCCTGTATGTTGTAGGTTTATTTATTGACGCATCCGACAGAAGATGATGGACGTCTGTTACCCAGGGGAGTAGCCAGGAATTTGATTTCGGGGTACATATTTGGGAGTATATATTGTTATATATTATATACAAAATATTATATATATATATATATTATGTGTGTTATATAAATGTATATATATGTCAGATATACTGTTTTTTATATATACTGATTATACTGTAAACCGGTGCCACTGTTGTTATACTCAGCCCTTCGCATCAACCTTTTATTGTAATCCAAACTGTTACTCACAATATATTGTGAGTAACAGTTTGGATTACAATAAAAAAAAAAAGTTGTGTAACGTTACACCAAGACTTGGTGGTAATTCAGCTGCCACCATCGCTTGGTGTAACCTTACACCAAGCGATGGTGTACTCAAAACGCGAACCAGGTGTAAAGTTGACACCATGCTTTGGTGTAACCTCGGGAAAACTTGGTGTAAGTTAACCCCAAATTTTGGAGTAAATTTACCCCGAAAGCAGGAGTAGGGTCACATTAACATTGTGTAAAGTTGACACCATGCTTTGGTGTAAATTCGGAAAAACTTGATTTAAGTTTCCCCCAAATTGTTTTAAAGTGGAATAGTGGATACATACAATATACAAAAGTACAAAGCAACATAACAAAGTAAAGAGTAAGTTTACACAGAAAGCAAAAGTAGGGTTATATTTAATATATTAATATTGCGTTGCCTGCAAAATCTGTACCGCTATTTAGGGAGTTCTAAACCGGCGATAGAAAGGTGTGCTAAACTCACTGTCCTAATATTGCTCCCTTTCCTTAACGTTTTGCGCCATATACAGAATACTTGTTTCTTTGTTTCTCTACGCTATTTGGGTAATTATCATCTATGTATTATTTCTATAGGACCTCAGGCTTATTTATTATTGATTATTAATTCTTTTCACTGCTATTTTCTGATTTCGCCACACTATAGGTTACTCGACTAGGGTAACATTTACACTTAAATTAATCGTAACGCTACACAAAATTTTCTCGGTATACACTTCAGTGTAACCTGGTGTAACGTTACACGTAGGTTACTCGACTAAGGTAACATTTACACTTAAATTCATCGTAACGTTACACAAATTTTTCTCTGTGTATCCATACAGTCAATAAATATCATCCAACAAAGGTTTTAGCTTAGCCAATCAACTAAGGTAGCATGGTGATACTCACCAGGACTACAACTCATGACTAATGATTAATTTGCCAGGACAAGAGAATGGCAGATGATGACGATGGTGATGATGACTAGATAGGCACTTACTAAGCTCTTCCTAAGGACTATTATTGACTCTATCATTCACTACACATACATGATCAAGACAGTATCTGCTATCTCATGCATAGCCTTACCCGTAGCATATTACAGTATAATGTTATAATGAAGGCAGTTACAGTATAACATGTATACTCTTCAGACGAAATTACGCTAAAGCCTTCAAAAAATTGTGGCAACACGAGAAGAAAATTACAATCATCGTGGCGATATAATGTTTACAGCATACTATGAAACATTGACTGCAGGAAATGTCTTATACTTTCATCACATACACGATACAGTTAATTGCAAGTGAACGTCACGATATACTGTAGGTAACTCAATCATTTCATCCCGGAGTAGGCCCTAATAAAGTCTCACACAGCGCTATAGACGTCGATTTGCTAATAGCAATAACAGGAAATTCCACGTTTTTGCAGGTATATTAACAATTGCGAGCTTTTCGTTGCCCTATGACTCACAATATTGCACAGAGATCAAAGATGAAAGAATTTGCTACCACCAAGGCTCAACAGAGTCTCAAAATTGGGTAGACGCTTACAAGACATGTATCGAAAGCAACGCAACATTGCCTGTCATCCGAAACGTTGATGAAAAATTGAATTTAGAAAAGTATCTGAAAGAAAAACAAGTTGAATTTTATGGTACATGGTTGTCCGCACGGTGGGTCGCTTTCAAAAATTGGACTTGGATCAATGGCAAAGAATTCCAAGGGAATGCTATCAGTAAGATATTCTTCCTTACAATTATATGGTTTTTTTATAACAGGCCTAAATCATCAATATTTTACCTATGAAATGCACAATGAATCTTTGCTCTCGGCTTTTCTTAAGATATAGTAGAAAAATATTGATAGTTAACATCGATTTTCAGGTCCATTGTTTCGTCATGAAATAGAAACAAACGCAGTACTGAAAAATGATCTCTCGATCAGCACTGCATTCGTGTGCCCTTTTTGTCGTTACCTATGCCAGAACGGTGAGTGTTAATAACTTATCCCTGCTTTGCAGTTTCATTGTTTGTGGAAAATAACTTTTGTATCCTTATCGTCATAATATTGGTGCTTGTCTGTAAGTTAATAGAGTGACTATTCGATATAATTACTGTACAATTGAAACTGACACATTCAAGAAACATATAGGAAAGCTGGAAATGCATTTCAGTCCCCGGATATCTCAGCTTGCTGGAAAACTCTAAATCGTTCTTTGAAAACCCAGATTGATCTTGAAAATTTGCAAACACAGTATGAACTGTCTCTTTGAGATAGAGGAATGTGTAAAGGACCTACTTTATAACAGAAGCATGGTAAGTTGGTGACAGCTGGAGAAATTCCAAAAACTGCCTGACCCTACGAATTTTCCCCAGCCTTCTTTTATATGACCTTCAATGGCTTAATGTAGACATCAATGCCACTAGACTATGCAATTCTAGATGCTCTGAGACTGAGAGCAAAAATACGACGCTCACTTCTAAGCCGAGAAACTAACTGATCTTCGGTCTAAAGCTAACTTCGTTCTCTGCTGCTAACTAACTAGCGATAGGGCCTATCGTCCTGCCAGACATCAGGTCCTGAATGGCGAGCATGCAGTTTCATACTTTCTTCTCAAGATTGACCTCTTTCAAAATGCATTAATATTTCCCACTATTACACTCATAGTTAACCTTCATTCATTTTCTATCCTCACATAGCTCTGCCAAAGCAGTCATTGTGCATATGCATTTATGCATTTGCCCTATTTACAGGGCCATATTAAGGCGGGGGCTGAGGGGGCTGTAATCCCCCGGCCCATCATGAAAATAGGCCCACCGATTTTCGAGATAACCTATTTTTGCTTGTCAGCACGATTTGCAGCACGATTTGGAAGGAAGATAACCTTTTTTGCTTGTCAGAGATTTGCAGTATAGGCGACGGCCTTTTTTCTCAGCCCCAGGCCCACTCGGACCTTAATCCGGCCCTGCCTATTTATATAAAAATCTGATCTATCTATCGTCATCATACACTGTAGAAGCATAGACGGTGTTTTCTTGCACTGCTTCTGTTGTAAATCAGTATATGAATTACTATTCCAAGCAATTTTAGCATCACAGACATTTCAGAGATGAATTTCATTATTTGCCAATAAACAAATTCAGACTTAGACATATTAAGACATTTTCAAAGGTTAGATTATAGTTCAGCTATTCAGTTAAAATTCTTGGAACATCATGACGAAATGAAAGACTCTTTAGCCTATCGAGGTAATTCATCTGTGTTTAGGCCTATAGCGTGATCAGAAAGTAATTTCCAGAGAATTGCTAGCAATCGATTATGCACCGAAGCGATCTGAAAATGAAGTTTCGACCCAGGGGTAATGCCTATAAGATTAGCCATCTTTGATTTTCCCGCAATGTAATATTGCATTTGAACAAAAATATTCATTACCTGTAGCAGTGCTGAAAGTCTGCGAAAAAAGGCACAGGAGCTCACCAAAAACCTTGACAAGCAAAAAAATGCTTTCTTATATTTTTCTATTTTTTTCTTCTTGAAATGCCCTGACAAGCAAAAAAAGAAGGTCGTTCTTATATTTTTCTTACATTTTTTTATATGTTTTCTATTTTTCATTCTTGAAATGCCCTGACAACTTGACAAGAAAAACAAATTTCATGGTCCAAAAAGATGCGGAGCTCCGTTCCGCCACGTTCCAGCTGACTTTCAGCACTGATCTGTAGTGTGATTTGCTGTGATTTAGATGGTCAATGCAACAATGGAAGAGGAATCCAACTGACGAACAGTTGCCTCCTGATTCCGAGTAATAAGTTTAAGAAAATATCGTGGTACGGCGCTAGATCAGAATGTGAACTCAAAGGAGGCGATCTCGCTGTATTGGAAAATGATGACTTCGAGATACTCAAGAATGATAGTGGATGGGATTACAAGGGCTCTTTCTATTACATAGGGTTAAGAAAAGGCTCGTGGTTTTGGATGTGCACACTACCAAAAAGTAGAGGTCTGTATTAATCGAACATCAAACACCATACATGGGGTTCTGATGCCACGCATTGGTTTAATCTATATATGATGACCATAATAGGCGGTATGAATAGATGCTATTTACCGCCTTCATTAAACAATTTTTACTAATTCCATCTTTTAAATGACAAAATTTGTCAATAGCAGATCAATAATGACTTTCTGTCTCAAATATGAAAATCGCAATTTGCCAAAAGATAAAAACAGAGAACAATAACCGAAAAAATAAAAATAAGCTCGCTGTCACTATAAGTAAATGAATCCAAATAAACAACAAATTGTTTCGAAATTAGCTCAGGTCTTTTTGCATAGAAGTAGTAAACTCGCAACTTTAATTAACTCTATTTCATAATTATTGTTTCGGTTCTCAGTATTTCATTCAGAGGCATCCATGCCATTGGAAAATGTCATAGGCCTAAATGCCAAATGCCTGTCTAGAGATTATCTTAAAGATTTCTGGAGTGTTTTGAATAACATATAGGCTACCACTTTTGGAAAGCTGTTTAAAACGAACCTTTAAACTCCACACCTCAAGCTCTCAACGTGTATGGATCACTAATAATAATTAATATTATTCATTAATAAATATTATTACGTGCATTTTATATTGCTTGTGTCAGGTGAAGAAGAAGAAAGAGAAGAAGTGATATACCACAATTTCGAAGAATACCCTACTACTTCTAGAAATTTCACAGAGAATTTCTGCATTTCCTCTCGCAGATCCGGCCTATGGGAATCGTCATCGTGTACTGAATATTATTCAGTGATTTGCCAAAGACGAGGTAGCAGCTTCGCTATTTTTTTATATAAATTGTATATGTGAAGTCAATCGGGCCGTAGAAAGTGAATATAATTGTTTTGGTTTGACGCTGTCTCTTCTTCTTCTTCTTCTTCTTCTTCTTCTTCTTCTTCTTCTTCTTCTTCTTCTTCTTCTTCTTCTTCTTCTTCTTCTTCTTCTCAGGTACCATGCACTGCTGCGCCGGCGGCCATGGACTTCCACTTTTCACGATCTCTGGTATTCCTCAGGAGTTCGATGTTGTTGTCTATCTGAAACCCATCTCTTTGTTTGTCTGCGTATTTTGATCTTTGCTCTCCTGATCTTTTACCCTCCACCATGCCTGTCACTGCCAAATTCTCGAGTCCCTCTTTCCTCATCAAGTGCCAAAAATGTCACTTGTCTTAGCTTGACTGTATCCATCAGTGTTTCTTCCTCTTTCATCATCTGTAAAAGTTCATTGTTGGTTCTTTATCCGTCCGCGGAACTTTTAACATTCTCCCGTAGAACCACGTTCTGCCGCTTCGTGTTTCTTTTTTATAGATTTTGATATGGTCCAAGTCTCTGCTCCATAAAGCAGAACTGGCCATACGTAGTACTTAAGTATTCTGAGACGTGGTCCTTTTGAAATTTTCTTGCTTTTCAGTACCTATTTCGTTTCCATGAAAGCAGATTTTGCCAGGCCGATTTTTGCCTTTAAGTCTTTGTCCCTTCTTCTCCTAGCTTAGCGCGTCTCTGTCCGTTCACAGGAATAAACATTTATTAAAAATCCGTTAAAATTAATATGAATATTAAAACTAATTAGCTCAATTAAATTATTTAAAAAATAGACTAGCAAGTTATACAGTTACCCAATTAAACATTTGATAACGATAGCAAGTAACTAATAGGCTAATAATATTCTCGCCATCCGTGGCGTTCGCCACACTTAAGGCTATTAATTTGTATCTTTCAATTAAATTCATGCTATAGCATCAAACGAAGACTATATTTCTTTTCCGCATTATACTGTAAATGTGTGATTTGTATTTTATACTATATATAGCTATTGATTTTCGAATATTTACAAATTGTTGCAGAGCCGAAACTCCAGGCTGCTATTGATAGGACTACCAGCGTCGTCGATTGGCGAATTAGCGGAAACGCATGTGAGTCTGACTACGAAAGACTAATTCGTAGACCCTACTACACAATTCTTTCTTTTCATTTTCAAACCGTCTCCATTACTTTGCTTTCCTTTCGTTTATTTACTGTATATATCCGCTAAAACAAACTATTCTGCCTAAACATTATGCCAATCCGTGTGACTTCATCATGAACAAGTACGTATTTTTAGATATAGCAACAATAACTCAAATTCATTGGCAGCTAGCGTTATCTTTATATTCTACGTGGCTAAGCAAAGAACGCAGTTCAGCTCCCCTTCAAAAAATACATTAGACGATCATTTTATTCTTTTAAAACCAACAAAAATCGTGGGAGATTAGGCCTACACACTTCTGAAAAGCATGACTCCGCATTAAGTCCCCTAAATATTATTTCGCTATGTTAGTTACTCAATGAAGCATCTGACCATAGAGTTATTTGCTCTATAGGCCTATATGGCATATATAGACTATCAGTTTTCCTGGAAGGAATAATTTTAGCAATTAGATGTACGTTTAGGTATAGCAGTAATATTAATTTTTAGTAAAATTAAATTGGTAATTGGATAGTTTAAATTAGGTTAATTAATCAGTAAAAATCTCGGAAGAACAAAAACTGTGTTGTACGATGTAAATAAAATAATTGGGAGTTTTTTTAGTTCTTGACAAATTTGTGACATACCGCTGGGGGCATTATTATGAATGCTGTCCCTAATTTTCTTTTGGAGCCATTCCTCGAATGTGTGAAACGTCTGTTTGTTTTAGTTGCAATAACGATGATCACAGTTGGTGCTTTGTTGTTCATCGCCATCAGTGTGAGCGTAGGGCTCGTTATTCGAAGGCAAGTCTACACTTCGATATATACAGTATACAAGTGCTGTTTCAACTATATGATGCATTAGCAGACATAATTTGCGAAAGATAAATGAATTCTAATGATTATTTAGTCCCACTCGAACATAAGTTGTTCTGATTTATATAGAATATCATTTGCGATAAACTTTAACTTATTTGCAAAATAGACGTAATTGCAATCGTGATTACAATAGATCCACAGTTATTTTTCTAGAGCAACATAAACCTAATTCCCTTGAAAGCGCCAACAATGAGATGCCTGCATGTATTTAGTTTCAGACATGTAAAACATGTTTGTCATTATTCGTACGCAGAAAAACTTCCAAGAACACAGTGGAACCTTCTTCTGATAAACAATACCAAGGCATCCAAAAAGCGCATGATGTTTACACCGATCGAGAACCCAGTGACTATTATGAGGAGATAGAATTAAACGAAGACGGGTACCAGGAACTGAGAACATCTGAAATGAACACTTACTTCGACGTAATTGGATAGAGGACACGATTTGCTGGAAACGCACAGTACTGTAGTAGTAGGCCTATTCAATATTTTAGTCAAACTTATTGTGGGGCTGTCCATTAATTATGTCAACAATTGTTGGGCAATTTTTGACCCCCTCCCCTTGTCAGCAACTGTCAACTTTCAGTTACCCCCTATAATTACGTCAAAACGTTTGACCCCCACTCCCGAGATCACTGACAGGTCCCAATAACAAGGTTATTATTTTTTGCGGTGATGACCATTTTTCCCTTGTTTTGCTAATCGAGTGTCATAATGTGGCTGTGATGACGTTTTTGCCATGCTTTTTTCCATTGCAATAAGTAGTAATCCATGAAATTTCCTATTTTTTATTATTTGTAAAAAGTGAAATTGTTGACGTCAACTTCTCTTGACCCCCTAGTGACCCTATCCCTGTCAACAACTGTCAAACTTTTCAAACCCCCTCCCCTAAATTGTTGACGTAATTAATGGACAGCCCCTGTTGCGATTATTCTGGAAAACACGTAACTAACTAAATAACCAAAGAACTGCGACAGTGCAATTGACAGTGCAACGTACACATCATCAGTTGATGCTGGATTCAATGTACAGAATCGTAATCCCTCATTATCTGGTCCAATAAAGCAGTCTAATTTTCCGGTTACAGTTCCAACTGATAGACCTTAGGGAACGGATAGGTTTTGAGTCTTGATCGAAAGTTTAGAAGAGTCAGCAGAGCGGAATAATTAAAGAAGTGAGCTACGCAGTCAAGACTCAGCCACTCATAAGGCTCCCTTACCCAGAGTTGTGTCAGTGTGAGTTATTTGAAGAGTTTATGCATCCGAAAACCTGGCCGAGTACAGGCTATAAATAGTAAGAAAAGAATGGAGATATGAAAGTTCTATCGAATCTAGCACCCTATGGACCAGTATGCAGATTAATCCTTTCTCTTATATCTAGCTAGTAAAATTATGTAAGAATATACGTAATATTTTCGTTTTTAGGAATTTTAGTATTGACCCGAACCAGTGAGTTATTTGTTCTTTAAAGCACAGAAAGGAGGGCTTGGAGATTCCAGCTTTGCAATAAATAAATAGACTACGCGACTAAATAGGCCTACCGCAACATTGGCAATTTTAAAAAAGTATATTCGGATAACTATATATGAGGGAAGGATAGACATATTTGAGAATATTCTATATTTCGCAGAGTACTGTGCTATAACATTTATAAATTTGGTGTCCGTTTTACTTTGAATATTCAAGAATTGCTTATCTGGATATAGGAATATATTTAGCACAATTTTCCTGTATTAATTTATTTTCATTAGATAGGAAGATTGTGGCATCGGTATTCTCTATTTCCTAGAGATCTATGTTATAAATGAAGTGTTCGCTATATCTTGAATATTTAATGATGCGAAGTTTGAATGATTTGTCTTTTAAGCCGCTATGCATGATCGCTTCACAGCATCCATTTGAGATTGGAATCGGTTTTTATAAAAGATGCTGCATATAATCCAATTTATTATATGTGTTGATTATATCAATGCTATCCAAGTGTGACTTAATGAAATGCTCCAATATTATTCGTTCTTGGTCACATACGTAATGCTGTAAGCCTTTTGTAAGACGTTGATTTTGATCACAGATCACATCGTGCTCAAAGACTTGTTTCTGATTCAGCTCCACTTAATGTATGTGTAACATCGAAACAAATTAAGCATCTATTACATTATTGACCTACCCCTGTATAAGTTAAGCACTTATTGCTGGCTTGCGGTATAATATACTACAACCACATTTAAGCATATGAAGTCAATTGCCTACAAACAAAAACATGATCATGGCGAAGAGAAAGAAGGCATATATACTCCAGACTAAATGACCAAAAGCACAATTCATGGCTCCCAAATTGCAATAAAATCGCCCAGTCAGAAGCGTCCCTAACAGCTTCTATTTTTTCCATTAGCCGTAGTCACTAAGAGTATCGACTCCAGTCAAGAAACAACCACAGCTTGGTTTTCCGTAGAACTTACAGTATATTAACGCTAAAGAGCAAAGCAATACACAGATCGGTAGCACTTCGTGGAAATACAATTAATACAATGCTGGCCTCGTTGACTCTTTTCTCATGCGCTTTTATTAGGGATAAGACCGCAAATATATTCAGATGTTCTACTTACTGGACTTGTTTATCGGTAAAGACCACGGGGTAATCTTAGGTCAGAAGGTCAGATAACTCGTCTAGTGGATCAATTTTCGTTTCTTCGTAAAAACTTCAAAAATGCGAGAGCCTATCATAGAATTCCAGATGCCTTCTCTTGATTTAAGTTTCCAGGTTCTCTATTACGTCTCCATTTGATTCGTGTTTATAAATCCTAAAAGCACACCATCGATGTTATTGTTCAATACTGCATTAATTTGCAGTTCAAGATGAATTTTCTGAACGTCGAACGCCCTTGTTCAAAGCACTCTCTTGTATGAAAAACTTAAAAATCTAAACCAAATGTAGGCCTAAAACAAATTGCTCGAAATTTCACCTTTGACCGATGTTAACTCTTATTGAATCCATCTTACAAAACACATGAGTTTGAATGGAGTCATCTCTTAGTTAAAACAATTGTATCACATTCATTTAAATATAAAAATGCTCTGAAGCTTTTCAAAGGCTCAGTTCATTACCAAGTAGGCATATGAAGGTAGAAAACTACAGGCGATCATTCAAAAATTACGCTACCGTTAATAGTACGGAGTAATTGAGAGCAATTTTGCATAATTTAGACTTATAGGCCTAAGTAATATAATGTAATGCAATGCAACATTTGTATTGCGTCTCTCATATTTCTACTTCCGGTTTTGGAGCCGCAAGATAAAATAGCGAGACTTTATCTTTCGCGACAGAGTAAGAATTGAGACCCGAGTGGATGGGATCAATGCATTCCAGAGAAGATCATTTGAGAGGATCCAGTCACTGTGAATACCCGACGCTGAGTAAAAGCAATGCGTGATCTGGAGACGCAAATATTCTTCCGATCAGCGGAGCGGATCAGGCGATATGCAAAGAAAGAGGGTAGTTTGATAAGTTCAGTGCAATAATCTTACAAAAATTTATTGAAAAACGTTTTCATTGATTTTGTAGGGTTTTGAGGGCTGATTCCAAATATGCAGATTTCTCCTATCGCGTATGGTTTTTCTACAATTTCCGCAAATCAAATTATTTTGTGCAGCTGAAATGTAGAACAATTACGAGAAAGGTGTATAATAAAACCAGTAAAAATGTAGTTACCAAAATAATAATTATTTAGGCTATTTGAATTTATTTAATGCAGTCAGAAATTGGAAGTCAACGAAGGTTTTAGGCATATTATCTGAGATGCTAGAGTAGCGAAAGCTCTAGCCACAAGACGAGCTGCAGCATTTAGAACAGATTGAAGAGTATTGCGGAGTGGAAAGAAGGCTTTTGCACAGACCAAGATAAAGTGAATTGCAATAGCCTAACCTACTAGTAACAAAGGCATGAACCAGATATTTGGCTGCAGACAGAGAAAACGTAGAACGAATTACCCCAAATTGCCCAAATTGGTAAAAGCAGGATCGAGAGATTCTAGGTTAGAAAAATGCTCTTTTAAGATCAAGTTACTGTCAATGTAAATAAATGTAAATACCAAGGTTCTTGACACAATTTGAGAAGATAGAATAGGAGAGAGATAACAATCAATTTTAATATAATACAGTAGGTATTTAGTACCAAGCTAGGTAAATTGAGTCTTGTCAGGGTTGAGTCTAAGGGCTCATTCTCGCTCTTTTGTCGCCGCTTTTCTATCAGTAAATTATCTGGTCTCATAAGCCACATGTTCATGTTACCATTTTATCTTACTTAAATATAATTATATCATAGAATCAATAGTCTCAATGCAACGTTTAATGGCACATAAACTGCTGATAATTAACCAAGGTCACATTCTTGTCAACTTTCTAGCAGCCTCATCTCAAAACAAACAGTTCTGACAAGTAGTTTGATCTGGACTCGATACTACCATTTCAAATTCAGAAATATAATATATAGATATATAATTGCATGACCTTTAATTCAAGAGCATTGAAACGGTGACTGTACAAATACTGGTCTGCTATATATTGTCTACTAGCTATTTATCCGTCAAAAATGACGGCGAGCTTGGCTTTTTTCGTGCCCGAAAACTTTGTTAATGTTCAAGCATTTTATCCAATGACTTTTCTTTAATAAGGCAGTGTTGCATAGTATTTGAAATGCAAGTATTTGAAACACGTATTTGAAATACATTTGATGTGTTTTGTATTTTGTTTTATAGTTACTGAGAAAGTATATTGTATTTTGTATTTGAAATACATTTCAGAAGTATTTTGTGTATTTTAAATACAATTTACAGTCAAATACTTTTCTGTATTGTATTAAAAGTAAGCAACTACCATCTAGTCGAACCACTAATTACATTTAACCGGACTTACTTGCTTCCTTATTTTCAAAATAATTCTTTCATTATTATGTATCCTATGCTTTCACTGAATCAATGGATGGTATAAAAGGCGTCGCGTGGTGAAGTCAGCAAAGTCTAGGCAATACCGGTTATTCTAGATGGCACATACATTGTTATAAAAAGCCAAGATGGGGACAGAGCTGTACACCGGTGAATTTTATGTTGATGATGACAACTGACTTTAACTGAGCAGGCCTAATTAATCGTCATTGCCAGTTTAATCAAGGTATTTTATCTGACTATATTAGCTATCGTGATAGAAATAGAAATGTTCATTCTGCAATTTCTGCTGTTACCTTTACTTTGGCGTTGACTGTTGAGTGTAGACACTAACTAGACAGGCACTGTTTTTGTTACAATATTATTACATTTACCTTATTGCACCTATTAAAGCATTTGGAATTAGAGAATACTAAGCCCTTTACACTGTAGTCGATTGTTATGGGGCCACTGAAAGTATTTTGTATTAGAAATACATATCTAAAATGTATTTTGCATTTTATATCTTGCTCTCCTCCTGGAAGTATTTAGGAGAAAGTATTTGAAATACATTTTAAAGATATATTTTGTATTTTGTATTTTAAATACTTTTAAAAAGTATTTTATACAACGCTGTTAATCGGAACATGGCTTGAGCATTGAGCAGTTTGGCGTAAGAACGATTATGATGGATGAATAATCGAATATCTGAATTATGTTGGTCAATGATATCCAGTTGTTGTGGAGTAGTATGGGGAAGGTAGGAATGAGTAACCTATGGAAAAACTGATGCTATAAATTTTTAGTGCATTGGATCATTTGTCGCTCAAATGATTCAATAACATCAAACCATTTTTGCAAATTGATCGTCTACGAGGAATATCAATAAAACAATAATGCATTATCTATTACAAGAATGTGGACATTTATCGTTTACATTTTGTACTGACCTTAATATTATGGACTTTGTCTGTTAATATTGTATCATGTCGTCTATCAACAGCTGTCTGAGGTCAATTTTCCATGTGAGCAAATGCCTTATAACCAATTGTCCTTGTGAGAAATTGTCCTATGACCAACTGTCCAGTGTCCATGTGATCAAAGTGCACTGAAAACTTGTGACCAATCGTCCTATGAGCAAAATTCCGGCTACCGTTTATAAGGTAATTATCGAAGCACTGTTATAACTCAACAGTTAGTAGCCAGCTTCTCTACAGATCAAGTAATTTGTGGTAACACGTGCCTAATTACAAATTTTATCTCACTGGATAAAACTGAGGCATTGAGAATTGAAGCACTCAGATGAATACATTCAGGGGTTGATAACAATCAAGTCAACCCGTTTAATTAATTCTAAAATTAATCATTCAGACTTTTGAGTTTAGGAAAACAGTCAAACGGGCGATTTTATACTATAAAAGAATGCGCCATAGGAACTGGAAACATTTTGCTCATATTGCCTTTGGTAAGATAGAGTTTTCTTACTCATTATTGTATTCAATTGTCATGATGGTAATAATGTGTGCAGCATATTATGAGACATGGGCCGCAGTGAATGTTTAATTCAAATACTTTACAGTGTACAGGTAACAGAAAATTCCACATTGTTGCAGGACTGTTATCATTTGCGAGTTTCTCGTTGTCTGATGACTCACAATATTGCACCGAGGTCAAAGATGAGCAAATTTGCTACCTCCGAACCTCAGCACAGACTCTAAATTGGGTAGAAGCTGGTAAGGCATGCGACAACATTAACGCAACTCTGCCTGTCATCCACGACTTCGATGAAAACTCCAATTTAGAAAAGTATTTGACAGAAAGCAAATTCGACATTTCTAATATATGGTTGTCCGCACGGTGGGTCCGTTTCCAGAATTGGACTTGGATCAATGGCAAAAAATTCCAGGGGAAACTTATGAGTAAGATTGCCTACTCTTCTTTACAGTCATATTTTTCCGCTTTGTTTAGGCCTATGCTTAAGTTAATCCGAAACAATTTTTACATATGAAATGTATTGTTATTGTTATTGTTCATGACAATTTATATAGCGCCGTAACATAGCAAGGGCCAAATTCAAGGGTGCTTTACAATAAGCGTGGAAACGAGATGTTGAATAGGTGCGTCTTTAACTTGTTCACAAACTCTCCGAAGGAAGTCACGAACGACACGCAGTCCGGCAGTGAATTCCACAGGAGAGGATTTCCGCGCGAGAAAGAGCGTTCTCCAAACTTGACGGTCTTCGACGGAGGTGGAACATAAAGTTGAATTCGAGTTCTGGAACGAAGGTGGAGCCGTTGATCTGGAAATGTAAGCTGAATAAATAAATTTGCAAGATGTAGAAGATAAATATTGATAGTTAACTTGCTCCGCTCTTATCGACTGGCAGGTCCATTGTATGGTGGTGAAAAAAATACGCATGCAGCGCTGAAAAATTATGCATGGAAATGGAGTGGTCACATAATCTTCGGTGAATATCCGTTCTATGGTTATCGATATCTGTGTCAGAACGGTAAGTTTTAGCAACTTATTATGGCTTTGCCATTGTTTGTGGAAAATAACGTTTTCATTCAAATGTTCATAGTATTGTGTATGTCCGTGAGTTTGTAGATTGACTACTTAATTTAAGTATAAATAAAATTATTACACCGTGTTCCATAGAAACCAATCCGCTTCAATTTTGCAATAACTAAGCTCTACAATGATGCAGGTGAGGAATTTTAAAAGCTTACTTGTGATTGACTTCGAGTAATGCCAGGATTGGGAACCAGTCTTTCCTGAGAGACACTCAGATTCATTGGTCCAGATCTGTGGCGTCGCAACAGCCCTGACCTGAATCCGGTTGATTACAAGATCTGGGTTAAAATGCAGGAGCAGTATTAGCCTACACTGTAAGCAGTAAACTCCTTCCAGAACTCTCAAGGCCAACCTCAAGGCGCATAGGGTGGCGCTGATCTAGGTTTCCAAGGCCCTTAGCCAGGCGACTGGCGCAAGTCACATGATACGGGGCCCCAGTGTTGTCACGCCTGTTTACTCCGATGATTGGTGAAAGAAGGCTATTCTATCCTATTCCCTAGATGATTGATTTAACGCTATAGCTTATCTAGAGCTAAAGTCAAGAGCGTTTTACAAATGTTCGTAAGATATGCGAGTCGATCTTAGGGCTCTTGCGGGTCTCGAACCGTCTCGTGAATAAGCTGGTGCACTGTGCCAAGCTTTCGGGCAGCGCTATAAAAATTTCGTGTTTACTTACTTACTTACTTACCTTCTGCTCCGTCGTCCAACGTTGTTGCCATTCTGCTAACTTCCTGCCTACTGTAAAAATCACCAATAAAGGAGGCGTGGGAGATGAGGCAACGATTGAATGAAGAGTGGTCTCTAATGTCGCAGTGCGCTTCTGACATAGCCTTGCCTTTGTGTATTGGCAGAAGGCTGGAGCTTTGAAGATATAACATTGTGATATTTTTGATTGATATCGAGAATATTGTATTTTCTGCATGATCATGTAGGCGAACTGCCGTTTTACGAACAATGGGCATTGCTGAACATTTCGCATAAACGTCGATTAACCTAAAAATGTAGGCGAAATCCAGTGCAAGCAAAATTGCGTGTAGGCCAGTGGTTCACAAACTTTGTAGGAATTCTTGCATCGCGGTCCCTGAGAAATTTTTGTGATGACTCGCGGACCATTCAAAATTTGAATTAACTCTAATCAACATTAATTATAGATATAGGCTACCTGTTTTGTCTATCTCTTATTTAATCAAAAGATTGCAAATCTTAATCATCAAACATAAATTCAAATGGAATCAGAACTCTTAGAGCCATCCAGATGTTTTGTGTTCTGAGGTTTACGGGAGATATCTCGAGAAAGTAATACATTCACGGTCCCCCAGAAACCGCTTGGCGCAGACTCCAGTTTGGAGAACCACTGGTGTAGGCGAATTGTCCTGCTCCTCACCGAAATGTACATGAAAACGGGGCGCTAGGACAAAATGTAAGCGGACAAAATGTCATAGGGACAAAATGTCAGCGGACAAAAATGTCACAGACAAAATATAACCCTAACTCTAACCCTAACACTAAACCGTGACATTTTGTCCGCTGACATTTTGCCCCCACAACATTTTGTTCGTGGCATTTTGTCCGGAAAAATGTTTGTCACGGAAAGGCGGATATTCGAGGTGAAGTACCTATAAAATTACCTATATTTGCTTTATTGCCTGATGTACGAATTACTGTGATTTAGGTGGTCAATGCAAAATTGGAACAGGAGTTCAACTGTCAAACAGTTGCCTCATTCCGAGTAACATGTCCGCGAACTGGTACGACGCTAGAGTAGACTGCGAACTCAAAGGAGGAAATCTCGCTATATTGATGGGTGACGACTACAAGATCGTCGAGAATATTACTACGCAGAGCAGTGAATATATTTCCTTTTGGATGGGACTAAGAAAAGGCTCGTGGTTTTGGAAACACGCAATACCAAAAAGTAGAGGTTTGTATTAATCGAACTTCAAGCAACGCTCTGAATCCACACGTATTGGTCAAATCCTGTGCCTATAACGTCAATGACGCGATTTAAAGTGGTTTACGTGACTAAGTTATTCTGTGTGAAAACCACCGTAATAATTAGGCCTATTCTTAACATTTAATGATCTAGTTTTCCAGATAACATTTGAATCCATATTGTGCCGCTTCCTGTGACATCACATTGAAAGCATATATTTTCATAGGCAGCACAAATTACTTCAACTCAGTCGCAAACTGTTCTACGTTGTATTTGTCTACAACCATTCAACTAAAACTATTTTTCTTTCTTGGTCCCACCCTATTCTTGAATAATTTCCTCTTGTGCTACTATTGTGTGCTAATGTGAAGAATCGCTCGTTTAAATTTAAAATCTCAAGCACTACTCTACAGTCTACACGAATGTTTCATTAATTGCTTGTATTTTTCTAACTGCTAGTGCCAGATGAAGGAGAAGAAAATGGGGAAGTGAAATACCTTAATTTCAATGAAGACCCTCCTTATCCTACACGATTAACAGACAATTTTTGCATTTCCTCTCGCAGATCTGGTCTGTGGGAACCATCATGGTGTGAAGAGAATTATTCAGTGATTTGCCAAAGACGAGGTTGTAAAGTCACTTCTGTTTTTATATAGGCTAGGCCTAGAACAGAATTCGAAAATTCGAAAATCACTAGGACCAGAGAATTCAATACAATTGCTTCATTCCATGCCAGTTCACTCGTCAGAAAATTCGCAAATACCGAATGAACATGTTTACTTGTCTCAATTAATTTTGCGCTATAACATCGAACTAATACTATTTTGTTTGATCCGCATTGAAGATTAAAGACATTTTAAATAATTGTAAATTATTTTCTAATATTTACAAATTGTTGTAGAGCCAAAACACAGACTTGCAAATGAGACAAGTGTCTCCGAGCTGGAAATTAACAAAAATACTCGTATATGTGAGTTTGACAAAGCTATGACTAACTCCTACTAAATTCTTGATCCAATCTTCCATCATCGCCATTATCTTGTTTCCATTCCTTTGTTTACTTGGAGAAGTAAACCATTTTTCCAAATATTAGGCCTGTGACATCACCTTGAAAGTATATATTTTCGTAGGTAGCACAAATTACTCCAATTCATTTACAAAAAACGTGTTTTCGAGGTAAAATATAGAACGTAACAAAAGCTTTCAACATCTATGTTAAATTCAAACTTAGTCAGCTTTGCAAATCATTTTATCGAGCACAGATTTTGAAAGAAGCATATTTGTTGCTTGATTGCCTTAAGACTTTCTGAGCACCTGTGCTTACGCTTTCTACTTTACACACTTGTTGAATTTGTTTCGTATTGATAATTCACCGCATGACAAATTATTTCTTCAGAGTTTGCTACCTCTACAATTTTTGTGGACCCTACAGACTTTAACAGGCTCAACTTTAATAGGACCTTGAAATTTCTCATTCCCGCATTGTTAAAACACAACAATTCACATTTATACTGTAAGCTACGTAAGCCTTCAGCGACATAGGTCCTACACTATGATAATGCGGATCCGGTATACTCCATAGGCCAGCGTCGGAGAACCTGTGGCGTATCCAGAGGATTTGGAGGTTAAACCCCTCTTGGTTGTTAGGCCAAATTGTTTGATTGCTTATTGCGTATTATTGTTATTGTTGTGGGACACGTTGATACAGCTATATAATGAAAGGAAATAATAGGTTACGACCTTTTTCAGCTTGTCTCGGGGTTAAGTTAAGAAGTAAAGAAAGGAAAAGCAAATAATATTTGGTAACGACCATTTTTGCTTGTCAAGATTTTTAGGAATTGAGAATGGCCATAACCTCCTTCCGGAAATTCTGGCTACGCCACTGTGGAGAACCGAAGGGTTTTGCGCCTTCAGTTTTACACGGCAACGGCTGAATGAGGACCGATCTTAAGCCATTCTTAAATATAAATTAGGACTTTTTCAAAAACTTATCGCGTTTAAGATTGTCATATTCCTGTCTTCAAAATACCGGACACCCGTTTGTATGTGGGAAAAATGCAAACGTAACTAGGTGGAGCACGGAAAAGAATTGTATTATAGGCCTACAAACCTATTTCAGCTATTCGGTCAAAACTAAATTGTAATTTGGTCATTTTACGCGTTCATTCTAAACTTCAAATCCGTTTTCTCAAAATGTTACTTTTTTGGATAGGCCACTCTGGTCCACAACACCTCAAATATTATAGGGCATATATTGCAAATAAAACAATAAAATTGCTACTGTCTTTTTAAATGTAATATGAAAATTGTGCCCCTTACAAAAATAAAAATAAAAGAAACTGCTACATGACTTTGTGCATTTATTTACTGGACTTGGCTGCTTTTATTAATATATTGTTTTTTTAAACTGCATAAAATATACTTAAAAATTCCATCTCACAAATTCTCTTCCATGTAGTCAATAGATCAAGTGAACCAATAGCAATTGAGCCATTGAACGTATACTATGCAACCGGCAATACCGGTTTTACGGGGGGCTTTAGGATTTAACAAACTCAGTCAACTGTTGGAACATGACTGATCAATTCATGAAATTCTGCCTCACAAAAATTTAAAACATTATTTTAATTCTTCACGCTCTTTGACCGGGTTGGAAATTTCCTCTACAAGTCTTTTTTAAAAACTTTAAAATCAGATTGTCTACGATTTCAAAACTCACTTCTTAGTAGGTGCTGTGTATTTCTACGTTAGCGACCATGGATTTCCACTTTGTTCTATCTTGACATCCTCTTATTAGTTCGATTGTTATTCATTATTCTCTCAATTCCTTCTCGTAGGCAGTCTACATGTGTGTTTCTCTGCCTTCCTCTTGTTCTTCTCCCCTCCACTTTTCCGGTTATTGCCAAATGCTCCAGTCCTTCCTTCCTCATTACATGTCCGAAGAAGGAAAGCTGCCTTTTTTGATGGTTGCCATCAGACTTCTTTCTATTCCAATTTCATTCAAAATCTCTTCATTGGTTTGCTTTTCCGTCCATGAAATCTTCAGCATCCTTCGCAGAAACCACATTTCTGTGGCTTCCAATTTCTTCTCCATGGCCTTGGATATAGTCCATGTCTCTGCTCCATACAAGAGTACTGACCAAATATAGCATTTGAGCACTCTTAATCGTGTCTCGTAAGAGATGTGCCTATTTGTAAGTATCGTTTTCAAAACTCACTAATAATGTTTTAAAGTTCGCAAATAGGCCTACGGCAAATAAAATTTGTAAATTAAAAATCAAATTGAATGTGGACGCAGACTTGTCGCCTCTGATCTGGTTCCAGTCAATAACTTGAAAGCTGAAAATTGAAAGATTCTAGTCTACCTAAACGCCTAAACCGACTTTTTAGGTCCTATAGTATTTTCAAAAATTAATCTTCTTTCGCAATAACGCAAGGAAAGCGTATTGCAGCCATTTTGCTCTGAAATTCCAGTAACAATATGAAATCTCGGAGGTGGATGGATAAATCCTGCCGGTTAAGCGAATTTGCCATACTCGTGGGATTTTGAAGACGCGTAACAAAGGTATGTTCCTGGGAAAATTTAAAAAGTGATAATTTTCAAGAAATTTCAAATTTTATTTCTCTCCGTTTGTCTAATTTGGCAAAATATGAATATTTCTGCCTAATATATTTGCCATATTTTCATTCGAATAATATTGACTCGGAGCTTTTGTTTTGCTATTTATTAAAAACTCAGAAGATTCCTTTCAACTAACGTTCGCCAGATGGCCTAATGCATTCTGATGTTGCATGCCATGATTAGGGTCGCTGGAATGGACCGCGGTTCCAAAATGTTTGAGAAACCCTGTTTTAGACTACATAATCGTACACATTTTGAATTTGAGTTTTCACAAAGTATATGATAATATTTATAGGGGAATTATAGCCAAAATATTGTACTGTACTAGGCTGGGAGTGACTTGATTGCTGTAGTTTGGTAGCTTGCAAGAAAATACCGGACACATGCATGTCCGATATTGCCTCAATTTTTTACCAAACAAATAGGCAAAGTACCGTACAGTCTGGCTAAAAACCGGACACGAAGCAACCCTAATAACGATGGCCAAGTAGGCCTACTAAATTTATATTTGCAATCAAGTAATTTGGATTTTTCATATCTAGCCAAGTGTGTAGTAGGCTATGCTATTTGATGCATTAGGATAGATAATGTTCCTATCTATTCCTTCGAATTTATGAAACAATTACTGTTTGTTTCAGTCGCAGTGACGATTACCACAGCTGTCGTATTGTTGTTCATCGCAATCGGTGTGACCATATGGCTTATTATTCGAAGGCAAGTCTACACTTCCATACATAGGCATTCCTAAGTGCTGCTTTAACTGCACAATGCATCTGCAAATTTCGTTTGCGAAAGATAAACGAATTCTAGTGTTTATTCGGTCCCATTAGACCTTACTCTAATTTCAGGCAGTTCATTTACAAAATCTTCATCTTAGGACCTATTCACAAAATCGACATTTATGCTGATTAACCACGTTTTTTTGTAGACCAACATAAGCCTGTTTCCCTTTGAAAATGTCAATAATGAGATTCCTAATTAGTTTCAAACAAGTAAACGGGATTTTGTTTATTTATCGTTACATAGAAAAACTCCCGCGAGTACAGTGACGCCCTCGTCTGATAAGCAATACCAAGGCATGCAAAGAACGCACGATGTCCATTCCGGTCGGGAACGCAGTGGTCATTACGAGGAAATAGAATCGGAGGACCACGGATATCAGGAACTGGAAACATCTGAGATCAACACTGATATCAACATTCCTGACCACTACGATGAAATTGATTCTCAATTAGAGGAGGCGATTGACTAGAAATTTAGTCTCATGCAATATTTTCACCAAACTTATTGTTACGATTATTCGAGAAAACAAGCATAACTAAACAATAGGCTTAACCAAAGAACTTCTACAGGACTATTTTCAGGGGCGGTTCCACGTGGAGGATGACTGGGAATGCATCCACAAACGGACTATTTTTGCTTGTCAGCCTTTTCCAGCAACTGCCAGTGACCATTTTTTGTTTGTCAGCCTTTTCCGGCAAGTTTTATTTGTTTATTTATTTTTAGGTGGACAAAGCACTGCCAATGACCTATTTTTGCTACTTTTTGCACACTCCCATCAGCCCTCCTAGAAATTCATTGCATCCTCCCGCACCAAGAATTCTTGGAACCACCACTGTCCATTTTAGCAATGCATATGCTTATGGTATCATGATGTCGATGTTGGCTTCTGAGTAGAATCTTAATCCCCTATTGTGTGACCCGATAGGCCAGTTTAATTTTCCGATTCCGGTTATGACTGATCGATATTGGGTCTTGATCGATAGGCTACGAGATAATCTGTAGAGAGGACCACTTCCAGAAATGAGTTTCGCCATACCAACCTGCTGTGGGAGGTCATCATTTTGGTCTGCATTTCCAAATAAATAGTTTGTCAGTTTGTTACTTTGATATTTGATTTACTTTGATTGGTTTAGTCAGACCAGTTAACATGGTAACATGACTATTGGTTGGGTAACCATGTTAACTGATTTGATTAGACTCTCGTTTCTCATCTTTTCATCGTCTTATACCAGTGTTGCTGTCCTCCCATTATTGAAAAACGAACCTTTCACTTGATGGCTTCTACAAATCCATATCGAAATCGATTTTTGTCTGAACGTATTGAACGTTATGTACCTTATCGAATAAATAGACATTATGGCTCAATCTGCTATTACCTACAGAACATCACCCGTTTTCTGTCTCTAATCATCACCTCAGAGCCACTTCCAATTTCACTATTGCCTTAGAAAAATACCACACAAGACGACAAGAGCAAAATTATTGTTCATTAATACCAAGATGCGTGACTGTTAGGTCTATAACCGGATCTTCGAAGCAAAAGCAAATAATATCTCTTTACAAAGTAATTATAAAATAACTGTTATCGCTACACATTCATTTCTAAAAAGAGCTGTAGGCCTAACCAGTGGCGGCTCCACAGGGAGATCCCAGAGGGCCCGTGCCCCCTATTGAGTGCCTGTCCCCAGTGGCCCCCTGTTGGGACCCCTATACTTAATACTGCATACCTAACAACAAATGGTTGCCCCCATGATTAGAATTTGCCACCCGAACCCTCCCCCCACTTGCAAAATTCTGGAGCCGCCACTAGGCCTAACTGTGAGATTTTTCTGTCATTCTGATAAAGCCCGAACGCATTTCGAGCTATGCTAATGGATCGATGGAAGTTTAAAGATTTCTTGGTGTGGAGGTGTTCATATGAAGTTGGTGGGGGATGAAAAATAGAAGGAACAAATGAAGAAGTTTTTCCGTAAAAGGCTGACAAAAGGGAATTTTACCCCTAATTTTACTATACTTTTACCGAACAAAATAGGTTAACAAGCAAAAAAGGTCATCCTCAGTTTTCCCCGTAGTTTTACTAGACTTCTACCCAAAATAGGTTTCACAAGCCAAAAAGTCCGGTTGGAGGATGCATCCCTATTCGTCCCGCACGTGAAATCGCCACTGGCAATAATGCAATAAACATTCGGCGATTTTATTAACACAGTATGGACTATATATATATATATATATATATATATATATATATATATATATATAATTATATATATATATATATATAATTATATATATATATATATATATATATATTACTGTGGTTAAAGAACCATACAATGAGCCGCTGTCTTAAAATTGTAAATTTTATAAGTGATGCATGAAAGTTGCTCAATCAATGTTACAGTGTAGGTTTTTTGGGCAACGAAAATAGCCATACGATTTGGAATGTTATCCTATACGAAGTTATCTTGTATGTTATAGGTCTGTAGGATGTGCTATCTCATGACCTTCGTGAGTATTTCAGGGACTAACTATGTTGAGCCAATTTAATCATAGCTTTATTCAAATTGGTGGTATGCTATCGTTAAGACCAATTGTAAAGTTAAGAGTTTTCAACTATAATTAACTCAGAAGATACAGAATGTCTATAGGTAGGGTTCACGCAACATTCGAAACCGGAAAATTCGGTACCAAAAATTTGTTTATGGAACATTCGGTGCCGGAAAATTCGGTACCGGTTAATCCGTTACATGTCCTACGTACAGATATTTCAGAGATGTCGATGGGTTGGGTTAACCCATGGTGTGGGTTGGGTTGGGTTGGATTGTGTTGGGTTGGGTCAGACTTTTCCATATTAATGGTGAGTTTGGTCAGAAAATAAGTTGTGGTTTAAGAAACTGTGGGTTGGGTTGGAGATTTGATGGTTTGGGTTGGATTTGGTTTTTAAAATGGGCCCATGACATTTCTGCGGAATTTACGACCAACTAGCAACGAAATTTACGCCAAAATGACCCTTAAATGACCCTGACACTAATCAAACTTACCATAGCCATAGTCCTAACCCCAACCCTTATTAGATCTTTTAAGCATACACATAGGTCTACATTAAACTAAAGTGATGAAATTAATATAATAAGGTTTATTTCTAAGATTATCAATTTGGGGGTGTCGGTGTATTTTCGGGGTTCCTGTCGAAAATGTCTGACAGAGAAAAATGGTCATCCCGGGCCCAGATTAGGGGGTGTTGGGTTGTCGGTCTCAAATGGGGGAGGGTGTTGGGGTTGTTAGGGGGTGTAAAAATATTCCTGAATGCAATCTTCCATGACCTATACCGAGAGTTTCGGTACCGAATGTTCCGGTCACCTGTACCGAATGTTCCACTACCGAATTTTTCGACCCGAATGTTTCATACCGAATGTTCCGGTCACCATTGGTAAGCCTACTTAATTCATGTACATTAAGTCTTAACGAGCTGCTGAGTTTTTCAGAAATACTTGCTAATAGCGTCAATTTCAAATAGGTTACTTCAATATTTGGATAGACTAATCAAATATTTAAATACACTCTTATCTTTAGTAAAACTGATAGCGTGATTTAAGTGGCATTACTGTGTGAAAGCCGTTAGGGGCGCTAACGGGGCTTGAACCTCACTCTGTCAGCCTATACCGCTCCAGCACGTAACCCACTCTGCCATCTTCCGCCTCTCGTAGGCCTGTAGGCCTATGACTAACGTGATGAATTAACAATATTGAGGCGAATATTGAGTTCGGAATTTAACAATTCAAGATAGGCCTATGCTCATTTGGAGCTAACAAAGATATTTGTTTATTTGTTACTATCATCATGGCTTATTAAATTGAACAAACTGAGCAACGCTAAAGAAAAGGCTAATGAAAAAATTAGGAGTGCAGCAATTAATTAAAAAGATCATATCAATTTCAGGTCTGTAGCTGTACTCTTGCTTTTCTCAGGTTGTTCAACACATTACTAATTGACATACAGTGTACTCTTACGAATAGAACGACATGATTTTATTAGAGATTTCTCTTAGTCAACGATAGGCTATATTCCAACATAAGAGTTTATCTCTGAACCAGATGACATTAGGCCACTAAAAGTCTAAAACTTACAGTACCCTATAGGCCTAAGATATGACATCGTACACAATTAAAAAATTGCAATCAACGACATCTTATGCATACATTCTGCACAGTGTTTTATCCAGACTCTAGGCCTTTGGGGGGGGGGGGGGAAATTGAGGCTTTCGGGGAAAAATCGACTTGGTTGGAGAGGAAAAGACATAGTTCAATGCAAAATTTGTGTAAGTGCTGAGATTTTTGGAGGGAATTTTGAGTTGTTTTTTGGGGGGTCTCCCTTTCTAACAGGCTTGTATAAAACTCTGATTCTGTATTCATGTAAGACTTGTATAAGTCATCGCCAATTTGGTCTATTGTTAAATGAGAAATCATACCTGACTTCGTAATGTGAGGGAAATTCAAAACGTAGACACAATTATAGTCTCGCTTTGGTTGAACTTCTGCAGTAATTATACAATCAGCTATAACGAAGGCTTTCATTCCTGCCAAGGTATATGCACAACTGACGCTCCGCGGCTGAGAACCATTCATTTATCCGAACAGCCTAAGATATATTTTATAGCCTATTCAACTGTATTTCTCCTTTCAAGACAAACCAATGTCGTGTCGACGGATACACGTATGCACCCACGCCCACCCACCCAAACAACCACACATCCACACGCGTATACATGTATATATGTATTAATTCTTGTAAGACTGGAGGCTGGCAGGAACCAGCATGTCAGATTGAACGCAGACCAGCTGTTGTTGCTGACTGCAGCCGTGTACTTAGTCTTCGTTCGTTTCGATCTATGTGGAAGAAGATCAAAGAGATTGGAAGCAAGCCATAACGAAAGATAGAATACCTCAAACTCATTTTCACATTTCATCGTTCTTTTACATTTCTGGATTCTTGTCTGATTTTATTGGATGGAATCTATCTACAACTGAACGCACATGGCAGGCAAGCGAAATGCTTCTAAAGTACACACACACACACACACAAAAATATATATATATATATATATATATATATATATATAGTGTATATATATACATATATACACACATATATAAAGTGTACCTTCACAGCATCTTTCTTGAGCTTTCCCACATCTGGACTATCTTTACCGTACAGCATCATACAGCTAATATTGGATAATATAGGCCATCTAAGAATTTTTCAGAGGCTCCGAAAATCTTAAAAAGTTTTAATAGGCGTTAGAATGACGATGCGTGATATCAATCAAAAAATCAAAAAAAAATCAAAAAATCAAAAAATCAAAAAATCAAAAAATCAAAAAATCAAAAAAATCAATCAACCAACCAACCAACCAATCAACCAATCAATCAATCAATTTCTATGGCACTACTATCATAATGCCCAGGGCATCATTCGATGGCTCACCAATCCAAATTGAATAACAGCCAAGTCAAGCCGGAAATATCCGTCAGTGACCGAGAGTATCCTTATTCAAGCGACTAAATTGTAGGTATTGGAATGACTCTAAACTCCCAATATTGGAAGATCGTCACATCAGGAAGTCGGCTACTTCGTCCGTTCTGTCTATCACATTTTTGTTGTATGAGACAATGAGGCTAGAAAATGTATCTATCCAATGAAGCTTAGGGCTTACTTGTAATTTTCGTAACTTAATAACATTTCCTTTACAGTAGTTTGATTAAGGAACAATAATTACAAAATACAATCTCAAACTTTATCGTTGTTATTTATTTATAATTTGACTTGCACTTCTAATAGAGGTATCTTAATTATGTACCTCACGAAACACATAATTAAAATATACATTCATCAAAAGGATCATTTGTTGACATTCCGAGATGACTTACTTGATTTTCTTTCAAAAGGTAGGCTAATCAGCAACTTTGGGAACATTCTTCATAACTTCAGGCAGAAATTCAAAATCGACGTTATTATTATGCTAATTAAATTATAAAAATTGTGAATCAACAATTATCGATTCACAAGTTTTGTAGACCTACATAAGCCTATTTTCCACAAAAGAGCAAAATTATTGCTCATTCATACCCAAATTCGTGACTGTTATAACCGGATCTTCGAAGCAAAAGCAAATAGGCCTACTATCTCTTTACAAAGTACAGTAATTATGCAAATAACTGGTATCGCTTCACATTTAGTTTTAAAAAGAGCTGTAGGTCTAACTGTGAGATTTGTCTGTCATTCTGATAAAGCCCGGATGCAGTTTCGAGCTATGTTAATTTTGGTATGGAAATATATAAATATGAATAGTGTCTCACTTGATAAAACTGAGGCACGGAGAACGGATACCATTTATAGCGTTCAAATAAATGCGTTCGTTGTTCGCTAACGTTCAAGTCACCCCGTTTATACCATTTTAAGTATCCAGATTTGCAACTGTACGAGTACGAAAACAGCTTTCAATGGGCAATTTTAAACCTAAGGCAGCGCTTTCTGTGTACGTTGTTTTTGGTAAGAGTTTTCTTACTTATTATTCTATGCAGTTGGTGTGATTTTCATAATTTATTTTGGTAATTATCTTGCATATACAAGACGTGTTCATTGCAGCAGTGAGGAATGGGTTTAGACATAGGGCCTATGTGCTTTGCTCAATCAATAAAAATTAAGAAGGATGGACAAAAGACGTCAAATTGCTAAACGATTTATGAATGAACCAAGACAAAGTATAGCGATTTTTTCTAAATATGAGAAGTTTGTTGTTTTGAATGATTATTAAAATTGAATAATCTATTTATCATCATCATCATCATCATCATCATCATCATCATCATCATCAATATTATCATCATCGTCGTCGACAACACCACAACCATCGTCATTCAATTGATGATGCCGAGATCTCTTATAATATATTATCTCTTGACATGCACTCATCAAATAGAACTAAATAAATTCTAATGCATTGCTGTATTTGTATAGCGCCTCCTCTATTTCTACTCAGAAATCCCGGTTTTGGAGTCGCATGATAAAGTGTGATTTTAGCTTTCGCCCAAAGCCCAGTCACTCTGAATGCTCGAAGTGAGTAAAAACAGTGCATGATCTAAGGACATGAACGTCCTTACGATCATTCAAGTGGAGCAGTAATGAAGGAAAGCAGAGTCCATGTTATTAAATGTGCGCCTATGACTCTAGCTCTTTATTTATTTATATGCTGCTAAAAACCCGATTTGTTTGCTCTTCGTTAGCTTTGAAATTAGTCTTATACGTTATGAATAGCCAAACCGACCAGCCCCGAAAGGTTCTACGTTGTCAATAACAAGTTCAGTGGCGGTTCCACGTGGGGGACGATTGGGAATGCATCTCCCCGCCGGACTTCCGGACCTAATTCTTATCCTTGTGAAACCTATTTTTAGATAAAAGTCTAGTAGGCCTAAAAGTACGGGGAAAACTGCGGATGACTTCTTTTGCTTGTCAACCTATTTTTCGGTAGAAATGTTGTCGAATTAGGAATACGTTCCCTTTTTCAACCTTTTCCGGCAAAGTTTATTGATTTTTTCTTCTATTTTCATCCTCCCACCAACTTTCTATGAATTCATTTCATCCCCTACAAAGAAATCCTGGAGCCGCCACTGAACAAGTTATAATTAATTATTACGTGCATCACTAATCAAATACAATTAGCAAAACGTTGGTACTTTTAGAACTGATATTTATTGCGAATTGCATCTCGTGCCGTACCTCAGAGTTTTGCGAGGATGCTGGAGATGAAAGAATTTGCTACCATCTACGCTCAGAAAAGGGAGTAAATTGGGCAAAAGGACATCAAAGGTGTGAAAAGTATAACGCTACATTGCCTATCATTCGGAGCGAAAAAGAAATGTCCATTTTGAAAAATTATTTGGATTGCTTGAAAGAAAAAGTAGTAAGAAATTTTACAGTCTGGTTGTCCGGGCGGTGGAACGTTTTCCAAAAATGGACCTGGATCGATGGAAGTTTAAAGAAAGATGCTTTATTTGCCAATCAAAGTAAGTTCCCCTTTCAGTAATGCCATCTCTGCAATGCTGAAAGGTAAACGGGAAAGACGTTGAATTCTTCAGATTGCTTGAGCCGTTGAATTTCATTTGTACAAAGATGAATGACTAAACGGCAAGATTCGACCGTACGCATTGTACGCAATTTATTACCGAAGATAGAACACGCATAATACGCGTACGGTGAAGTTGCATACGTTACTCGCATAAATTAAAGCCTTATGCAAAAAGTTTAGAAATGGCAGAAAAATGCAGTTCGATCACTCAAGTAGCCATATTAGTGTATAAACAGGTGGCCAAAATTGTGGACACACTTTCTGTTGATGTTGTGCACTTACTAAGAGCTATTTTAACTAAAAACATAAAATTTAACTATAATTTTTATCATTTCATGAAACAAAAGAACTCCTCTGAGTGGTTTTATCTAAATTCATTGTAAAACTGTGTAAGATATAACTAACTAAGATAAACTGTGTAAGATATAACTAACTGGAAAACTTATGATTTTGCTCAAAAACTCAAGTGTGTCCATAATTTTGGCCACAAGTGTAGATAACATGGAACCATTGAAGTATGTCGGAGCATGAGCCATCGCCAACACGTGTGTACGTATGACACGTCTATTTCATTTTTGGATATAAAATAAGTATAGCAGGCCTACGCGTATTTTATTGTGAGGCGTAACGTACGGACGAATCTTGCTAAACGGCGCTAATGTCCGCAAATCTTTCTGTGACTAAGAATCTGCTCGCTCCTGAATTCACAGAATATCCTCAACGTGAATAAATCTATTTCGCCCGAAGCACTATCTACAAGGGGAGTTAGGGTTAACCTGACAGATGACGATCTCACAGTTCACTAAATAGAACTTAGCCTTTGAGCTGAAACTGTTTTGCATTTTCTTTCTGGAATCAATCGCCTCAAATTTTAAATATTTCAGCGTTTTCAACAGGTTTTTGAGCCAACTTTTATCGAGAGAGTATCTATTTGTTGAGATTGAGCGCTCGTGAATAATTTAGCGTTCGGGCAGCGCTATAGAAATTTCGTTTTACTTACTTATCATCTTCTCTATTTTAACTGTATCTATTGACTTTTGGGTATCAAGGTGATGAGTCTGATTTAATTGTCTTAAGATTATTATGATGAAATAATTTAAATGAACATGTTTTATTCTTGTCGGTCGCACACAGCAGGATGGTATGGACGTGTGATGACAGGCGGTCGAAATGGATTTTCAATCGAAGATAAGGAGATGACATCAAGTTATATATGCCAATTCGGTTCGTTTTAGCATTAATACAGAATAGATATAGGCCTAATTATGACGCTACAGTATATGAAATACTTTCTAAATCTACGGCATCTGTTTCTTCTGTGATTATGTGTCTAACATGAAGATCGATCTATCCATTAATATTCGCGTAGGCTAATAAGACACTCAAATTCTACAAGTGAAACTATTATATTATCAATCGAACTATGAAAAAGAAAAAAGACAAAGGGACTGGATTAGACACGTGCTAAGGGAGAATCATTGCTCAGAACAGTAATTGAGGGAAGTATATCAGGAAAAAAGACAAAAGGAAGACCAAGGAAGATGCTATTGGACTGGATGATGAAAACAGATACACAGCGTTATAAGACCTATGCAGAAATCAAAGAAGAAGGAAGACATAGAGAGGAATGGAAACAATGGAGCCCTGAACCTGTCCTAGAACAGAGAATATGATGATGATATGCCATAATACTTTACCTATATGTCCAGGTTGCCTGAGATTTGAAATTATAGAGGCACACTCATGTAAACTTCAATGACGTAGCCAAGAAGGAGCACATGGAGCACTCTCATTCGAACCTAGATTTAATAATAATCATCATCATCGTCGTCGTCGTCATCATCATCATCTTAACGAAGTGGTAAAAACTGATATGTATCAAGTAGTTAAGTAGGGAGATACAGATCCATAGGCGAGAAGCAAATGTACACATGTTCACACGTACGGCTAGGCTTACTTAACCTCGTTATTTGGGTTCTTTAACTAATAAGTGTTCTGAGTATTGTATTTTCCTTGTTATCAACTTCCGGGTAGCTGACTATTTGCTGATAACTTTTCACATGCAATAAGAATAACAAGCGTCTTTTTTTCTGATAAATCTTTTCGTTAGCTCTGCACAGAACACAATTCAAAAACATAGTTTCTTGCTCGAAACATATCGAACTGTATTAGTAACAATGTTCCGAGTGAAGACGAATATACCGTCTCTTGAGGTAACACTGTCCATACGCACCGAAGTCACTACACACAACTCGACGCTCTTATCAATACATTATACATGTACATCAAACGTCACTATCGCCACTATCTATGACATTATCAAACATTATACTTTATCCGCAAATTATCGAACATTTCCCATGAAAGTTCTTTTATCAAAACATTATCCCCTCTTACTCTCTCCCTTCTCTCGCTTCCTGCGCCACCGCACAACCTTCCTCTCTCGCGACTTCAACCCGACAGCCTCTAATATCTCTTCTCGTTCACACTCACGTACTCTCTCACGTACCATCCTTCCGTTTGCGCCAACCATTTCGTCAGTCAATCAAATTGCGCGATAAAATCGCGATGTAATCACTAAAATGTATCAACTTAACAATTCTTTCAATAATATACAACGTATTTTTATAATGCATGAACGCATATCACTTTATGACAATCATCATCAGCAGCAGCTGTATAGCAGCAGCAGGATCACCACCATCAGCATAATCATCATCAACTTAATTTATATTAGACATACCGGCTTGACAATTTAAAAGTAAGTTTACCTGCATATTCTCAAAGCCGTAAAATAACTGAAGAGTTAGTGCAGTGGTTCCCCCGGTGGGGCTTATGTCCCACCGGAGGAAAATTTAATTATTTAGGGGCAAATGGGCAATTTCAATGTTTCAATTTTTAAAAGGGAAATAGTATTATAGATTCATAGAAGAAGCCTTCATTACTAGGCTAAATGAGAAACTATATCAATGAAATTCAGTTCTGCTTTGCATGTTTTGTATCTGTCGCTGCTTTTCGTATTATATCATGGTAGGCTATTCTGAATATACAATTTGCGTGATTACCTCTGTACGTGTGTCGCGGGGGGACATAAGGATTTTAAAAAGACTTTGGTGGGGCATGGCCTAAAAACGGGTGGGAACCACTGAGTTAGTGCCTTCAATTTTTCATGGCATCGGCAGAATGAGGGCGGTCTGTGCTTTGTGCTTTTCCCTGGATACAAAAAGTAAAGTGTTTCTGCGGTTCCAGAGGTTTGAGCGCTGGCTGGGCAGTAGGAAACACTGGAGCAACCTAGCCAACAATAGCCTCCATTCACTACTCTAACTTGTAACTTCTGCAGCTTGGAAGCCTCTGTAGCTCAAACTAATTCAATCAAAGTTTTATTTGGTTTGTCTCGAAGAAGGTGCTTGACTGTAGGCGTCTTTGCTATTTGTATTTTGCTGCAAATAAAGTGATACACACACTCTCTTTCTCTCTCTCACACACACATATATATATATATATATATATATATATATATATATATATATATATATATTACTTCTTGTAATAAGTCCCTCAGGAACTAAGTACCGAGGGCATAAAAAAAAAAAAAAAAAAAAAAATATATATATATATATATATATATATATATATATATATATATATATATTATATAGTTATTATATATATTATACACAGGATATATATATATATATATATATGTATGTATATATATATATATATATATATATATATATATATATATATATATATATATATATATATATATATATATATATATATATATATAGTTATTCAGTCTGCAGTCTATAATAACAAAGCGAGCGTGTGTGGACAGAAATCTTGACGAATTAGTTGTATTAATTGCTATTTCTAGATGGTAAATGCACACATGGGAATGAAATTTCACTCCCAATGAGTTGCCTCATTCCTTACTATAAGAAGATTTCTTGGTACGAGGCTAGGGAGGCCTGCGCGAACGACGGTGGCCGCCTCGCTGTCTTAGGGGATCAGGTCCTGAACATTTGCTTCGATCCGTCTAACGATGACGACGACAGCGACGAACAAAGTGGATGCGATGCAAATGACAAATTTTGGATTGGATTAAGAAAAGGCGCATGGTTTTGGAATTATAGCAGAAGAGGTTTGTATTAACCGAAATGTCTCAATATGCATAGGCTACTTTTCAAAGAGCGAATTGCATCAGACTTGAAGGATTATTAGTTCACTTCTCAGCTACAGCATACGCAATTATTATTATTATTATTATTATTATTATTATTATTATTATTATTATTATTATTATTATTATTATTATTATTATTATTATTATTATTATTAGACCTATTATTATTATTATTAGACCTATTATTATTATTATTATTATTATTATTATTATTATTATTATTATTATTATTATTATTATTATTATTATTATTATTATTATATTATTAGGCCTATTATTTAGACAAAAGTCAAGGGCGCTTTAACATGCACGCATCACTTCTAAGCAATATTAAAGGTTTACAAGTGCGTCTCTAGGTTCTTTGTGAATAGTTAAGAAGCGTTTGCTTATTATTATCTCTGTTGCCTTTATGATAATTGCATATGATTATGAATATGATTATTCGCCTCATTATTGTCTAAGTTCTAACCTCCTAAATATTAAAATAAATCTTGAGTCAGTGTTTGTGCAATATCGACCTGAAAAAAACGGAAATAGATAATAGATAAGTTTTTATTTAGGGCCTCTCTATTTTGAAGCAAAGTGTGAAGTTATTGAGAAGCATTCAAAGCAAAATAAACGGACAACACCAGCCCAAAACTCTAAATTGCAATTAATTAAAAATAAATCAGTTGAAAATTTTGCAATTAGGATACGGCGTCCTATGTCCTTTGCACGAGGTCAGGGTCTAAACTCCGAAGCAGAAACACATGTGTAGCAGGTTCTTATCAATTTCACTAAAGTAAATTTATTATGAACTTTAGAGTCAGAAGAGGTGAACTTATATGGAAGAATTCATCAGATGCACACTCTTACTTCTGACCATAGCGATAAATACAAAAGTGGAGAACAGATGTGCATTTCGTCTAACGGATCTACTGGCGACTGGAAAATATCATTCTGTAAAGAACAACACTCGCTGGTTTGCCAAAAACGAGGTCAACATTTCACTGCATCAATACACTGTAGATCATAAAATTAATTCTTAGTAGCGCACGTATAGGCTAATTATTAACGACTAACTGCTAACTGCAATTCAGCTATTTTTTGATTCTTAGGACATATTTAGCATAAAGCATATTTAATACTCTCTTGCATTTCATGACTCAAGTTGATTAATATGATAACATTGAACCGATATTTAAAATTACAGTGGCATCTAAAAATTCTGCATGTAAACTTACCGTAAATATCTTAAGACAAATGTTTGCCCACATTTGCATTTGTTGATTTTCTGACAGTCATGAAGCTTAAAGATCATACGATCTTTGAACGAATTGGCAAATACGCATGTAAGTTTAAACCGAAGCATCTATCTGTTTAATTGATTAGGCCTATCAGGTTGTTAAATACGGTACGTAGGATTTCAGTAAATGTAGGACATTTATATACAGGGTGTCTCTGAAAAAAACAGCAGAAAAACTATGATTTCTTAAAATTTCCTTAATATATTTCTAAAAAAAATTCCCATACGTGTACAGCACATATTTCCCCACTTTTCTGCTTATTTTCATCTCATTTGCATGTAAGGTGGCCATATTGTGAGATATCAAAGTCAAGCTTCGATTTTTACTACTCAGTCGCAGCACGACAGACCTAATTATCTACTGTAGCTTCACATAAATTTGGTTTATTCGCAAACGCAGATAACATAAGATAAACATAATTCTTAACTATAACACTTACACATTCTGTTAATATACAGTTTGACAAAATAAAGTGGTTGAGAACCGAAGTGTAAAAGAGTGTTGACGATTCTTAACAATATCATGTATTGGATTCAATCCAAGCATTTCATGAATACAGTCAATTGTTACTTTATCACAAACATCAAAGATTTTACATACAGCCTGATGTACTAGACGATCCAAAATATATAAAGTGCTCCTGTTCGGACAAGTATAGTACAGCATAGATGCGCTCTCACAAAGTAGGTCCATCGTCACCTTACATCGTCACCACAACCACTGTCGTCGTCATCAAGAACTCATTGACTATCGGTGATTTGTCATCCCACGTTCTTCTAGGAAACTGGACAAATTTCATCCATTACGAACTGTATTGTAACATATTATGAGGAAACATAACAAGAAGACAAGTGAATCCCCATTTATTTAAATGACAATCAAATTTTTGTTTAAAAAGTGGACTCCCAGAAAATATCCTGGTTAAACCCAGGCCATTGATTTAACTACCATTATCCTGTCGTATTAGCAACATTTGCACAATCATAAAGCGTAGGTCTACAGAGAAATGCGAAAATCTGAGATAGTGATAATCTGAGATAAAGTCTAACAAGGTAATTAATAATCAAACTTAGTCCAGGGTTTGCAGTAATACTGTAGACTCTATAAGTGGCGTAGCCAAAGCCAAGATTTCCGGAAGGGGTTTTGGTTTTGATCATGACCAACTTCGAAAAAAAAAGTCATAGCCTACTCATCTTCCTCTTGGACTTATTCCCTTTCAAGATGTGCTGACAAGCAAAAAGGATCATCACCTTACACCTTTACTCTATAGCGCTTTAACAACTTATTTTGCGACGGCAGCCAAGGGGGGGGGTTGACCCCAAAACCGCGTCAGAAAATTAGAAATTTATGGAAACACATTGACATTTTTTCGTCGGCAGCCAAGGGGATTTTAACCCCCCACCCTCACCCTTGGCTATGCCAATGATCTCTCATCATCTAGTGAATCATACTGCATAGGCCTACTTATAGGGCCTACTGCATTGAAAATATTTTTTGTTTCAAAAATTCTAATGAACAATAGTCTAACAGAAATTTAACTTTAAAATCGAAATTGATTTGTCTGATATCTCACAAATTATGATAGGCCTAAATAATTAGGTGATTGTTTTAAAATCTCTCCCTGTAGTCCTAGTATTTCCTTGTGTGAAATATTTCTGATTCTATTTATTTCAGTTATATCTGCAATTACTGCTGCAGCTGCTTTGTTATGCTTGGTCCTGGGTGGAACACTATGGTGCATTTTTCGAAAGCAAGTCATTTGTATATCCTTATATATATATATATATATATATATATATATATATATATATATATATATATATATATACATTCTATGTACTCTGTTTAGATCATAGAGTAGTGTTTCCCAAACTGCGGGTCGTGGCCCAAAAGTGGGTCGCATGGCTCAGTCTAGTCACACTAGTGGGTCGTGGGGTAGCGAGAAATTAGATTCCAAATTGGGGATCGCTGAAAATGCAGGCCAAGAAAATGACGAACCAAAAATGTCAATAACTGGAAAAATCCTGGAAATTTCCAGTCCTGCATTTTCCACCCCGGAATTTTGGTCCGTCATTTTCCAGTCCGGTATTTTCCTGTCCTGCAATTTCAGCCGACCCCCAAATTGTCATTTTCTACCAAATACCACAAATTCGCAAGCCTTGAAAGTTGCAAGTAGGCTTAGTGTTTTACAACATTTTGATTGACAATATGTCTGCGGGGTCGCGGATTATTACAAAACCGCTGAAGTGAGTCGCACTGACTCACAGTTCCAAATTGTTTGAGAGACTTGCTATATTGTACAGTTTAAAATTAATCTTATTTCACAATAGTGCAATTAAAGCGAATTGCGACCATTTTGCTCTGAGACTCCGCTAACAATAGTCATTCTCTGACCAAACAACTTACAAACTTACTGTTAAACAATTTGGCTATACTCATAGGATTTTTAAGACGCGTAATAAAGGTATGTTAAGAGCAAAATTTTGATAAAAATATTTTTCAATAAATTTCAATATCTACTTCTCATTTTGAATGATTTGGCAAAAAATGAATTATTTTTCCAAATATATTTGTCATATGTTCATTCAAATTTAATCAGATCTTTTGTTTTGCCATTTATTAAAACTCAGAAGATGCTTTAAACGAACGTTCGCCAGATGGCCAAATGCATTTTTTTTTCTGATGTTACATGCTATGATTAGGTTCAATCAATCAATCAATCAATCAATCAATCAATCAATCAATCAATCAATCAATCAATCAATCAATCAATCAATCAATCAATCAATCAATCAATCAATCAATCAATCAATCAATCAATCAATCAATCAATCAATCAATCAATCAATCAATCAATCAATCAATCAATCAATCAATCAATCAATCAATCAACCAATCAATCAACCAATCAAACGATCGATCAGTCAGTCAGTCAGTCAGTCAATCCAACCAACCAATCAAACAACCAATCAATCAATTCAGTTTATTTCTCAACAACATCATGTTGTTTACAAAACAAGAAAAAAGAACTTAGCTACTGTAGTTAATTGAGTATATATCAGTATTATATTATAAACCAAAATTGCCTTAATCTGAGCAGCCTCTACTGCACAATGATACCAGAGTTACAATAGCTATTGTTAGATTGATATATTAAACTGATTGATAAACAACAAGTTTGACCAGTGCCACGGTACATAAAAGAATTATCATTGATAAAAGGGTTGACCTAAGGGAATAGGATCTGTAAATAGGATATGTAAATTGGTAGTAAAATTAGTAGAAGTCAAATAAGATAACTGCAGAAGAAATGAGACTTTGTTTCTTGGATAGTAACTATCTTTACTCACTAACTAAATAGGCCTACATAATACAGTCTACGCCACACTGCAGCCGACAAGAAAACCTCATCTGTGGTCGTGATCTCTCCCTTTTCCCAAGCTGACAAGCAAAAAAGGTCGTCAACTTATTTACGTTAGCCGTTAGATTAGCTTCTAGACCTAAAAAAGTAATTTTTCCAACATTTTGCCGCGGCGCACTTCTAAAGTTGCTACGGTTGGGAAGCCCTGACTTACACTGACCACTTAAGCAAGCATATCTTCTTCTTCTTTAGGTGCCTTGTTTTACAACGTTGGCGACCATGGACTTCCACTCCACTCTGTCGTATGTCGCTTGTAGCAGTTCTACTTCTGATATTTTGTCTTTCACGTCGCATAGCAGGTTTTCGATGAATGTCAATCTTTGTCTCCCTCTTGCTCTTTTCCCCATCACTTTACCTGTTGTGACTAAGTTTTCCAGGCCTTTTTTCTCATTATGTGTCCGAAGAATTCTAGTTGTCTTTTCTTTATAGTCTTTAACAATTTCCTTCTTGAGTTTGCCTTTTCCAAAATTTTCTCGTTTGATGTTTTCTCTGTCCAAGAAACCTTCATCATTCTCCTTAAAAACCACATTTCCACTGCCTCTAATTTTTTCTTCATCTGTTTCGAAATTGTCCACGTTTCTGCGCCGTATAGCAATACCGACCATACATAAGTTTCCAAGACCCTTATCCTTGTTTCCATTGATATTCTCTTATTTGTTAAGATGTGTTTTAATTCCACAAATGCTGATTTTGCCATGGCAATCCTTGTTGTTATATCCTTTTCACATTTCCCATTGCTGGATATCCAACTTCCTAAATATTTGAAGTCATTTACTTGCTCTATTAGTTGTCCATTTATGTATAGTTGGCATCTTGGTGTATCTTTTTGTTTGGAGATCACCATGCAGTATGTTTTCTTTGTATTTATTTTTAGACCCTTTCTTTCGCCTTCCTTAACTACTTCGTCCACTAATTCCTGTAGCTTCTTTTGTGTGTACGCCATATATAAGCAAGCATATAATTATATTAAATTACGATATTAAAGATAAACATGAATGTCGAATTCAGTACGTTTCATCTCAGGACGATTCAATGCACTAACCCTAACCCTTATAACTTTATCCGAGATGAATAGTCCTCCTGATGAAACGTCCTGAGATGAATAGTCCTTGAGATGAATCGTCTGCGTTGAATCGTCCTGAGATGAAACGTCCGGATACCCTGAAGGTCATATGAACACTATCCTTATTAGCATGTAGGATTCCACCTCATTTATCATTTATTATATAGTGGCAAGTTTACAAGTTGCATAGTACACTGTATGCCATTTATATGGATTTTGCTGTTGCTAGTGCTTGTTCTGCTTCAATGACGTATGTTTTTGTAGAAAACGCCCTGGTACCAGCGGGAGCAAAAGAGAACCCTCTCTTGATAATCAATATCAGGGTTTGAAAACAGCTAGTGCCCGCCATGATTCAGAACGCAACGACAACTACGAAGTACTAGACTTACAGTATGTTAATCAATAGTCCTTGCAGATACAGACTCTGCAACAAAAAACCCGAGCTGCATACAATTGTAACACATAACAGGGAAAATGTGTTAATATACTTGTTCTCACTGCAAACATTGCCAATTGCCGTATGGCAACAGCTTGGAGAAAAACTTCATGGCAAAATGAACTAATTACACAAGTCTTCATGGCCGTAATCAAGATTAGTTTGTACACTGATAGTTTTGTTTTTAGTACAGTGATTACAATCTCTTCAGTAGACAGTCTAATATTTAGATACTGAAGGCAGTGTTTAATCTAGACTCCTGGACTCCGGGTGGGAAACTGACAAAGCCGGGAGGAAACTAAAAAGCCGGGGAATTCAGCTAGAGGGTTGCTGTTAGTTGATGTAGTAAGCCAAAATTTCCGGGGGGAATTTGAAATTTCCCCCCCGAAAACGGACTAGATGGACTAGATTAAACCCTGGCTGAAGGTAATAAAACAATACATTTTGCATAACTATTTAGAATTTCATTGATCCAACGATTTACTGTTATATATAGTAATCTTGGAAGCTTTTTCATATTTGGCGAAATCTTATGGTATGGAAACTAAGATACGTGAACAATGTCCTCATTTTATTCTGATTTTTTTGCAAGAAAACACAGTCTTCATTTTCGAATTTCTTTTCATTAAACACCATCCTGATTATTGCATGAAAACACTGTCCTTTGTTTAATCCTTAGAAACAACCATCTTTGAAGATCTAACTAACCAATGCTGTTAATTTCTGAGAAAATTTGTCTCTTAGAAATGCAATGAACTCATTTTCAAAGTTTAGCTCTTTTGTTTCAAATAATGGAATTATTAAAGTCTGATTCTTCAACTCCTCGAGAATCTGCAATCGCGCTGAATTGCACAGAGCAGCGATTCGAGTCTGCTCAGCTTTGCTCTTTACAGAATCTAAAAAACCAAAACCAATCATTGCATCTATGGCAGATCTATTCAACTACAGTGTATATTTATTCAGGGGCCAAAATTTTTTTAACAGAGATTGTCATGGGCCTGAGATCCAAGCCTCAGCAAGGAAGGATCATAAATACAATACAATTTATAACACATTCATAACAGTAAAACAAGTAAAGTCCTTTCTGAGCTCTCAAGGCTAATCTCACGTCTTATAGGGCGGCGCTGATCTCCGTTTCCAAGGCTCTCAGCCAGGCGACTGGCACAAGTTACATGATACAGGGGCCAGTGTTGTCATGCAATGTGCCTGCTTACTCAGTGGATTAAACCGCTACTCAGTTACCATTGCCAGCTGGCGAAAGAAGGCTGAGTCGACCGTAGAGCTCCTGCGTGTCTTGAACCTGCAACCTTCTGCTCCGTCGTCCAACGTTGTTACCACTCTGCTAACTTCCTGTCCTATCAAGCGCTAACTTTAATAAATAGTAAATTTTTTACCCTTGGTCTATGCCTCTACAATGTCATAAAGGAAACAGTCTTGTAAACTAGTAACCATTGTAAGCTAAGCTAAGGGGCGGGCAGAAGATGGCAGAATGGGTTACGTGCTGAAGCGGTAGGCTGACGGAGCAAGTTCAAGCCCTGTTAGTGCCCACAGTGGCTTTTACACAGGTAGAAATGTCTCCAAAACCACTTTAAATCATGCTAAGCTAAGCTAAGTATGATCTCCACAGCGCGGTTTGGCATTATAACGCATGAAAATTAGTTTTTAGAAAAACTAATGTCATTGCAGTTTTTTTACAGTGTTTTTAAACCAAGGTTTTTTGAGGCTCAAGCAAAGCCAATAAAAGAGAAGCTGGTGTTTTTATTTATCAAAATTCTAAAGTAGATTCTCAATAAATTGCCCTTTGAGCCATATCAGAGATTATTCACTTGCAATATAAATAACATGTGGAACAACAAAAAATTCAATATCAAATTTAGTTTAATGATCATCTTAATGAAGACTTCAAACCTAGAAATAATAGCAGTTGACTAAAAGAAAATCCACATTTAGTTGAAACCTTAAAGTCTATCAAATTTCACCGATGTTCAAAGCTCAAATGCTTAATTGTTCTAAGCATAGTAGTTATTTACCCTTTGTTTCTTTCAAATGCAGCCCAAGTATTCTACGTAGGGCAATGTCTGCCTGATGGAGAACATTTGTAGAGCAGACCACACGCGACTCTTCGACGCTCTCTGTATCATCTTCGATTTGCTTCACTGGATTTCTCGATGCTTCGTCAATCAAATCTAGAACCCTGAAGCTACAGCATGAAATAATCACTAGCATTTAAAAGCTTTATTTTGTAGAATCCACATTAAATCATTTTTAGGATAGTCTAAGCAATCAAATTGAAGAAGTTAGAGAGAGAACACTGCAACCGAGCATCAAGGAAGTCATCAGAAAGAGAAGAATGAAATGGACTGGACACATACTCAGAATGGAAGAAATATGAAACCCAAAACGAATTTCAACTACAAACCAGAAGAGAGAGGATCTGAAGGAAGACCAAAAAGACGATGGGTGGACGGATTGGAAGAGGATCTGCACGTGGCAGGGCTGAATCTCAACGGAAAAACTGACGGAAGACACCGAATGACTTTGGAAGAAATAGCAAAGGACAGAGAACTTTGGAGAGATGTCATGGAGAAGTCAATAGCTGGACACAGCTGGAGGACAAAGACCTGACCAGACCTGACCTGACCTAAGCAATCGAAGTCTAAGGACCCTACTTAATGTTAATAAGCAAAGTGCCATCTTATCTTCCATTTCAATAATTTTACCAACATGCATCAGTCCATATAAAAGAGGTGGGCAATGAAGAATGGAGTGTGGAACACAGAGTGCTCCCCCCCCCCACACCAAATTTATGGATCTACCCATGCATGCCTCTGCTTTCCCTAAGTTCTTCAGTTCAGGCCCGCCGAGAGAAATTCCGGGCCCCTGTACAGAAGGGAAGTCATGGGTCCCTCCTAACAATTATGAAAAACTGCTGATGACCTATTTTTTTGCTTGTTAGTCTTTTTCAGGATGTTAATACATCACCGGCCCGGGCCCCCTACAGATAACCGGGCCCTATGCATTTGCCCCTGGCCTTTTGGCGGCCACATGGGCCCCTTTGAGCTCCATGGGCCCGAAACAATGTACCGGCGCACCAGGATTGGTTCGGTTAGAGAACGCACTGTATCAACATTTTTACTAATTATATTATATTAAATCTATCAAAAAACTACATTTATCATGCAAAAAAATCAATTTCATCTGTAAAAAAGAAAAACAACTTTATTAATGACGTACAAACTCTCAGAATCACCACTTTTATGGGTCCAGGTAGTTGAATATTTTTCCCAAAAATTTTCAGTAGATGGCATCTCAAGCTTTTTGAACATGTCGACTATGATGGAATCATCAACATGCCGATTACGCGCCTGGTTACAGTTCAAGGCAGTTTTCAGATCAACGGGAAAGCAAACCTGTGCAAATCCAGTCATTTCTGAAAGAAAAGGGTAAACTTTATACAATCTATAGAGAAAAATCAATTTTAAATGTTCTTTCATAGAAAAATTATAAATTGCTAGTATTACATACAAATTTACAATAAGGAAATGAAATTCAAAATGAGTAAGTCTAATATTTGAAAACAAATTAAACACAAGTTCCAAAAAGTAAATTCCCTTCTTCTAGGGACTCTATCCTGCCTGCTGCAGGACATAAATAAGATTGCAAATGTCAAAATGTTTCTGCCTTTCAAAAGCTTTTTTGTCTGAATTTGATTTTAAACTTTTGCCTAATTACCAGAAATAAACTAATAGAACAAGCAAACTTTCTCAGATGTAAAAGAAACACCAGAGTCTATCTAGAAACTTAAATGTATGATTTTTAACATACTAATCACATATGTTACCAGAAACTAAATGGCAGTTCGAAAACTAGCATTGATTTTCATCACACTGTGATAAAAACACAATAAAATCATGAAACTTCATTCAACAAATACCCAGTAAATGTTTAATTAATCTTAAAAGCTGTCAATTATTGAAATAATGATGGCATGATAAGCAAATGGATATGTGCAAAGGTACATACTTACGCCTTCTTGCAATCTGGAAATATTCGTATCGCATGCTTGCGTAGTACATGTTGTCGTCAACAACCAAGACCCAGCGCGTCGAGCCAGATCTTTTTCTCATTTGTCGGTTGACTAGGTCATGGAATGCAATTTGCAGTTTCTCCACCAGAGGGCCAAAGTCTGCAGGATTTTTGCTCAGAATAGACAACACTCGTTCAGTCTTCGTGAAAATTTGGTGAAAATGTTGGTTAGGAAATTCAAGCGACAACAGTTCTTCTATTAGTTGGTCGACAAATGCCGCAACAATTTTTCTGCATAGCTTCCAATCACTCTCCTAAGAAAATTTTAAAAAAGTACAGAATATTAGAAACCAGAATTAGTTACAAATGCTTATCTAAAACACCTCTAATTTTGTCAAATTTTTGATAGTTCCAAATTACTGTAAACTTTCTTCATAGATCACAAATTTCATCAGCATAGTGAGACATGTGTTTAAGTTGTTTGTAAATATCATGATCTTCACTACAAATTATCAGTTCCTGTATCAGCTGCATACCTCAGGAAGTTATTTATATATTATTATATTTACCTTAATGTTTGCAGGGGCGGCGCTATGGGGGTGGGTCCGCGGGTCTGGACCCACTCAGCCTCGGGCAGGGACACCCGAGCAAATCCGCAAAGAAATTTTGATTGGGGGAGGGGTAGAGTAGTCTGAACAGGGTCCTCGTTGTGTAGATTGCATTAGACCCACCCAGCCAACAAAACCCAGTGCCACCCCTGAATGTCTGTAGGTTCATATTGTGTCTTCATTATTACTTTTTCCATGTAAATTATAAATAATAATATGCTCGACTCATCTTTGGAACTGATATTTTCTTTATGTTGTACAGTAAACTGATTTTTGAAGGAGTGTTAATACTGCATTCACCTCCAGAGGGAACAATAACTTAAAATTCAAAGCATTTGACTAATAACACTTAAAATTATTTAGAAACCTGAAATTATGGAGTAGAATGCAAAAGCAACCAAACTTAACATATTCCCTTCAGACCATAATTATCCTTTGCTCTACAACAAGTAGCAAACAGGTCATTTTGTATACAATTAGTTAAAAATTACAATGTAAAATAAAATCAGTAAAATACATTTTTCTCTTCTGAATGATTCCTCGAGGTTTTGATTAATTGAGTTTCAAGTTCCTCATCAATTAGGCTGTCATAAGCAATATGGATCACTTCGTAAGGATTGCCTGTAGCTTTCTTATCTTGTCTTTCTCCAAAATCTGAATCATTTTCATGACAATTATTTGACATCATGCCACCTAAATTGTCATTCAATGTTTGTATGAAACTGATGAAATGCTGGACCCATGTTGATTTCCCAGCTCCTGGGACTCCACACAGGATCAGAAGACAAACTGAAGACATTGTCTCAAATCTGCTAACCTTGGATCCAAGACCTGAATATAAAATACCAAAGAAAATAAAATTAACATCTAAACAGTAAAATAACGCACAGAAGTCAATTCTAATAATAACGCGCGGAAAATATAAAGTAACGGTCAAAACGGGCATAGAACATTTAGGCCCAAACTGGCGTTAAATAAAAAAGATATACATCGAGCCACTGTGAATTGAACTTACGCTATAAATTCAGATCAAAGCACCCATTTTAATGCACTGGACGATTTTAAGCGCTGAAAATAAACGAAAATTCTAGAATTTATTAATTTTACTTGCTACTTTTACAATTTAAAGCCATATTTAAAGCTCTTCGTGATAAATTGAATTCACAGAAATCCCAAACTGTAAGTAAGTAAGAAAAGTAAGAAATCCTTCAAAAGATATGCAAGCCAGATTCGCCGATACCAGAGTACCAGACTTTCTGACGACAGTGGCAATATATAAATTATAATAATGAAGCTCTCGTTAAATTTTAAAACCTCAGATCCGAAAATTGCACTAAAATAAAAGCATCTGTTCCTGAAATGGGAATATTTATAAAGCTTAGAAAAGGTGAAAGATTTTCTTGAAATGAACAGTTGAAGGAAAGAAGATAACTTTACTAATGAAATTTCACAGCAATGGTTTTGCCACCAGTGATGTGGTTTCCGTTTTATTCCTTACAGAAATTTAGAAAATTAGTCAATTGATATCAGCTATTCTAGTTAATGCTATTATGGTGGTGGATTGTGATGCTTCTCAATCGTAATATAATGTCTCCAGTTAGGCCTATATCATTTTTAACGTTCTTTCATATTGTTTTGCAGAACTGAAGCAATATCTGTCATGTCTGTAAATTAATCAGTATTAGCAGAGTTTGTAAGAAATAATGGCGCTACATAATATTCATCGACGGTATCTTAGCAACGAATAAAGTGAATATGGCGGAGGTTGAAGAGTTTCGATGTTTTCATTGTATTCCTGAACGCAAATATTTTCCAAAACCTCCTCCAAAACCTTCAAAAGAGGACACTGAATACGACCGGCGAGTAAAACATGCGATTGATCTCAATATTTTATTATATCATGTAAATATTTTATCATTTGATTTGGTTCAAGATACTGTGGCTAATAGAGAGGACAACTTTTATCCCCATCACGGGGACAACTTTTATCCCCATCCCCACCCCGCACCGTCACATTTCTCCCCGTCCCCCCATCCCCCCAAACATTTCTCCATCCCGCCCCCACCCGCACTATTACATTACTCCCTGTCCCCACCCCATCCCCGCAACATTTGTCCCCATCCCCGCCCCTATCCTTTGCACCAGCCTTTATCCGTCCCTCATTGTCCCTGCAGTAAGCTAAATGTTAACATAAAGTTTAAGTTAACAAAACACCTATCGTTACATGTTACTACGCTTTTGTTTCAAAATTATTATGCGTCAATTTTTTAACTAACTTTAAATGGTAATCAATTTATTAAACTTTTAAGTCCGCAAACCATTTATAATGCTGGAACAGCGTCAGCACTGAAAAATTTCTAAAATGGTTAATAGACACAGTTACTAAAGTCAGTTATACAAAAAGGTGTAATAACAAGCGTATTAACTAACTTTTACTTTTAATCAATTTATCACTCGCATTTTACCATTTATAACTTATTTCATGATGAAAAAATAAAAATCCATGTGTCCAAGACAATCTGAAGTTACAGTAAAAGAGACAAAAGGTGAGGAAAATGAAGTACAAATGCAGTAAAATGAGATTGTTAAGTCAGTGGCTGCTCCAGCGTGGTTTCCGTTTTATTTCTCACAGGAAATATTAATTCCAATTGTACCTACTTAACAGATTAACCTATCTGTGGTGGATAAATACTTCCATGCAAAAATGTCACAAGAACGCACTTTTAATGTTTCTGGAATTGTTTTGTAGAACTGAAGAACATCTGTCATGTCAAAAATCAGTATTAGCAGGAGTCTGTATTATCATCAACTTGATAATAACGATACCGTATTCCACCGACGGTATTTACCGTAAAGTAAATGTCCCCATTGAAGCCGGTATTACCGTGTACCAGAACCCCTATTTTCCAATACCGCACCTTTTGGCCAAATTGTCCCCATTAAACATGCGATTGATCTCAATATTTTTTACCGCTCATTTAAATATTTTATTTTATTTAGTTCACTCTCTTTTAGTGGCTAATAAATGCGAATGTCGGATATATGTAGCGCCTGATTATGATGATACACTTCGCATTAGTCTAAAGCGCTATTAATGCTGGAGGGTTTTGATATATAAGATGTCCTAATCCCATAATCTAACCCAGATTGACGACTCGTTCCAATCAATCAATCAAACTAAAGGTACTTTTCCACAATCATTCATCAATGAACGTAACTAAAGCCTTTCCACTTGCGTCCACAGCTCTTGAGCTTTCACCGCAGAGGACTAGATTTGCCTACACGCTAAAAGAGGCCACGCTCACCAACACCTGATGTAGCGCAAAGACCTACATTTTCACATTTTCGTATATAGTTAGTGTTTTATTTGGGTTTTTTACATACTTAGAGATATAAAAAGGTGATCAGAGGTTGATAAGGTACTTAGATATAAAATATTGCTAGTTTCCGTTTATATATGTATATTAGTACAAAAACATGTAGTGCTTATATAATTGATTAGCGAAGCCTGCACCCAGTAGCCCCCATCTTTAGTTCACTCATTCAGCAACTAGGCTAGTACATGTTTGTGAACAATAGTTGGCCCCAAGCTTAGAACTTACTATCACTTGCAAAATCATGGAGCTATCACTAGCTGGCTCAAGCAATATGACCTCCAAAACTAATTGATAGAGATGTATGCTTTTTCCCATTTCAGCAGAGAGTGAGAGTGCAGAGAGTGGTAGGCGCCCAGGGCCAAGTCAATAAAAAATGGTTGATGAGCGAAAAAAGGTTTCCAACTCAATTTTGGCTCCCTCTCTGGTCAGCGCCCAGGGCCACTGCCCACTGACCTCCCTTCTGCCCCATTTCCACGCTGTTTTAATAGCATTGCGTGTGCTATTAATATGCTTAATTTTCGTAATCTCAAGCCATAATGCCTACATCTTTTCACTATCTTTATACTCATCTGTTCTTACGTCCCATGATATTGGACGTGAAACCACCTCGTGTAGTTATGTCAAATTCGCTCGTTAAATTTGCCATTTAATTATTTTACTGTTATTGTCACTTGGCGGGCTGACCTTTCAACTGATGCCTGATTGGTTGAAAAGTAAAAACTAACACATTCACAGCACGGGAGAATGTGCATCCAATCTCTCGGGCGCTGAATGCATTCGTTTTCTTCCTCCATGCTTTGCTCACGTTCAAAGCCCACTAACGGAGTCATCGTCATTTGAAAGTGGCTTATCATTCACGCGGTGAAAGCACGCGTGCTCTGAACGTTGACACAACAAATCCAGGCCGAATTAGAGCCAGGACATGCCTTGAAGAGTCAGTCCAGATCAACACAGCTAACCATGGCCAATAGGTTGGACCGAAGAGATATGTCTTAAGATCTGATCTAAACAATGATAAAATGCTGGCTGTTTGCAGGTTGAGACTTTCCTCAGTTGTTGAGGCACCTGTATGGCGCCACAGTAATGATTGAGGATTTATGCTATTGTACAGAGAGGCTGAATGTTTTGCATTTTTGTTTCATAGATGCATTAGTTGGGCGCCGCACTTTGCACTCACCACAGCCCTTACTGACGACAATTATGGAGTTTATCGGGTGAATATAAGATACAAATGCTTTGATTTTCTCAGCCACTTAATTTAGCAGTATAAATCTAATTCAGCAGTATCTATCTAATATCTCAGTATAAATTTATTTTAGCAGCATAAATTTCCTTTCTCCATTTGAATTTAATTCATTTATATAAATTTTCCCATTTGTCAGCTAATTAAATCCAAATTCATCATTAGAAATATGAGTTTGTGTGGGGTGGATGTTATGATTGAAATGTGGGGTGCTTTTTGTAGTTAGCTGGGAAGTCCAGCTGAAACACTAAGCATGAACTGATTATTATTATTATTATTATTATTATTATTATTATTATTATTATTATTATTATTATTATTATTATTATTATTATTATTATTATTATTATTATTATTATTATTATTATTATTATTATTATTATTATTATTATTATTATTATTATTATTATTATTATTATTATTATTATTATTATTATTATGCAACGTAGAGATTTATGTGGCAACTAATACAGTGACTGCGTGGACACATTAATTAAGGTTGCATATCACATGAAGAACAATATAGATTACCTAACAAAACAACATAAAATAAGAAGCGGGTCTTTCGTTGTTTCTTCAGTGGAGTAGTGGACATCTGGCTAGGTCATCATCTTTATGCTTCTTCAAACAGAATTTGGTCAGAAAGTTTTTGTCAGGTTGCAGCATCGGAATTTGAAGCCTGGCACTAATGAGGTTACACCGTCTGTAAGTCATTTAGGCAATGGCGGTCATGTCTACTTGACAACGACGGGGGGAGTAGAATTGAGAAACAAAGAAGCAGTTGTTCCAATGACAAATTCTTCATGTAATTGTTTCAAAGTACCACTAATGTAAAAGATGATTATGTGAAAGTAAATCATTATTATTATTATTATTATTATTATTATTATTATTATTATTATTATTATTATTATTATTATTATTATTATTATTATTATTATTATTATTATTATTATTATTATTATTATTATTATTATTATTATTATTATTATTATCATTATTATCATTATTATCATTATTATCATTATTATCATTATTATCATTATTATCATTATTATTATCATTAACTATTATTATTAACTAGACAATTTATATAGCGCAATAAGCATGGCAAAAATGGCCAAAGACAAGAGCGCTTTACAATACTACGTATAGGATAACCGATGGTGAACAGGTGAGTCTTAAGATTAAGGTGACTGACCATGTATGAGATAACAGTGGTGGGTTGAAGCTCTTGGGTATGGTATGCTGTGTGTTCTTTGTTTGGGTGAAAGGCAGAAATTCCTGGTCACTGCTTACTGACTTAACCACCACTGATACACTGTATACATGGCAAAGGGAGAGTTTCATGCTGTCTTTAACTTATGGCACTTACATTCAGGGATGTTAGTCCTTGGCCTTGGTCCTGGCCTTAAGGACTCCTTAAAGACCAGTTTCAAGTCCTTGGTCCTGGTCCTGGCATTGAGGGCTGAGTCCTTGGTCCTGACCTGGCCTTGAGGGCTGGGTCCTTAAACCCTTAACCGTGTATTTAACTGTAACTCAATGTAAAATAGATGGATATATCCGGGATCCCCAGTTAAGGGGTTAACTTCCATGCTTACATTGGAGTTTAATTTGACTCTTTTGCACTGATGTGCAACTTCTTTTGCTAGTGCCAATTCACCGCACGACATCGAGTGCGCATGCAGGCCGGGTACACAAACAGGTGGCGGTTGCCCGATGCACTTGGAGCCGACATTCTAGGATCTGCTCAAGCTCTTAGAGCCATCAGCGCTCCATTCAATGGACACATGACACAGCTTATCACAGGTGAAACAATGATTAATCTTAATGGATGATGGAAGGGACCATCCATAAAGTATGTTGCGCTATTTATGACAGTTCATGATCCCCTCCCTTGTAAAAATTTCGGAACCCTTCTTAAAGTGTCCATAAATTGCACCACACAGGTTTTCTAATTAATATATTTTGGGTTATTTATTCAATTTTTAGGAGTGAAACAGATATTCAACTTTTGGCAATGATAGAAAATATAATTGGGACCTACAAATTTTATGTATCTATCTTGGGCAAAAAAGTGTTAATGAGCAAAACCTGCTCTCTCAAATTCTTTTACTATACTTTCTATTTGGTGTATTTAAGGTTTTATTTATACTGTCACAAACTGATTTGTTGACACTACCTTGGTGTAAAACAATGTATGTATCTTTAGGTGGCATGTGTTGTGATGTAATATGGGGTTAGCACTTTAGAAATTTTGAATAGTGGGGAATTGAGTATAGGAAATTTGGTGGGTCCGTGGTGACTATCATTTCATCATGTACGGGATTAGCATCAATACCCTATATGATCTCTTATCGCCGCACGGCATTATTTGGACACGTTGCACCGCTGGACATTAACACCCCAGCACATGGCGCCCTTCTCTGCGCCATAGCATGTTGTAACAAACATCATCCTCCCGTGAACTGGAAATGACTCCCTGGGAGACCGCAATGTTCTTGGATCCGGCAGATCAGAGATAGATCCTCTTCCACTATAGCGCAAGAATGGAACATTGCACTAGGGCTTGGACGTTCCACTACTGGTAGATTGGCGCAACGGACCTCTGCTGTCCAAGCGATTCAATGATGATGATGGTGGTGGTGGTGATGATGGTGGTGGTGATGATGATGATGATGATGATGATGATGATGAAGGTGATGACCAAACAAATTTTAAGAGAACTCTTAAGTTCAGCCAATTAAGTTCTTTGGCCGTTGGTTGACAGCCGAAGGGCCGATGACTCCTCTGTGTCGCGACTCTCGGAGGTCTTATCGTTTTCGCCTGACGAACGACCGTTTTCGTCCGCGAGATGATTGCGAGCGAATTCAGAGGATCAAGATCCTAGAAGCTGTGACCCAACCATGTGCAGAAATGTCACTGAAGCAGGCGGTCGCAAGAACACAGAAAGCTCTCCGTGCCAGGTGACCAAGTTTCCACTAAATCTTTCGGGGTTGGTTACCATTCAAAATTAATTGTTCCACGAGCTCTTGTTTTTTTAATAATAGAATTATAATTCAAACAGTTTGCCACAATTTTTTAAATTTTGTTTTTAATTTAGCCTCTTGCCTGGTACGATCCCTTCTGCCAGTCTGGACAGAGCTAACCCTCAGGAAATCTTCGCCTATCTCTCCGGACGATACGGAGCCGAGCATTATCCAGGTGAGGGCTTCAACTTACTTACTTAGTACTTCTTCTTCTTCAGCCTTTTGCACTCCCTGCAGAGTATAGGCCATGAAGAAGATCCTTCCATTTCACTCGATCAGCTGCCATGTGCTCCTAGTTCACTCCAGGTGTATCCATTTTCTTTTAAGCTTTTTTCTAATGATCTTTTCCATGAGTTTTGCAGTCTTCCTCTTTTTCTTTTTCCTTGGCAGCTACATGTCAGCATTTGTCTTGTGATGTTTTCAGTCGGTTTTCTAAGAGTATGTCCTAGCCATCATCATTTCCTTTTTCTGATTTCTTCAGCTATCGGTTCTTGGGATGTCTTTTTCCATAGTTCTTCATCGCTGATCTTGTTCGGCCACCAGATCCCTGTGATTTTCCACAGGCATTTATTTATGAAGCTTTGTAATTTTGTTGTAACACTATTAACTGACCTACAACTTTCCGAGCCATAGAGAAGTACTGACTTTACATTTGAATTGAATAGCCACAACATAGTCTGCATGGTTTTGCAACATACTGAATTTAGTACGTGAGACTCAGTAAAGTTTAGTAATTTCTTCAATGGATATATATATATATATATATATATATATATATATATATATATATATATATATATATATGTATGTATGTATATATTGTATTAGCCATCTGTATTTGTGATGGCTTTTTGCCAGACACTATCCTCCACTGTCTCGGCCATCGCTGGAAGTTACACTTGCCATTTATTCACAAATCAAGAGTTCTGGCAGGTCTCTATGATGAGGGAAAGCTGAAAGGGGTTCCCTTACCACCACCAGAAGACATCTGTGAGGAAAAGGTAACTGAATCGAAAACCTTACAAATATTCAATTATTGCGATTTTGATTTGTAGACGTTTGAATATTGCAATTATTTTGCTTTTTCACTTGCTCAAGGTAAATTACAGATAACTGTGCAGGTGAGCCTTGACTTGGGAACACTGAGTCATCCATTAATTAATTATCTGGTAAATTCAGTTGATTGGCTACAACTTGCTTTCCCTACAAGGTGTCGATTAATGACTGTACCTCAAATTTTTATTATTTTAAAAGTGGGAAATTTGTGGTATTGTAATTTTGTATGGGATGGCTAGTATATGTTATTTATTTTGGATTTTAATAATGTTGTTTTATTTTATTTTATTTTTTAAAGGAGGAATCTTTATACATTTGGCGTGCTAGATGTCAACACAGACACACCCATTCAGACTGTTCCGAAAGTCTGCCGATATACATCTGTCTCGACAAGCTAGACCCCATGGTCACTCCTAGTGGTTAGCAAAAGAGTTTCTGGCATTAATTCTGTTCTATTTTTAATTACTTAACCCCTTAACCGTGTATTTAACTGTAACTCAATGTAAAATGGATGGATATATCTGGGTTCCCAATTAAGGGGTTAATTCTTTTTTTTTAAGTCTTGCTCTTAAGATGCCATCTGCTGTGTGATTTATCGGTCTGACAGCATCATTGTTAGATTATGTTTGCAGAGAAACTTATTACCGGTATATAGGCCTTACGCTACAGATTTTCCAAAAGATTCAAAATAAAATGATTAAATTTTCAGGGCTGTGATCATTTGGACTTTAGTTTTGGTCTTGAGCTTCTAAGTCTTGGCCTTGGGTTGTCTTGAACTTCAAGGTCTTGGTCATGGTTGGGGTCTTGAACTTCAAAGTCTTGGTCTTGGTCTTGAACTTCAAAGTCTTGGTCGTGGTCTTGAACTTCAAAGTCTTGGTCTTGGTCTTGAACATCATAGTCTTGGTCTTGGTCTTGAACTTCAAAATCTTGGTCGTGGTCTTGAACTTCAAAGTCTTGGTCTTGAACAACGTTGAGTCTTTACAACAAAATCTGTAAATGTCGCGTCTGTCTTTATATTGCATCAATTTGAGCTGAAAATTATGCATCAGTCCGATTAATCTCTACACTCTGCACTTATTCCAGCAATGGCTGTAGCGCTTGGCAATCTGTACAGAGACGATGTTGACCCGACAGCCAGTGACCTGGCGGGAGTGCTTGTTGCAGCTCACACGATCTGCTTTGGGCCACTCATGGACAGGTACTAGTAACTAGTGCATTATAATTTATATCTATGCAGTTGGTTGCCATGGATGTCCTTCGTGAAGGCATCAAGGAAAGAGACTAGTTTAAGTAAGTAAGTAAAATCTTGTTAATTTATATAGTGCTTTGGAAAGTAGTACGGTAGTAACTGCTTATTCTTATGTGCTTAAGCTAAGAATTATTACGATGCTGTGATGTAAAGAATAGTTGTAATGGAATGGTAATAGTAATAGAATGTAAAGACAGTTGTTGACTTCCTGGAAGCCAATCCCTAGTCTAGTCTAATCCTAGACTTCTGTAGCGCCACTTCATAATGCGCAGAAGCATTGTTCCTGTTTTCTATTTAAGTGAAAATAAAATTTAGGTGATTTTTACGAGTTTTTGAACATAATTGTCAAACATTTTAATTTATGTCATGCATTACCGGAAATATGATTGTGTTGTAGCTGTTATAACGAATTATGATTTTGAACACAACTTTTGTGGTTGCATTGGACTAGTGATTACCGTAGGTTGTTGTCACCAATTATGATTATAAAGTATAAACAACTATTTATTTTGTAGTTGCGTTGTTCTGATGAGTCACAACATAACTTGGAAGAATGTCTGTCGCTTTTATAAGGCGGCAGTCAAGGTTAGCCAGCATTTGGTCACTTCAATCAAAGTTTCAATCAAGAAATTATGAATCAATGTAATTCTACTTATGAGACACAGTGGTGTAGTAGAAAAAGTAAAGTTATCCCTGAGCACTCAAGGCTCATAGGAGCGGTGGGTGCTGATCTCCATTTAAAAGGACCTCAGCCAGGCGACTGGTGCAAGTTACAGAATACGGGGTTAGTGTTCTCGTGTGAGGCGCCTGTTTACTTTGCGGTTAAACTGCTACACAGTTGCCGCTGCCATCTGGCGAAAGAAGGCTGAGTCGACCTTTTGGCTCCTGTGCAACTCGAACCCACGACCTTCTGCTCTATTACCCAACGTTGTTACCACTCTGCTAACTTCCTGCCATTTAGCAACTTCCCAATTAGTGGTGTAGTGACAACTGATAATTCCCAGTGACAAAAGGTTTTCATGTTCATATCTTGCCTTAGACGATCTGAACTACTGTAGTTGACTTTCTCTCCATTGCTTGGTGACCAAATATAGTACCTTTTTAATTGAAACAATTAAATTATTATGTTTTGAGATTTTAAATATTACCGATATTGTCAATGCCATAGATCAGGGGTGTCAATTTATTGTCAAACATACGGCCTGGCGGGATACAGCCTCTGGCTTTTCATCCAGCCCATGTGTATGTGGCTGAATATAAGAAAACAACTTTCTGTTTGAGCAAATTTACTTTATTTAAGGCGTGTTCAAAAAGCACATATATGAAATTCTGAAATTACATTTATGAAACTCAAATTTTTACGTACGATAGAAAGGAAATACAAAATTTTGCAACAATTCTTGAACACGCTTTTTTATATACTGTTTTGTGTAATAGGCCTACTGTAGTTTGTGTTAATGTTATGTGCAAATCAGGCCTGTGACAACTACAAAGGTTTTTATGTGGCCCACTGTATGAAATGAGTTAGACACCCCTGTGATAGATGCTGATTTTATGGCCTTTTTTTAAACGATTTAAGACTCATAGCTTCACCGTCATTTTTCAGTTTTTCATTTTTCAATTCCATTTCACAATTTTTTGTATAAACTTGTTAATTTTTACTGTTATATTAACTTGGTTGACTAATTACGGGACCTATGGTCCCTTCAGTCAACCTTTTTTTCAACATGTATTTGTAGCTCAAGACTGTTTAATGGATGTCTGTTAAAATTTAATTATAATCCTTCTATACTAAGAGGTGCTGCAATCATGTTATACCACTTAGTTAAGTTCAGCCTTGAGTCAAAATGTTTATTTAACCATTATGTTGATTATTAAGATCATGTTATATTGCTTCTTAATGTCAATGGTAATGCATGTATGAAGTTGGAAAAATAAACGATGTTTTCAATTCAATTCAATTTTCAAAAAAAGACTAATCTCTTTGTGAGTATTCAGTAATCACAGTGGGACTGCTTCTGAGTGATTCTTCATAAAAAGTGCTATATAAGGCTGTTATTCTGTTGCATTAAATTACATATGGTCTTGACAGGGCGATTTAGTTGTCAGAATTATGTATTTCATCATTCTGCTCAAAATGAAAAATAATATTTGAAATTAGTGTTAATTATATGCAGAACTATTTTTTGTTTGTTTACTATTTGACTTTTACAGTGTACAGCTCTTCAGTGCTAATTGATTGCTGACTGGTTGTGCTTTACATACTTATTTGCTAATAGTTACATTTATCTTTAAACAGTCTTTCAGAACAGATCTTGAGATGGAGTGCCTGGAGTGGCTTGAACTGAACCTTATCACTCAGGTATTTGCACATTAGTTACCTTCTCGATCATTCATGTTACAGATAACACGATGCCTTTTAACTCTTTTGAGACTGACATTGACAAAAACTTCTAAGCAGAGGGTGGATGTCGACCAAAGCCATTTATTTGTTCCCTGCCTTAGGGTAGAGAACTAATGAATATGAAAATCATCTTCATCATTGTCATTGTTGTCGTAATCATCATCATCATCATCATCATCATCATCATCATCATCATCATCATCATCATCATCATCATCATTGTTATTGTCATCATTATCATATAATCATCGTATAATTTCATTATATATAATGATAAAGTGCTCTTGATTTTGACCTTCTGTCATGCTTACTGCACTATATAAGTTGTAAGTTATAAATAAATAAATAAAATAATTAGAATTCATTTTCAATGTTACCATCATGTTTTTGGCAGTGATATTGAATCAATTGACTTATTTATGTATGAAAATTAATTATTGTCTTAATTTAGGTGGATTCTAGTTATATACTGGTAGTCACGCCCAAATATGCAATAACAAAGTATTTGATATCACTGTGCCAAAGTCTGAAACTGTGTTGCAGCTGACTGCATTAGAATAGAGTTATAATATAAAATTTTGTGCTTTAATGCAATCACTAAAAAATTTTTCAGTTGTCTACTCACGTTGTACTTGGTCAGTTAATGATGGAGGGACTTTTGAAGACCCTGAGATCTCCAAGGTCAGTTTTCTGTGCTATGTCACTCAGATAGTCACTAGGTGACAACAAAAATGAAGACGTCTTTCTCGCTCCATCTCTAGGACGTCCAGCAACATTTTCCCCAAGATTCATAAGTGACGGCTTGGATTCGGTCTAAACCTGCAGCTGTCATATGCAATTACTTGACTAGATCACTGCAACTGCCTTTTTCATATGTGATTAAGTATCTCATGTCCTTTGCATTTTTTTGAAATCTGTTGACTTGGTTCTTAATGGAGTTAGTCATTGGTTTACTTTACCGTTTGTAGACTGTTTATGTATGATGAGTTTTCACTCTACAAGGTGCTCGTTTCCTGGCTTTTCCTTCAACTAAACCGACATGTACACGAGATGCCAAGTTACACGACCATTGTCGCCTATTTCAACAGGTATGCCGTAAGATTTTACATGGTGACTACAAACTGCAAGTTATTTAGATAGCAACAAATCCTGATTTTGCTGTCAAATGGTAAATAATTGTTATATTTCTTGCAGTTTTCGAAAGCTATGTTCTGTCATTGAAAGAGAAGAAGGTCTTTGCTACAGGGATGTATTCCTTGCACTTCGTCTTCACGGAATAACAGACAGTAAGGTTTAACGATAGCTTCATTGTGGTAATCATCATTATCAGCATTAACATCACCGGCTTCATCATCACCTGCCTTTGCCTCTATTTGATTATAGATAAAGTATTTGCTATGAAGATGTCTTTCATATTAATATTCTATGTTGTAGTAACTCAGATTCATGACCTACAGATGACAAACATTCTACCGCAGAACTGGATTGCAAGTCTATTGACTCAACATTACCAAGCAGTAAGTATCAGTGATGGAAACACATTCAACTAGTTAAGTACTGGCCTACACTGGAAATTGTTACCTCGAATGACCCAGGAATTGTTGACCTTGGGAGCCCATTGGTCACACCTTTGCAGCATTCCTGCTCAAGTTGATTATATACAGTGCTTTTTTCAGTGGGAAAACATGGAAAACGGCATTTCCATCTCTTTTTGCCAGATTATATCAATATGCAATCATGCATGTTTTACTTACAATTGGCTCTTTTTCAGTGGAAACACACGGGAACAGCGTAAATTACGGTTTAAAACCAACAAGCTACATTGAATAAAAATATACCATGTACTGTTATTCTACTAATATCTATGGTATGCTTTCTGATATCTATAGGTTACAGAACAGATGTCAAAAATTTTTATAAAATTTTTGTTCTTTGATACAAACCTTTTTTGTCCTAGAGAAAACATTTGACAGAGAATAGATTTTAGATATTAAGTATAATGTCGATTCAAAAGGCTCAGCATTTCTCGATGCATTTTGAGTGCTCTAGAATAAAATTGAGACAGAATATTTTGACTAAAGGCAGCAAAGATGATTTGGGGTTTGGGACCCAGATAAAATTATAAACCTTTTTCTAGAGAAAAAGCACTGATTTGATATTTCCCCCAGCTTTAATCACTCTGTGGTTGCAAAGGCAGCAAAAGATTTGGGGTTTTTTATAAAGCAACAGATATGCACTGACAATTAACATCTGCATCATTCACACTGACAATTAACTCTGCATCATTCAGTTAAATGGATGTTAGCTGTATTAACTGATACCAAGTAGCATGAAGGTTGATAGCAATCATTCAATATCATCATCATAGCAGTCAGTAGCGTAGCGTCCCAATGGTTACTATGGCTCGAGCCATGGGCAGCACACATGAAGGGGGCAGCAAATTGAGCGGCGATGACCTTTTTCTTGTTTTTGCTTGTCAGGTTGTCGAAGAGTTTTAGCAAAGGGGTGGCAAAATTTAGAAGGGGCGGCAAATTCGGCCACAACGACCTTTGTTTTGCTTGTTAGTTATAATAGGAGCAGGTTGGGACGGCATTTTTTCCAGGAGCCATGGGCGGCACGAGACCATGCTATGCCACTGATAGCAGTGCAAATTTTTAAGAAGAGAGATATTTCATTTTTTCATTTTGCATTGAAGCTGTCTAGAATTTTATCATGTACTCATCTCTGTAGCTGTAACATCCCAACAACAATTACCCTTTGGATAAAATGACCCTGTATGGATGACCCCCACCTTTGGCTATAGCTACTTCATTCTAAGATTAAGTGCCTGGGATTAAGGAGCTACTGCAGTGCTGCTTTTGAAAGTGCTATAGAATTTAACAAGATTTTTACTTACTTTCTTTACTTAGTTGTCTACTAGTTGTCATTTGAGATGATTTATGAATGACCATTACTATGCGAAGGATTTACTAGAATGTGTTTTTTCTCAGTTGACAAACGGTGGAGACATGTCGGCCATGATGGATTTCAACTGCGATTCAATCCGGCGCGGTTTCATAATTTTCACAGACGACGTGAGTAAACTTTAAAAGAATCTTACCGTGAAAATAATGAATAGTGTATCAGCCCTAAAGCATTATGCAGGCCATAGTGTTATCCACTCTGCACATGCGAGTGCCTGGGAATATCAAACCCGAGTTGACATCAGTGGCGGCTCCACAGGGGAGCTCGGGGGGCACGTGCCCCCTCCCTATTCAGTGCCTGGCCTCCCTGTGGGGACCCTATACTTAATGCTACATACATAACAACAAATGGTTGGCCCCCAATGATTAGAATTTGCCACCCAAACGCCTTCCCCCCACTGTGCCAAATCCTGGAGCCGCCACTGGTTGACATTGGCTGGGACTGACGCTCTTCTAACTAATTCAGAGGTCACCAAACTATGGTCCATGGGCCACATCTGATCCACAAGGTCAGTTTTTCTTCGGGGCCACTGTCTAAATTTGCTTGATAAAACTAGGTACGATGTCACTATTTTTATACTGACGTCACCTGTTTTGATAACCTTTTGGTAATTAAATATGTTGGTTCTCTTTTTTTGTGTGTATTGCATTCTGCTTCACATATGGCTAAGGGGCCATCCACAAATGACGTAACGTCCGGACATTTGTTATGAAGTGTGACGAGGGGAGTCCCAAAATGTGAAGTAACACAGCAAAAAAAATTTAAGGTGATGATTTTTTTTGCTTGTCAGGGTATTTGGAGAGCTTGGTAAAGGGAAAGGATTACCTTTTTGTGCTTGTCAAGACTTTTATAAAGAAGAAAAGGGGGTCAGCCCGTTTTTACGTCATATTTTGGGAGGTCTAACTTTTTGTTACATCGCGTTACAAAGTGGGGAGTCAAAAAAGTGGCAAAATCGCATTACATCATTTATGGACGACCCCTAACATGGAATGCTGCACTTAGTTTTTCCCCAGACGTCCTGGACTGGCTTGAACAGACTGAATGACCCACGTTTTCAGTTATTATATTATTTATATTATTATTATTATTATTATTATTATTTCTTTCTATAGTTTTAATTTTGTCAGGCAGTAAATGCACTAGTTATCCGGCACACAGTCAACAAAGTTTGACGGCCCTGAGCTAAAGACCATCAAGGCACCAAACATTCACTTTAATCTGTAAACAGATTGCGTTTATGAGAGTTGCTGGTCTACATGTAAATTGAAATCTTTGCATATGCGTGTTTACTCACATTTTCACTGACGAATGGTGCTACATAAATGCAGCCGAGCATGCTTAGAAACATTGAATTTTCAATAGCCGTTTATCGGTGCTCTTGTTCAACTTCTATATAAATAAACATCACTTAATGCTGCCAGTTATTATGATTGGATTTGCAGTGCTGGCTGATATTGTCGGTTCTGTTGTTGTATATATAGGAGCCTTATGAAAGAACAGAGTTAGTAACTCTCTATGGATTCTACTTTCATATTAAGTCCGTTCGTTTGGAATGTTCTGGGAACTACAAGTTCTGGATCGAGGTTGAATCATCATTTTCTTACATTGGAATAAATTTTGAACAAATCATGCTACTGATAAGAAACTTTAGAGGCATAAAAGTATTATCATAAACACAAAATATTTCCTTACTGGAAATCTACACTGTGTATTATCTACACTGTCAATTATCTACACAGTGTACAGTGTTCTTGTAATGTTTTGTCAGCTATAGTGCAACATAAATTAACAAGATAAACAATAACAATGGCAATATTAACAATGAGAATAATTATTTTAAAAATAAGTCACATACTGTAGGTGATCTAACTGTATGATGATAATAATGATGATCATGGTGGTGGTGATTATGATGATGATGATGATGATGATAATAATAATAATAATAATAATAATAATAATAATAATAATAATAATAATAATAATAATAATAATAATAATAATAATAATAATAATAGCAGTAATAAAAATAATAATTCTCACAGTTGACGAAGTGTAAGCATGTACATTTTTAGTTATGTGGGAAGTCAGGTTAGGCATATCCATATGGTGATTTTAAGCCTTTGTTTAGCGGTCTTTTATTATTTGTCATCATTAAGAACACTGTTACTTGTACTCCTTCAGAGACTGAAGCCAGATGATCCAGTTTTGACGGCTAAAGAGAAGGAACGCGAAACTTTCTCTACTCGGCGTGAACGGAGTGTTGACTATCGGATCCTTGTTCAGCATTACGGCTGTCAACAGAATGTCATTGTGAATGACACTGGTAAACAAAGGCAGTGCTTTGGGCTAAGACAAAAGACATGTTCCAGCAAAGTACAGCATCTCTTTTGGCATTATATAGCTTATTTATTTATTTATTATCTGACAATTTATATAGCCCTATAACAAGGCCTAAGCCTAAATCAAGAGTGCTTCACAACATAAGTCAAATGACGCCTTGAACGGTAGCTATAGCAGTGTATTCAATGCTGTAATGTAATTAATGTAATAAAGGAGTTTTATAGCACCTCTTATATTACTACTCAGAGGCGCCCCTGGCTTTAGTGTCGCTTGATAAGAAAATGAGACTTTAGTCTTTGCAATGAACTGATTGTGGATTGTGATTGAGAAGTGAGACACGATTAGATGGAGACAACACATTCCAGAGAAGTATTCATTAACTCTCTGAATGACCGATAATACGAGAGTGGTACATGATCTAGAAGACATGGACATGGTGTTATACTGTAATGTAAAGATATGAAGAGCTTTCTTCAGAAAAAAAGCATGGAAGAACAGCTTTTGGCGGAATTTGTTTTATCTTGATGTATATTATTTATATTACCACTGTTGGGGGCAGCACATTGTGGTTTAAATGTAATTATAATGCAGATTGTTGCTTATTGACATGAAGTTGGTTACAACGAAAACAGGAAAAATTTAAAAATTAATTTTAATTTAAAAACCCATAAAATTCTGGAGAAAACGTTTCCTTGGAAATTGCTTGTTTCTGGTGTTTTCTGGGTTGGCAAAAGCAAAGATGATGATGATGATGATTGTCTGCTAAGATGAGACATGATTGGTGATGATGATGATGATGGTGCTGATAACTTCTGAATGACCAATGGGTGAGAGCAGGATCCAAACATGGCTTTTAAGCTGTAATGGATGATTGAGGTGATTTTGCATTGCCTCCCTCTGGGACCAAGATGTTTTATCTTGATGGGTTTATTTATATTACCAGCAGTAGCGTGACTGAGGTTTAAATGTGTTAGAATGCAGATTGTTGCTTTCACAAAGGCAGTTGGTGCCAACTTGAAAAGCCACTTTAAATCAAAATTAATTAAACTTAAAAACCTATAAAATTTGTCCAAAGTTTCTACACAATGTCTAAATGAAATTTCTATATCACTGCCCAAAGTTGGTGCAGTGTATGCTTATTCTGCACTAATCTACTTAAAATGATTGTCTGATAATCCAGTCTGGTGGTGGATGAGTTCTCTGTCCTAGACCAGGTCCATTGGCAGTTGCATCCTGGGATTATTGATGATCTGATTCGAAACCACTACCTTCCAATTGTTTTGGGTTAGAACCAGTAGCTACTGACCACACCCTGTTAGCATGTCATACTATATACTTGGCTTATCCCCAAAGATTGCTCCACCATTTTTGACTCATATTTCTAAATGACCTGGCTTGATTCACCCTGATTTGGTGCACCAGAGGCTGATTTGATCGGACATTAAAATAGTAACAAACAAAGTGTTTATTGATTGATTGATTGATAACAGTTTATCAGTATGATAGTTAGTGTAATTATGGTGATGCATGAGACTGTTCAAGAAACATTCTAGATAAAATGTTTTTTTATGCATTGTGGTATTTTGAGACATTCTTGGATGAGGGTTGGTTGTTTATTTAACTATAAAAAGTTGAAAATAAACTGAGTAGTTTAGGATATTAGATTGGAAGGGAACAAAATGGTTCTCAAACAGGGCAGTCCCTACTGAACCACTTTAAACCTTGCAGTAGCTATTATATTCTTATTATATTAAATCATTGAAGATAAACTTTGGGGTGGGGTGGTTTGTCGGCCGGTTGCAAATGTCTAAATGAAATCCATCTCGGCTGCTGGTCAGGTTGTTGTTGCTATGGGGGAAAAGACTTTTCGAAAAGGAAGGTTTTAAGTTTAGACCTGGTGGTCAAGGCTTGAGAGACAGTGAAGGAAGTTGCAGGAAATGAGGATTCTGAAACTTATTGTTTGACCAATTGTTTTGCAATACTACTGCGGACCACTACTGGACCACACCCCAAACATACTGGTATACTTGGCTTATCCCCTTAGATTGCAGATTTTGACTCATATGACTGATTTAACTCTAAAGTGTGAGATTTGATGACCATCGGCTGATGCCCTCGGGAGGCTGAGGCGTTAGAGTTTATCGATTGATTGAAACCAGTTTATCATAATAAGTGAACTGTAATTATCGTGATTATCTTGATGCTGTATATTCTAAGAAATTTTGCAAATGCATTGTAGTATTTTGAGACATTCTTTTAAATTGAAATTTATTTAACTATAATGATAATTATTATTATTATTATTAAGACAATTTATAGAGCACTGTAAGCTAGGGCTAAAGTGCATTTTGAAATGATTATAAGATATATTGATGGAGGTTTTTGGGAGGTTATAATGATGATAATGATGATAATCTAGTTTGGAATGGATGATGATAATGATGATAATAATAATGATGATAATAATAATAATAATAATAATAATGTTTAAAGTGGTTTATTAGGGTCTGCCTCTTGTGAGAAATTTTTAATTAGCAGAGAAAGTGAAATTCATAATTTTATGTGAACTCATATTGCTATATCTTACTTTGAATATTTAATATAGATTTAATTTTCACTTTTTTGCTGCCTGATTAAATGTCAAAGCTCTTGTTGTCCAAGTAACTTTAGTATTAGTTGAATGAATGTTCTATTTGAAGGTGTTCGAGTTTTGTAATTTGAGGGAACCACTTTTTGTCCTCGTTTTCTTCTACTTTCCTCCATCGTGACGAGTTTTTGCAGCTACTGCCGTCAGTATTTTAACTATTGACTGTGATACAAGTCTTCCTATTTGTCTATTTGCCGTTCAAAACAGTTTTTCATAAATCTGTTATTTTATCCATGATAAATTCTGGTGATCATTTGCTTCATTTGATGTCTGTCATATATATAACATGTTGAAATATTTTAAAACTTTAAACGTCTGTACTGGCCTTTGTCACAGGCTTTGTGTATTTTGTGATGATGCAATATTTTAAATTTTTGCATTGGCATTTGTTGATTTACATTTCATTATTGATATTTATTGATATTTTGCTCACGAGATCTGTGCTGCACTTTTTAAGCATAATTTTTAGCATAATTTGTGAATTTTACTCGAGTGAATTGTTTTGTAAAGCAGCCATGTAATGCTGTTATTAATTTTGTTATCTGTAAATATCATGACATTGCCATGTATTGCCTTGTTACATTTTGCCACAAGATATTTTTGCTTTTAATTTTCATGAGTTTATAAATGTTATTGCCAAGACAATTTATAAATACATGCTTTGCCACGCAGAACAGTGTCTCTGTTTGCTATGATCAAATTTGATGCCATAGCTCCCTGCCTAAGTCCAAACCAATTAGAAACTATATTGCCCTATATCCAAACTGATAAAGAAATACTACTCACTATGTGAATACTGTATATGACAATTCTCCAAAACAATTTCTTTCACACTCTCTTATGCCAATCATTGACTAAATGATTTCCTGAAAACTTTGCATATATGCAGCTTTTACCTTATGTAAATTATGTTGTGCCACTAAGTTAAGAGGATTTTCTTGTTGAACGACTGCCTATGTTTACTGCTGCTTTACTTTCCAGTATAGCTCATGTAGAATTTGCCATACTTAATCCATTGTATAATTTCGGCTTTCTGCCTCTAGCCTACTTGTTGCAATAATACTTAGACACGAATGGTTGATATTTTCATAGATTGAACAATTTCACAGCATCACATTGTACTACTATGAAATAAATTCTTAGTCAAGATTGGCATTTCTCCAAAATGAATCATTTCAGGACATCTCTGTCCTGATATTGCCTTATTTCACTCATTGTATGCAGATGGCTTTTCTAGAAAAAGAATGCTCTAATACACCCAAATGTATTATGCTGCACAATTTCTCATGTGAACTTTACGATGAAGTACAACTCTGTTGTAAAAGTGCAAGTATTAATATTTCGATTAAGATGTTTTGTTTCAGGAAATACCTTTGCAAATGTATAGAATTTCTCTTAGTTTTATTATACAACTGTGGTGATTATACAACTGTGCTTGAAACCAAAAAGTTGACACATGCAAAACAACAAAGAATAGAATAAATAGTTTGTCAAAGTCTTTGACAAAATTTATTCACAATATTTTTTACTGTTAAACTGAAACTGACAGGAGCCCATCACTAAAAATTCTAAATTAATATGCTCAGAAAACTCATACCAAAATATACTTTCAAATCTTACTTAGTATTGATATCAGTCTTTCAACACATTTAATTATATATTATTATTATATATTCAAAACATTTAATTATATAATATTACAATATTAATTATTAGCCTCTAAACATTCAACCATTGCCATTGAATGTTAAACTTTTTGCATTAAGTCTTTATTCAGTTTTAGTTTGTTTAGTTTAAGTAGGTTTTTTGTTTACTGTATTCCTTACATCAATAAAGATTATATTGTTACTGTAAGATGTCCCCACAAAAACCAAAAGTCTACAAATGACAGGAAAAATCTCAACTATTTCAAGACATGGCTATTTTTGCTGCATAAGGAAGTCACATAATGAATCTTAAAATGGTTTTCTTCAGAAAACATCTCATCACAAACTCCACATCCAAATGGTTTGATAGTTAGAATGATTGCTTTCTTATTCAAATGCCGATTAACAACAAATGTATTGACAGACTTTTCATTCAAATCATCTGCATCTTTAGCTTTGCTATCAGACTGCTTTTGTTGGTTGTGAATTCTTTGATGACTTAATAGATTGCTTCTCTCTTTGAATGTTTTGCAACAGACATCGCATACATAGGGTCTCAGTGAAGTGTGAATTCTTCTTTCATGCCTTCTGAGAATAGAAGATAGACCAAATGATTTCTCACACAATTTACATAAATATGGTTTGTTTCCTGTGTGAACTGTTTTATGATCAGTAAGATTGCTTTGATGTCTAAATGTTTTATTACATAGTTCACAAGAATATGTTTCTTTTCTGACATGAAGTGCTTTATGGCACATCATTGCACTTAGTCTTGAAATTTGCTTTCCACATATTTTGCGCTTGCGTTTTTCTCCAGTGTGAATTCTTTCATGAGATTTCAGATTATCTGATCGGTTGAATGCTCTCTTACATACCTTACAAATATGTGGACACTCTCCTGTATGAATTCTTTCATGTACTTTAAGTTTTTCCTTTGTACGAAATGCCTTGCTGCACACTTTGCATATAAATGGTTTCTCTCCAGTGTGAATTCGTTCGTGACCCAAAAGATGATGCGGATGTGTGAATGCTCTGCTACATGTTTTGCAAATGTATGGTTTATCTCCTGTATGAATTCGTTGATGAAGTCTAAGATTTTGCTCTGTGACGAATACCTTGCCGCATGTTTCACACACGCATGATATTTCTGTTTTGCGAATTCTTTTACGTATTTTACAACTATCTATTGCAGCTATTGATTTGCTGCATTCAGAGCTCATTCTGTCTTCAAGAGTGTACTTTTTATTTACTGGTAAAGATCTTCAAACACCCTGTAGCATCAAGGGCACACTTTTCCTGAAAGTACGAAAACACCTAATGTTTATAGACAAGGTTTTCACACACAATCAATAAATTTATCATGTTATAAAATCATGATGATTTAATAAGCTTAGAAGGGTTTTTAGCAAATTTATATCCACATGAAAATGGCTCCTCATATATGTATAAGGCCTTCACTTTTCCAGCTAGAGTGTGCAAGCTTGGCACATCATTAAAAAATTAAGCTAGTGTAAGGGATATACATTTATACTAGTAAAGCTAAATCCAGGAATTCAAATTTGTTTTGGTTTAGGCTACCAGAAGACTATTCTTTATGTGGCGTCCTCTATCAAAGGATTGACAGTCATTTTTCTCCATTTATCTCTATCTTCTGCTGCACTTTTTAGGGCTCCATATTATTATTATTAGAGAATTTATATAGCGCCGTACGCATGGCGTCTACCAAAGTCAAGGGTGCTGTATAGTTCATAGTTCTTTGTATTTGTCCATTCAAAGATGTCATCCATCCAGCTTCTTCTAAGTCGCCCCTTCCCCTTGTTCCTTCTATTCTACCTTCCATTATTATCAGTGGTAGGTCTCCGGCCATACCTCTAATGATGTGACCAGTGTAGGACATTTTCATTCTTATTATTTCCCGTTTCCACGTTGGTGTTGTTTTGCTTCTTTCTAGGACTCTGTCAGGCCCATCGTTTGCCAGTGTAAGGCACCTGGTGGCCTGTGAGGCCCCGGCAGGGGTGAAAAAACGTTTGGTTCTTCTGATGCACGAAAAAGTTGACAAGAAAAAAAAAGGTCATCACGTTTGTTGGTTCTTGATCTTTCAACTAATTTATCCTCCAGCAGTATGATAAGCAAAAAGAGGCAAAAGGTCAAAACACAAAAAGACACTTGTTCTGTCCGTTTACTTTCTGTGGCGGCACCTGGACCTTACTTCCAACACGGAACTACAGGCCTGGACTCTGTCTTCCATACCTTGGTGCCAATGCCAGATCCTGAGTACGTTGGTATGATCTTCATCACCAATAGATATCCATAAGCAGACTAGATTATCATCACCAATGAACTGATGTAGGCATTGTCCAGGTTCGGTCATGCAGCCCTTTCATCTTGGAGAGACAGTTCCTGTTCATCAAGCCCTCCACTGCCAGATGTACCATCCATCGGAATAAACCCGATCATAGAAGCGCTGTCCTGGTCATCCCAAGAAAAGATGGATTGACCACATCCGTACCCAGACCAGCGAGATTCCATCAACTCTCTGGAGACGTGCCATTTGGCGGGTCATGGTTATGGGGTGATCTTCGCAACTTTGACCACGCGGTGTCTGATGATGATGAGTATGATAAGCAAAAATAAAAGGTCAAAACATAAAAGTCTGGAGCATGTACCCTGAACAGTGATTTCCAACACATAAAAAGTGGGCCTGGAGCTGTCTTTGTTACCTTGTCTATCCAGCTGATTCTCAAGATCCTTCTGTAACACCGTAATTCAAAGCATGGTGTCCATTCCTGAAGAAAGACATGTAATAGAGACTTTGGAAAGACTCAAGAGTACAACACAGAGCAACAAAGATGATCAAAGGGTGTCAGAGACTAACTTATGAGGAAAGGCTAAAACACTGAATTGACAACCTTGGAAAAAAAGGAGAACGAGAGGGGATTTAATTGAGACATACAACATACATACAAAGTGGAAATGCCAAGAGAAAGGTTTTTTTACAATGAAGCAGTATGATGGAACATGAAACGGCACAACATGAAACGGTACTTTCCCGTTATCCGGACCCCAGTGAAGTGTAATGACTTTTCGGTCGGGAACCTGACCCTAACCCTAATCCTGACCCTAACCTAACCCTAACACCAACTACACCATCCCTCCACTGGGGTCCGGATAACGGGAAAGAACCCATGAAACTGTTTAATAAACGGGTTGGGAGATGCAAACAGAACTTTTTTAGTGCAAGAGTGGCGGACAGATGGAATGAATTGGACGAGAAGATCGTAATGGCTATGAGTGTGAACGACTTCAAAATGGGCCTCAGTACTGTAGGTTACTAGATTTGGATGAGTGTGACAGTGGTTCTACCCATTTGTCTTTCTGAGTTTACGCTTAAAATAGGCTGGCTTAAAATATCCCTTTCAGTTTTTTACTTTAGCACATAGACGAGAGTCAAGTTTGAAATCTGGCAAAAAACTCAATAATATAGCAGTTGCACAAAAGTTTCCTTGTTTCTGGTCTAAAGTGTCTAAACGATAAATAAATACAACTATTGTTAACTCTTAAGTCATCCGCCATTTTAGCCATAGACTTTAATATCATAATATATATTATTGCTCCAAGTATTTAAATAAATCTATGATTTTATCTATGGGCCGATATAGAAGGCTTTAGTCACCTGTTTGGTGTCGCGTTCTTGAAGCAAAAAAACTAAGCAGTGGCGGCTCTAGGATTTGGCAAGTGGGGGCCGTTGGGGTGGCAACTTCCTAATCATGGGGGACAACCATTTGTTGTTTAATGTATCGAGCATTAAGAATAGGGTCCCAACTGGGGGCCACTGGGGGCCAAGCTCTCAAACCCTTACTGGGCACGTTCCCTTGCCCCGGTGTGGAGCCGCCACTGAAAGTAAGTAAGTAAAATCTTGTGAATTCCATAGCGCTCTTGTTTTATTTTAGGAGATTATTCACAGGTGCTTAATATGTCGTCGAAATAGCTATAGCTAAACAGTGGTTCTCACACAGGGCAGTCCCTACTGAACCACTTTAAACCTTGTTATATTATATTATATTATTAAGGAGTCAGCCGGGCTAGGTCAAGATCAGTCAGCATGAGAGTGGGGAAGCAGCAAGACAGATTGGGAAAAGAAACAGATACCTGATTTAACTCCAATTGTAAGCTTACTATAGTATTATTGCGAGACAGAAATCGTCAGAAAACTGGTTTACTTTCAGAATGTAGCCACGGTAAAGAAGGCCATTAGGGCCTACAGTTTGAAGGATGTAGAAATTTAGGAGTTAGGCCTAATTGTTGACATATATTTCGGCTCATGCAGCAACTCACAAACTATAGGCCTACCTTCAAATAATGGAACTGATATCCTCCTTTGGGGTCGTCCATAAATGACGCCACGCGATTTGGGCAGCTTTTTCTACCTTCCTTCCCCTCGTAAAAGTCGTCACAAAAGTGAGATTCCTCAAAAATGACGTCACAACGCGTTAACTCCCCATGTTTCCAACTGATGCCTTATAAATCATTTATTTCCTGAATGAAGCAGGAATTTCAATGAATTCGTTTGAACATATTCATTTTAATATCATTATTGTAGTTAAAACGATGTTCAGAAACTTATTCAAATTCTTCTAAAATGAAATATAATAATCACGGGCCTAAGTTGCCCCATTTCAAACCTGAGATCTGCATGTCCTCTCCAAACTCATAAAGAAAATCGTTCTTTAACTTCTTTCCAGACTAACTGAGCACCTTTAAAAAAACTCCTTAAACAACACTCATCAATCCGCTTAGGCCCTATACAAAACACCACTCAACAGAAACCGTCCTCACATACATTTATGACAAATTCCTCACTGCCAATGCATCTCAACGAGTTACTGGACTCTGTCTTTTTGATCTTTCTGCTGCCTTTGATACAATAGATCACAAACCCTTACTGAAACGCCTTTCCCTCTGGTTTGGAATATCTTCTATAAATGAAGTAGCTATGGCCAAAGGTGGGGTCGTTAGTGCATTTCCAAATGCAGAACCAGAACTTTGGAACTAAATTAAAGCATCCCTCCACTGTCTACATACACCATGGACAAATAAATTCTAAGTCACATTTTCCTTCCATTCTTGCAACTTCTCCTCAAGTGTTTCCTTCTAAACTGAAATCATTTCTCTTCAAAAAATCATTTCATCCATAGCTGTAACATTCCAACCACTGGCCCTTTGGATTAAACGACCATGCATGAATGACCCCACCTTTGACTATAGCCATTTTCATTTTTAGATTGAGCGCATAGGAATAAGGAGCTACTTCGGTGCTTCTTTTGAAAGCGCTATAGAAGTTAGCGAGATTTTATTTACTTACTTACAGCGAGTCAAAAGAAAAGGTTAGTCACACGTTCAATGTAAATCAAACCCATTTGGAAACAGGATGCTATCGAGGAAGAGGTTTTGGTCTGTAGGACTACAGTACTTAGTTAGGCCGACTCATCATCGCTAAAGAAATTCCCCGCTAATTTTAGCCTGGACATTTTCAGACCAACCAATAAGATTAGCTATAATTTTAGCTCGATCTTGCGTCTTTAGTACAAATAGACATACCTGTAGGGCCTGCGCTGCCTTCGAATTATTGTCAGAAAGCTCCTAACTGAAGAGGCTCTGCAATCTCGTGTCATTGTTGATCTACAGGACAGTTCAATCATTTTGGGTTTGACTCATGGGCAGGAAAAATATGAAGAACAACAAAAGCAACAGATTCGACGACTGCCAAACAAACTCAGTAAATAGTAAAATCAGAACTCGCGTGTTTTTATTCTAGAGTTATATCCTTGAAGAAGAAGTATACTCTTTTAACCAACTTATAACTAGACTATAGCCTACTATAATAATTTGTCCAACAATTTTTACAACCTAATAGGTCTAGACCCCCAAATAGGCCCCTACCTGCAATTTTTTGATGATAGCGAGGACGATGAATCGATGATTATAGAAAAGTAGGAGGATCTTGAATTCATTTTGATCATATTAGCGTATTTTAATTAAGAATAAAGGCCGATCCAATGACGATAAATGGCAGTAGTTCAGGTCTAGACTGAAAAACGATTTAGTGCATTTACAGCTGTTGATATATGCCACAACAAGCATTAAGTATGGTAATTTAAATACTTCATTTAGGCCTAGTTTGAAATTCTTATTTACTGGTATTAACTCAATGTTATGCTTTTACTTTTGCTTTCGTTTCTTCTTCTGTTTGTGCTCATGCTATAGGAATACCTCTACGACTAGCCTATAGGAAGTTTTCGTAGATCAATATTTGTCATTGGCAAGATACACATATGAGTTTCTGAACCCAAGCTGTTTAGGCCCCCTATTTACTGTCTTCTCTGTTAGAGGATGTTTGAAAATGAGGAATTTTTGTTTCAGATAGGAAAGAAGTTGGTCGTTGTCGGTGACGATGAATGTGGCAAGACGTGTCTACTCACCGTACTTGCCAAATACGAATTCCCAGAAGCATACATTCCAACGGTCTTCGAATCTCACATCGCAACAATCGAAGTGGACGGCAAACAGGTCCAAATGGCCTTTTGGGACACTGTCGACCACGAAGACTACGGCAGACTAAGGTAATTACTTTAGGCTTATACATACAGTATATCAGACACGGACATGGGTTGAGTCCACCCATGGGTTGGTTGGAATAGGTTGAGTGAGAAATTTCCATATTTATGTTGGGTTGGGTAAGAAAATAAGTAATGGGTTAATAAATTGCAAATATATTACGCAGGATTGGGTTGGGCCAAATCCTTCACCTACCTGGACTCGCTAATCAACCTCAAAGGATGTTGTGCTCCCGAAGCCTCCAGGATAATTGGTATTTACCTGAGCTTCTTTGCAGGGCTGAACCGACATCTGTGACACTCTAGCAATAAATTCCGGACCAAGATACGCATCTACGCCTCTTGCATCCAGCCAGTACTACTACGTGGGACAAAGACGTGGGCGATGACATTAATACTCAGCAGAAAATTAGATGCGTGCATCGGTGGTGTTTGCGTCGAACCCTGCGTCTTTCGTTTACAACGCATAACAAAAACGTGGAGGTATTCCGGATGAGAGGAGAGTGTCCAATCTCGAACGGGATCCACAGCAGGAGACCGCAGTACGTTTTAGCATGTCGCTAGAACCGACCCAAGGCAGGACCATGCCCGAGCTCTCGAAGCCATCATTCACGGGCTGCCAAACATCCGGAAAAGCCCTGCGGGCAGGTTCAGAACAACCTGGACAAGAACAATCGATAATGACCTAGCCATACACAACATTGGCCCCGCCACAGCGTGGAAACGGGTGCAGGGCACAGAATTATGACACTTATATATTACACTTATATATTATATAACCTTAATACACAAACTACCCCTCTTGACTCAAGGCGCGATTGCAGACTTTAAACTCGTGAGCGTCAACTGGATCTGTTTGTCAAATCAAACAATGCTCCTTCACAACGCTTGACCCTTATTGATTGCTAATTTGGCATATAATTGTCTAGGCATGTAAACATGCATGTAAGCATGTAGGCATGGCCCACACACAAACACACACATGTGTATTTGCTGTATGCATTTGCATAAGTCTGCATATGCAATGTGTTTTGGGTTTTAGACCTCTGTCCTATTCACACACGGACGTCGTTCTGATCTGCTTCAGCATAAGTAACCCGGTCAGTCTTTCAAACGTCTCCGAGAAATGGTTTCCCGAAGTGAGACATCATTGTCCGAATGTTCCGATTCTGCTGATCGGAACGAAAAAGGACCTTCGCCACGACGGACGGATCACCGATGAAACACTGCAAGAAACGGACAAGCAGATGACGACGGTCAAGTCAGAAACAGGATCGCAGATGGCTCAGGAGATGAAGGCGTTTGCCTTTCTAGAATGTTCGGCGAAGACGAAGGAAGGAGTTGACGATGTGCTCTTGACGGCCGCCAGAGCTTCGCTTGCCACCAAAGAACACCATAATTGCGGATCGAGAAGAAAATGTCAAATTCTTTGAGAAGAACGCCTTAATTAATTTGACTGAGTGGTGATGATGAAGATGCAAGATGATTGCAAACCTGATCGCTCGAATTTTTGCTCTGCCTTTAGTAGAAATAGTGTTTCATCTGATTGACATATCTGACTGATTTCGACGTAAAACGATAATTCGTCGGAATAAGCAACTAATTTTGTCGTTAATGAATGTTAAGATTAATTTGTTTTGGTGCTCTAGTCAGTGTGATTACGAAATCGGTGCTATATGTTATCGTAATAATAATAATAATAATAATAATAATAATAATAATAATAATAATAATAATAATAATAATAATAATAATAATAATAATAATAATAAGCAAGAATATAGAGATCGTTTTCTTTTTCGTCGGAGACAATATCTCGTGGTCAGAGGCGGCGCTGGGTTTTTCTTGGTTGGGTGGGTCTAATGCAATCTACACAACCAGGACCCGGCTGAGTACTCATCCCCCCAAGAAAAACAAAATTCCTCTGCGGATTTACACGATTTGCTCGGGTGCCCCTGCCCGAGGCTGGGTGGGTCCGAACCCGCGGACCCACCCTCTCAGCGCCGCCCCTGCTCGTGGTTCATTGATCTCTTTCAATTGACTTAATTGGAATTTTCTCCAAAAAAACAAACGGATATTGGTCATAGAAAACTGTAATGTCCAGATCATAGCTTAAGCAATAGAATTCGTTTTTCTATAGATATAACGAATTGATAGCAGGTCTCTGGCCTTAATCTGGTAAAAAATTAAGCCTTGAGCTATAAACAGTAACACTGGCAAGTTTCTTTGCGGTTTGAAATTAGGCGCTTTCGATCATGCGCGATTATTGAGTATGAGTGGCGGTTCCACGTGGGGGGGGATGAGTTGTGATGCATCCTCCACCGGACTTTTTTTGCTTTTTGTATGTGAAACCGATATTTGGGCAAAAAGTCTAGTGAAATTACGGGGGAAAACTGCGGATGACCATTTTTGCTTGTCAACCTATTTTTTTCGTAAAAGTCTAGTAAACTTAGAGAAACAAATTATAAAATTAGGGAGAAAATTGTCTTTTTGTCAGCCTTTTCCTTCAAAGTTTATTGATTTTCCCTTCGCTTTTCATCCCCCACCAACTTCCTATGAATTCGTTTAATCCTCCCACCAAGATATCCTGGAACCGCCACTGTTGAGTCTCACGCTAAATATCCTTTAGACTGTTTAGGCGACTAATAATTAGGCCTAATAGTCTAGACTCAAGTTTCTAGGTATTAGCAGGATGGCCAGAATCAGTATCTCTGGCGACCATCACCGCTGGCAACTACAGTGAGTCAAGGGAAAAGGTTAGTCACACGTTTGACGTTGGTTCAATGTAAATCACACCCATCTGGAAACAGGATGCTATCGAGAAAGAGGATTTTGCTCTGTAGGTCTACTTAGTTAGACCGACTCATCATCGCTAAAGAAATTTCCCCTCTAATTTTAGCGTGGGCATTTTCAGACAACCATTAGGATTAGTTATAATATTAGCACCATCTCGCGACCTTCGTACAAATAGACGTACGCTGCCTTTGAAGTGTCAGAAAGCTCCTAACCGATAGAGACGTTGTAATTTCGTGTCATTGTTGATCTATAAGACGCTCGATTATTTTGGATTTTGATTCAAAGGCAGGAAAAATATGAAGAACAACAAAAGCAGCAGATTCGGCGAACGTCAAAGAAACTCAGTAAATAGTAAAATCAGAACTCTCGTGTTTCTATTCTAGAGTTATATCCTTGAAGAAGTTGAAGAAGTTAACTCTTGTAGCTAACTTATAACTATGTTATAATCATTTGTATAAAAATGTTTACCTCCTACTAGGTCTAGACACCTAAGTACCTGAATTTTTGATGATGGTGATGATGATTATTATTATAGAAAAGTAGTAGGATCTTGACAGGGCCGTAGCCAGGAATTTGATTTGGGAGGGTATAAATATTTTGGATGGGTATAAATCTAAACTATAACCCACATAAACCATATAAACCACATATAACCACATGTAAATCACATAAAAACATTAAGATAGACTAATTTTGGAGGGTATATATACCGATATACCCCCGTCGCTACGCCCCTGGATCTTGAATTCTTTGTGATCATATTAGCGTATTTTTAATAGGCTAAGTGTAAAGGCCGATTGACGATAAATGGCAATTAATAGTTTAGGTCTAGACTGAAAAATGATTTTATGCATTTGCAGCTGTTTAGGCCTATATGCAGTACAAACATTAATAAATATTGTAATTTACATACTTCATTTAATTTGAATTTTTTATTTACTGGTTAGAATTCAATGTAGACCTAATGCTTTTACTTTTACTTTCGTTTCTTCTTTTGTTTGTTGTCATGATATGGGCCTATCTCTAGAAGCATAGGAAGTTTTCGTAAATCAATAAGTCATTCACAAGATACACATTATGAATTTGTAAACCCAAGCTGTTTATTTATCGTATTTATTTGAGGATGTTAGAAAAAATGCGGTATTTTTGTTTCAGATAGGAAAGAAGTTGGTCGTTGTCGGTGACGATGAATGTGGCAAGACGTGTCTACTCACCGTACTTGCCAAATACGAATTCCCAGAAGTGTACATTCCAACGGTCTTCGAATCTCACATCACAACCATCGAAGTGGACGGCAAACAGGTCCAACTGGCCTTTTGGGACACTATCGGCCACGAAGACTGCGACAGACTAAGGTAATTACAGCACTTTAAGCTTATACATACAATATATCAAAACACGGACATGGGTTGAGTCCACTCATGGGTTGGGTTGGAGTGGGTTGAGTGAGAAATTTCCAAGTCTATAATGGGTTGGGTATGAAAATAAGTAATGGTTTAATAAATTGTAATATATTACGCAGGGCTGGATTGGGCCAAGTAACCCTATGCATTATGGTAATTATGGAAGTCCGCTGGCATGGCATGGGAGAGTTCAAGTTCGGAGATTACTCGATAGTCTGGTCCGGCCCACAGGAAGGTGTCGCACGACAAGGAGGTGTGGCCATGGCATTGGACGGGCGAGCTGCAGAATCCTTGATCTCATGGAATCCCCTCAGTATATATTATATAAGCATATACACAATCTACCCCTCTTGGCTCATGACGCGTTTGCAGACTTTCAAACTCGTGAGTGTCAACTAGATGTGTTCATCAAATCAAACAATGCTCCTTCACAACGCTTGACCCTTATTTATTGCTAATTTGACATATAATTGTCTAGGCATGTAATCATATGAGCAATGTAGGCATCGCCCACACAAACACACACATGTGTATTTGCTGTAGTAATTGCATAGGTCTGCATATGCTATGTCTTTTGGGTTTTAGACCTCTGTCCTATCCATGCACGGACGTCGTTCTGATCTGCTTCAGCATAAGTAACCCGGTCAGTCTTTCAAACGTCTCCGAGAAATGGTTTCCCGAAGTGAAACACCATTGTCCGAATGTTCCGATTCTGCTGATCGGAACGAAAAAAGACCTTCGCCACGACGGACGGATCACCGATGAAACACTGCAAGAAACGGACAAGCAGATGACGACGGTCAAGTCAGAAGCAGGGTCGCGGATGGCTCAGGATATAAAGGCGTTTGCCTTTCTAGAATGTTCGGCGAAGACGAAGGAAGGAGTTGACGATGTGTTCTTGACGGCCGCCAGAGCTTCGCTTGCCAACAAAGGACACCATAATTGCGGATCGAGAAGCAAATGTCGACTTCTCTAGAAGAAACTCTTAATTAATTTGACTGAGTGGTTATGATGAAGATGCAAGATGATTGCAAACCTGATCGCTCAAATTTTTGCTCTGACTTTAGTAGAAATAGTGTTTCGTGTGATTGAAATATCTGACTGACTTCGACGTAAAACAATAATTCGTCGGAATAAGCAACTAATTTTGTCGTTAATGAATGTCAAGATTAATTTGTTTTATTGCTCTAGTCATTGTGATTACGAAATCGGTGCTATGTGTTGTCGTAATAATAATAATAATAATAATAATAATAATAATAATAATAATATTATTATTATTATTATTATTATTATTATTATTATTATTAATGTGATTTAAAGTGGTTTATTAGAATAAGTAAGCCTGTGTGAAAACTACTCTCCACATTCAATAACCTAGTTTTCCGAGATAACCTTTGAATCCGTTTGCTGTTTCAACTGTCACTCCCACCTCGTCCAAACTGTTTCATTTGCCCACAACCCTTGCACTAAACAATTTTTCTTTCTTGGATCAACCCTCTGCTTAAACAATTTGCATGTGTGGTCAATATCCTGTCGGAAATTAATTGCGATTTATCATCTTGGGATAAAGAGATAGAACGAAAGAGGCTGATAATTGAATTCGATAATTGATCGTACTAGCAGTAAAGCCAAATGAATGTAAATAATATAATCAATTGTTGTAAATAAGATATGTGAAGAGTTTGTAATATTTGCGTCACGTTTCGTTATAACAAAATTATAAACTTATCTTATAACACAGGCATTATGTATTCATCATTTAAAAACTTCCCTTGTAATTCTACTTCTGAAGATCTGTTAAAAAATCTTTAGGCTACACTGTATAAACCTCATTCAACGCCCTTACTCCCCACTTCCGAATAGGGTTATTTCTAGGATTATCAATTTGCTGGCTGTCGGTATAAAGTATTCTGGAGGTCCCCTGCCGAAAAAGTATGACAAGCAAAAAGGTCATCCCTGGTTCTGATTGGGGGTTTTGGATGGCGGTGTTAGGGGACATCGGTCTAAGATTGGAGGAGCGTTGGGGTCTTAGGAACAGTGGCGGCTCTAGGATTTGGCAAGTGAGGGTCCGTTGGGGGCAACTTCTAATCATGGGGGCCAACCATTTGTTGTTTAATGTATGTAGCATTAAATATAGGGTCCCAACTGGGGGGGCCACTGGGGGGCCAGGCAGTCAATAGGGGGGGCACGGGCCCCCCTGGCCCCCCGGTGGAGCCGCCACTGCTTAGGAACAAGAGGCAACTGCCCAATGCCCCGGTGATCTGCTGCTGCTGCTGCTGCTACTGATGTTGATGATGATGATGCATGATGATGATGCCGACGACGACGACTTTGATGATGATTATGACGATGATGATGACGACGATGATGATGATTGACAGTCCAGTGGACTTTAACTACAAAATTGATTAGTCGAAGTTTTAGATATACAATTTTGTAATTGACTAACTAAAGTATTTAAAAGTACGCTTCTTCGTCGTAGAGTTACATCAAGTGACTAATTTCTTTAATTTCGCAAATCAGGACATTTAATGCTAAAGAATGCGTTAGCATTGTACAATGTACAGTTAAGCGAAGATGGTATGATTGAAATATCCAGTTGCAAATACTAAAGTATAATTACATTATGCAAACTATAAAAGCTTTTGGATTAGTCCTAGTGTGGTGCAAAAATGTAATATAAATAAGCATCAAGATGTACCACAATAAGAAGCAAAGGCGCCTTCATTATAATGTTACAATTGTCATTTCATCAAATTTCGTGAAAGAAAATAGGTCAAACCTAATCAATGCAAACATGACGAAACATAAACATCATTCAGTGATATACATAAACCAAAATTTAATAACACACCGACTCTCGACTTAGTTAAATATGCTCTATTGGCCATTTGAAGGGGCAAACCATTAGCCATTACTGATAGTGTCGGTGACTTATTTCCCGGTAATAATTTCCTGAGATAAAATAATGCTCTTCTCGAAAATGTCATGGCAAAGTCGCTATATGGCCTTTATGGCCGTTTTCGAAAATGACTCAGTGTCTTTGCCATTGAAACCTATCTATAATACATAGAAAATTAAATTCAACAGTTAATCTTGAGTAAAATATTGAATGCTTGACAGCCGTCATATTTGATTGAAAGTCATTCAGTAACTCGATCCTGAAAATTTTTCCTGCCAATGTATTAAACCGTGCCCAGTGGCGAGCCATGGGTGGGAGTGGGGGAGGGGGTTTAACACCCCACTTGCCATCAGGACCACCAGTGAGATTCGTGCAAAACTGCAGAGAATTTTTATGAGGGCGTAGGAGATGGTTTAGGATCGGCTCTAGTAGTCTATGTATCAAGAGTTCCCTGTATATCTATACAACAAGCAGTCGTGCGTCAGACGGACTGGGACCCGCCATTACCGTCCATGTTATTATTTGCAAGAAATTTTATCTGATAGGTAAAAATATTGTTAAAAAGTGATTTAATGCACTCATTGCGTGTGGAATAGTAGTTCTAACGAATTCTAATTTTGTAAAAGTAAAAGTTGTTCAGCTTCAGGGAGGCTTCGCCCCCTGACCTCTGACCAGGGGCTTGGCCTCTGGACCCCACTGGGGGCTCTACCCCAGACCCCCCTCAACTTGCTCGCCATAACCCCCACTCTCAAACTTCTGGCGTCGCCACTGTCCGTGCCGTTTATCCTCCATTTTTGTAGTTTAATAATATAAATAGATACAGTATATGTCTTAAATAATATAAAACGCATTGTTTGGCTATCGTAGTTTTATACATAATACCAATATTTGGTAATTAGGTCGATGACAGGCAAGTGGCTCATCATCACTGGGTGACGTGCCTTTCGACGAATCGTACTGAGAATGGTCTTGGGACCATAGCCATTCCCATGGGCAGAAATGGCTGGTCGCAAACCTTTTCTTGGTTCTCTGGAGGAAGAACGTCAAAGCGCTGTAGCAAACTGGTCACGATGAGAAAAATTTCAGCGCGAGCCAAAATTTCACCGATACATGATCGACGCCCTATGTAAAGTACAACCGTTAATTAAAAACTATTTCTGAGCAGTGGCGACTCCACCGGAGGGCCAGAGGGGCCCGTGCCCCTATTGAGTGCCTGGCCCCCCAGTGGTCCCCCAGTTGGGACCTATACTTAATGCTTCATACATTAAACAACAAGTGGTTGGCCCCCATGATTAGAAGTTGCCACCCCAACGGCCCCCACTTGCCAAATCCTAGAGCCGCCACTGTTTCTGAATATAAGAACGGTAGAAGAGACAGTGGCATACCTAAGGGAGAAGGCGGCTGTTATGCTTTCAGTCTATGGACAGGAGAAGAAATCAACGCCAAACAAAATTTTCGTGTGAGCCGCTTGGTTTTTTAACTAACGAGAATCGGTTTCATCAGTGGTGGCGGTCCCAAGAATTATTGGTGGGGGATGCAATGCATTTCCAGGCATTTGGTGGTTGGTGGGTGGGGGCAACGAAATCCCGAAAAGGTTGAGAAGCAACAAAAACGGCCATTAACAATGTTTGCCCAGTAAATAATGAGGATAAACCTTGCCCTACTGACAATATTTCAAAAAGTCGTCAGCTCCTTTTGCACACCAGGATAACAAGGAAGGATACAGCGGCTCTCTAAAAACGATGACAAGCAAAAAAGCTCGGTGGTGGGATGCATTCCCAATCATCCTCAACGTGGAACCGCCTCTGGGCTTCATTACACCTTGATACCAAGACCATTCAAGCGTGTATTTTACAAAGTCTGATTAAACACTGAAGATGATGCTCAGTTTGTGAGATGAAAACCTACCGATGGAAAATGGAATGATACGATTTCTACCGACGACGTTATTTTCCTTGTCCAAGAATCGTTCCGGTCGAAATACATCTGGATCTTCCCAGACTTTTGGGTCGAAATGTGCTGCATGGATATTGGGCAGCACCTAAAAACATTTAGCGGACGCAATGTACAGTTTGGCACTAAATCTTTCAAATCGACTGTACGCAGCTGAATAATGAAACAGAAAAATTATTGAAAATAATAAGAAATTTCTAAAACTACCACTATCATCAGATTTGATTGTTTTGTAAAATATACAGGTACAATATAAAACATGACATAACCACATAGACCCAACACATTGAAAATATTAATATATATGTGCGCAGATATTTTATGTTTTCCGTATTTTGTTTTCAATACAAACTGGACATACATTTCTTGGTTTCTCCTTTTCTAGCCGGATAGTAGATAACGGATAGCTACTGATTTGAATTTTTGAAGGCTCACCAAAGTGCACTGAAACTTGCGTTCCTTTGCGATACAATTTTTAATGTTTTCTTTCACTATTTCCCATTGAGAGAGTCTAGTGCATTAGTCAAAACGGATTGAGTGGCTGTAATCAATGAACTGCTGGACAGAAACTTAATACGATCCTAAGCCTTTCGTTGCGACATGGACAACAAGGCTAAAGATGAATAAGATGGTCACAAAGGCATGAAACAGGATAGTGTACGTTGGCCTGATGCATACTGTATAGAAGCTAATTCAAAAAACTCTGTTGCAGAAAGGGAGAACATTGATATAATTGTCTTTTTAGCGTAGGCACGATGGTGGCACGAGCGGATGAGAGTGGCCCTATTCGGGCTGGGACCAGTCATGGGATTTGTGTAAAACTGATGAGAACATTTCTCTGGCGGGGTGGTGGAGGTAGGAATGATTGTAGACAGAACCGATATATTTGGTTGCAATACAGCTTTTTGGACACTCTATAACAAATGCCAATTGAAGTCTTTACAGAGTGCTCCAGAGCTCACGGTTTATCTCTATCTATTGCTACTAAAAAGAATTTTTGCTGATGGGGGACTGCACTGCGTCTCATTGGGGAGCTCACGACGCCCCCTATCCCATAGTCAGAGCACACCAAGATCGGCTTCGTAAGTGACGGAGCCCCTATTCTGAAACCCTGGCCACGCCACTAATAGTCTTTGTCAATATCCAACTGTAACTCGAATCACCTTTAAGATATCTATCTTCTGTTAGACAGTTTTTGTCAGGGTATTTTATCGCCTTGAGAAGAGAGAGAAAGTACCTGTCTATGTTTAGGCTCTTTCTCTCTAGTTCTCCAAAACTCTCGTGCTTGCCCAAGCTAAAGGCACCCTGGTGCCAGCCATCAGTGCCAGCAACGATAATTATAAACCTCCGTTCAATAACGGTTGCCACTGTTTCACTTTGAGAAACCATCCTAGCCGCCATCCTTTGGGAGACTTTAATAAAACTAGTCCTGGTATTTCTAACGATCTACTCTATTCTCTCTCCCTTCCAACGTTGCGAAAATCCAGTTTATCTGCTGACAATATTGCATGTATGCGTATCAATATCAGTAGGATATCAATTTATTTTAAAGCAAATAAAATTATGTTGTTTCCTAATGTCTGTGCATGACGCTGTTCTCATAGAATGAGGCTGCTGATATTTTATAATCGCTGCTGGGCAGCGTAATTTCATATTGGGCGGAGTTTAATGGCGAGGCGACGTCAAGCTCCTCCGTCCTTTTTGACGGGCAAACAGCTAGTTGTAACATAACTTTTGTCATGCTCTGCACTTACTAGAGTTCCTGCAGGAATGAAACAGCCGCGAAGAACTGAATCAGAACGTGTAAAGCGAGGCACTGAAATAGGAACGAGCGTTCGCCATCGAAAGAGCTCCAGAGTGGTTGCTTCGAGATAGGTGAGTTTAGATTGGTCCTGTAGGGTCGGTGCTCTCTCCTTGGGTATCACTGCATCGATTTCTTCTTGGAGTCTCTTCTGAATGTCCGGACGGTTTGCCAAAGCCACCAGACACCACTGAAACGTATAGGCGGTGGTGTCTGTCCCGGCAATGATCATGTCCCGAATAATGAAATTCAACTGTTCTTGGTCATAATGATCTCCTTCTTGCTTGATGTATTCTGAAACGAAACACTTTTTGCGACTTTGTAGACATCTGTCGATTTCCGTTTCGATGTAACTGTGCATCTTCGCGCAGCAGGTCCTGATCCGTGTGATCTTATCTCGAAACCGCGGAATGAACCTGAGGAAGGGCGCCATGTCGAACGACATGTCCGTATCGCGAGCGTACTGATCGGCCTCTAAGATGAGCGCAGAGATTCCGAGATCGTAGCTGTTTCGGAAGCCGAACAATATATTCATCATGATGTTCGAAGACATGAGAAACGAAAGTTCTTTGGGGTTAAACGGATTCCCATTTTTCTTTGTGGCAACGTCGATCATTGCCTCGACTTCTCTCAGAATTCTCTCCTCCATTATGTTTTTGTCGCCAAATCCAAATTCCTTTAGGACGGACAAAGCGGAATGGTGGATCTTTTTCCATTCATCGCCGGTGTCCATGAAAACGATACCTTCGAAATCGAGCAGCGACACGTTATACACAGTTAGATACAGTATCAGTGTTCAAACGCTACTGGAGGTTACTTGATAAAGCTACTGTAGGTTTAGGGCTCTTACCGTCTGTAGTTTCCAAAAATCCTGCACCTCAGTACGAATTTTGAAGTTGTCATGGAATTGCAGTAACCGCACAAATACAAAATTTCTTGACACATGTGAGTACAATCTATTAGAGTGATAGTATACAAAGCAACATCAATTTTTAAAAATTTAGCTTCGATTTGTAGCATGTGGAAATTGTTTGATGTTTATATGCTCTTCAATAGTGTGTAGAGTGGTGGGCGCCCGGGACCAAGTCGATAAAAGTATAGTTGGACGGCAAAAATTTCGCCGAGTAAATTTTGGCGCCCCATCTGGTCGACGCCTTGGGCCAGCGCCCCACCGCCCCCTACTGCACGCTACTGCGCTATTGCGATGTCATTTTAAAACATACGGTGGTATATATTTGGTTTTCCACCACAGTTTGAAAAGAACCTGTCTATGGTTGAGTGATGATCGTCTTCGAAACTTTTACTCATTCTGATGTAGCCGTAAGTCAAATATTGAAGTAGCATAGCACGTTTATACTTCTTATAAAGAAAACAACCAGTCACATAAGAGATTATTTATTTCGATCGCGTCGTATACATAAACTCAAGCTGATATTTAAGGTGTAATACTATGTCCTTTATCCTGCCGGAAGTCGTCGGAACAACGTTCGGAAACTTTTTCTGAAGGATTTTATGGTTTTTAACTGAAATAGATTTTCATAATTTTGTCTTTTCATATTTTGACCGACATTATGTAAATGTGCAACAATGGTTACTTTGATTACAGTTTAAACCACAACGAGTTACAAAAACAATGGTCGGCCTATATGGATAAAATATATAAAACAAATAGGATATAAAGATTAATGTAATTTTGACACCATTTATACAGCACTAATAACACTATGTAATTATTTACCAAGCATTGTAAGCACACAGTAGATTATTAGTATTCGAATCGCTAACAAACTCATTAACTCATTCATTGGCAAGTTAAATTTATTTCACAGAAACCTCTGTTGTATGGATTCACCAATTTCTGCAAGAAGATTTCGGGTCTCGAAGAAAATGAGCGCGATTTTTTCACCAAAGCCTCTCTGATCGTTTCTGTATCGTTCAAAGTCAGAATTAGTCTGCAAGCAGCAAAAATGACCTGATATTCAGTTTACAATAAATATTAGAGAACTCTGAGCGATTAATGAGTATCGAACAAACAAATTAAGATACGAACAACATTTATTTTGCAGGTCTCAAACCGTGTGGTGTAGCTAGGGTTTTGTTATAGGGGGGATCGACATTTTCGACTAAAAAGTCAACGAGAAAATATGTAGTAAATGAATTAAAGAGCTATTGGTATATTCCCGTATTCTGTTCCGATCGAGCTACCTATCCTCGAGACATTTCTCAACGGTTTTTCGCAAATCCCAGCACGGTTCCCATTCAGAATAGGGAACCCGGTCTCATCCCGTGCCATCCACGGCTTCGCCAATGCTAAGATCAGATTGGTTCAGACACAAAATTTGCTGAACTTAACAAATAAAGGGATGCTGTAAAGGAAAGTCATGCATACAGTTGCCAATTGCTTCTAGTTTTCAAGTTACGGTCGAAATCAGTACTGTTTGCTGCATTATCAGTATCCCATACTTTTTAGCAATACAATTTCTGAATAATCGTTGAGAGAAATATATGTTTAGTTGTTTACGTTTGCTGGTTGGTCAAAGGTTATTTAGTTTCCTCCTCTTTGGTTTAGTGCTAATGATTACATTCACATTGTTGTCATTTTGTTATATACAGTTATATCTCTTTCCTCGCATACTTTTCCTTAATAATCTTACAGTCTTGATTGTGATCTCTGAGGAAATTATTGAAGTTCTAATCTTTCTCTGTCTTGGTAACTTCATATTTTCAATGTTGACGCCTTCATCGGCTTCGACTTTGATATTTGGTTTTTAGCAACATGTTTAGAAAAATCGAAAGTTGGAATAGCTTTGAATTTGCAGTTTTACGGGGTGTGCGAAGATGATGAGTATTTGAACCCCACGCAGCAACCATTCTTATAGAAAGACAAATGAAATACGCATATGCGGGATTTATAAGTTTTCATAAACGTAACTTGCATTTAAGTGTCAAAATTTCTTCTGCCAGGTGAATAGCGTAGATCCCATTCAGTTTTACAGTATAAGCTTATACAGTAGGACCTACAGCGATTACATTTTACATTACATGATAGTAGGTAAAAATGAAACGTCGGTTCCATATTCTGAAAGTCTTTATCAGAATTCTAATTTGAATTAATTTATTGTCAGCCTTGATTTTTCACTTACCGTTTTAGTAATGTCGATTTACATAACCTACGATGTCGTTTGAAATGTTTAAATTTGACGCATAGCGAAGCCTTCTTACTTGTTTCCAACTCGAAAAGTAAAGAGTGGACCCAGTTGGTGAGCCTTTTCCATGAAGAATTCAGGAATGTTGTCGAAATTTCGAATGAAAGGCAAAGATCCAACCAGTGGGAGAGACGGAAGTGACGGAGGATATTTGTGTCTCGAGTGTTTCCTCCTCTTCCATTCCTCAATGAGGAAATATGTGGCGGCGAAGGCAAGCGAAAATACGGAAATGTATTTCGTTATCATGGTCTTCAGGCTCTGCGCTGCAATCGTTAAAGACTATTATCGAAATCGAAACCTGAAAAGAAAGGAACAAGAGAGTCGAACCTGGAATTCTTCGCAAAGAAACTCATAAACTCACATTTATCAGATATCGCATGAATTGTAAAGCGCTCCTGACTTTGGCCTTCTACTGTGTTTTTTGCGCTATAGAAATTGACTTGTTAACTAACTAAATAATATATTTAAGAATATATAAGATAATATATAATTATTAAGAATAAAAAAGTCAAAGTCCTTCCCCCAGCTTCACGGGCTCATAAGGCGGCACAGACCTCCGTTTCTATAGCCCTCTCACAGGCGTGCAATGCCACGGATACGGGGCAAGTGTATCGCATAGCGTACCTGTTTGACTTATTGCAGATATTTTTACCACTACTCCTCATTTTACCATCGCCAAAAAGGCTGAGTCGACCTTTAGGGCTCCTGCGGGACTCGAACCCGCGACCTCCTGCTCCACCGTCCAACGTTGTTACCACTCTGCTAACTTCCCGCTCCATTATTAAGAATAATATAATTAAAATTAAGAATATTAAGAGAACATATAATTGGCAGCGTAGTTTGTGATTATGGCGTTTGGATTTCCCAAACAAGTTTACGGGCCCCAATTTGGGAGCAGCATCATAGGTCATTGGAGAATTAAACTCTTTGAAATTAGAGTTGTTTAAATCATCGTTCAGTCTTTTTACAAGAACAGCCTGTTCTTTTCTGTAATATTTCAGTCTAATAGTCGAGTTCGATAACTCCATTACTCAGTGGGAAAATTCCACAGCAATATTTCTGCAGGCCCATCGTTTGTTGAGACATTTGTGATGGAGTCTCAAAATTATATACTCTTTAAATCTAAGTTCTAATTAGTGACAAAGGAGAGAGTATGAAGTTTAATCGAGGACTGTCCCTGTCATTGTTTATGCCTACCTCAAGCCATTGCTGCGGTTGAAACTACTGAATTTAAATTGTGTCAATAATCTTATTGTTACAGTCAGACTAGAAAAACGTTTGCCATTATGTATTCGTTGTCAGGCATTATTTAAAATCGTCTCTTTTCGTCTTCGTATCTCTCTTCAGGGGTTAAATTGAACCGGACCTTGCCGGATCTCCGATCTAGGACGTCTGGCAAGAGATCCGGACACATCTGGCATGAGATCCGGAACGTATTTGGAAGATCTAATACGTTTTTTGCTGTCAGCTGATGTGCAACAAAAATTACCCACAGATGCAATACTGCTACAGGCTACAACTCTGTGGTTATATTTTCTTTTCGATTAATCAAAATAATCGATCAAACGAAATTTAGTCATTTAAAAATGTTAACGATTAATCGATTAATTAAACGTTAATTTCCATGGCTATAGTTCTGCTACAATAATACTTGCTGACTTTAGAAAAGTAACTTGTTTATGTCCAGTAAAAGAGGCCAACTAAGTTTTTTACTTAGTGGCCGAAGGAAAATATAAGGAGACCCGGCACCTCTGAAAAAGTAATTTAACCACTGTCTCTCTTATGTAATATGTATATATCTGCCATCGACAATATATTCAAGATAAATTTCCTTTAATATTAAGAAATTTGTCATAGTCTCTTCCATTTTAGGAAATTTTCGTCACCAAAATATTTGTCTCAGCGTTCGAAATTCAAACTAATAAACAAACTTCTCACACTTCTATTCCATTACAAACAAGTTAGCCGAAATCATGTCGTCAAAACAGTTTACCTCGTATACTGGCTTTCACAATTTGACTCTGCCAACAGACTGCACAGTGCACATGAAGACGTGAAACCAAAATAGTTTTCGTATATATTATACTCATGTACGTGGTTTTCATATGGTATTATATATTACTAATCTCGTTTCGCTTTCATTTTCTACTTGCCAGACCCATGCATATAGATTACTGACGTCACCTGGGCGTTGTCTCTTTGTGTAGGTCTGTCTGTCTATCTGTTTGCGGAACACTAGTTAGGCAAACACCTTTGCGTGGTCACCAGATGAATCATAATGTTGCTAGACATCAAACAGCGTTATTTCAGAAACTTCCTGGATCAGCCATATTAGGCTGTTATTATGAGACGCTTAACTACAATTTGAGACGCTTACGGCTTCGAATATTCCAGAATTATTGAGAATTAATTGGAAAGCATACAAGAAAATTAGACAGTGGTTCTTAACCGAGGGTACTCGTACCCATTTGAGGTACTTGAAGGACGTTTTGGGGTACGAAGAATTATCCAGAAATAAAGTATATTTGAAAGACTTCCTGCAATTTACTCTGTAATCTGTACAAATACTGAAGACATTTTTAGTACTTAATTAGAAATTCTAAAGAAACACCCCACTTTCTGGCTTGTGCACAATGTATGACAGATATATATTGCAGTTAATAACTTTTTTATTTATAGAGAAGCACAAAAGTCCTGGGATAAGGTATGCTGGTAGGGGGTATTTCGTTTTCATATGCTGTACTTGTTTCAGGAGTACATATTCAAGAAAAGGTTAAAAACCACTGGATTAAGAGATGAGGTATGAAAGAGAATTACTGGTTGCTAGGGTTTCATGTTCAAGATCGAATTCAATTGTCTCGCAATGACTTCCTAAGTATCTGAAGGTTTACTGTATTCACAATTATTGAGAAGACTTCCTGTTATAAAGGATAGAAAAGTTGATATTTTATATATGGACAGAGTTATTTACTAATGAACATGTCTATAATATGACCAGAACAGAGTAGGAACTACTTAGTCATGCAATGTTAAAGACGTTGAGATACTTTGGGCATGTGATGAGACAAACACACGACACCCTTGAAAGCAGTGTGCTGGCATGACATGTTGAAAGAGTCAGAGGACGTGGACGACCAAGGATAGTACAATATATACCAAGGATATATATACCAATATATACCAAGGATATATATACCAATATATACCAAGGATATATATACCAATATATACCAAGGATAGGACAATATCACCATGTGGATCTATTAGTAGATTGTCCACTACGTGCTGCCCAAGATAAAACACAGGCACACAGGAGGGTGGGAAGTTAGTAGAGTGGTAACCGCGTTGAACAATGGAGCAGAAGGTCGCGGGTTCAACTCCCGCGGGAGCCCTAAGGTCGACTCAGCCTTCTTTCGTCATCTGGCGATGGCAAATGAATAGCGGATTAATCCGCGAAGTAAATAGGCGCGTTGTATGAGAACACTGGCCCCGTATCATGTAACCTTGCACCAGTCGCCTGGCTGAGATCAGCGCCGCCCTATGAGCCTTGAGGTTAGCCTTGAGTGCTCGGGAAGGACTTTGCTTTTACTTTTACTTTTACATAGGAGGTATTTGACGCTTTCATGCAGCAACCGTTGTCAAGCGAAAATTGAGTCTTATAATAATAATAATAATAATAATAATAATAATAATAATAATAATAATAATAATAATAATAATAATACTGATAATAGTAGTAGTAGTAGTAGTAAGTAAGTAAGTAAAATCTCGTGAATTTCTATAGCGCCTTGGAGAGCAACACAACAGTAGCTGCTTATTCTTAGGCGCTCAGCCTTTCTTAAAAAAGCTAGCCTTTCTTAAAATAGCTAGTAGTAGTAGTAGTAGTAGTAGTAGTAGTAGTAGTAGTAGTAGTAGTATAATAGTAGTAGTAGTAGTAGTAGGGAATATGAAAATAGCTTATATACCAGCGGTCCGCAATGCCTGGTCCCTAACCCTTTTAGGGGCCGTTAAGAAAAGCAACCCAAGTCTCCCCAGACCTCTTGAACGCAACCTATTGTCATAACGACTCAATAAAATAATAAATACGCACGGGTTGAGAGAAATACTTAAGTTTCATCGTTTGAGAGAGATTGGTCGTTTCCTTCAAACAGAGACGCAGCTAGGCGGCGGGGTGAGGGGGCAAGTTGCCCCGGGCGCGTCCTGGGGCGCATCCTGCACACTAATTCTTCAATTTTTTTATATATACCACCCACTTTCCTCCGGCGTGAAAACTGAGATAAGTAAAAATAGGTCATCAGCGGAATTTACGCTGTTAGAGCACCGAAATAAAATCTATGGAGTGCGCTTGCCAGAGGCCGGCAGCGGGCGACTGTGAGGCCAGGCCTCCGCCCTATTGCCTAACCTATTCCAAACGTAAGCGAGCTTAAGGCTCAGTCTTGTTCGGGAAATAACATAATTAAACGGTGTTTTATCGCGACTCCAGGCCTTTGGAAGGACGTAATTGACTTGGATGGAGGTTAATGAAAATGTTTTTGCTCAGCGACGCAGATGAATGCAAAATTTAAACGGATGAATATTCACAACAGACTGCCTCAGCTTCAGAGCCTCCAGTGAAATTAACTATAGGCCTATGAATACTTGACAGATAAACATCAGTATAGGCATATTGTGAGGGGCGCAGTCCCCGTGGGAAGCCATGCCCCTGTGGGGCTATAGGCACCTCTGACGCCGTAGGCCCCACTGGGACGTAGCTTCCCACGGGAGGCCAAGCCCGTTTGGAGCCATGGGCCCAAAATGAGCCCATGGCTCCAAAAGTCAAAATGGGCCGTTGGCCCAAAGAAGCCGTAGACCCAAAATGAACCGTATGCTCCACTTGGGGCGCATTCTCCGTGAGAGACTAAGCCCCTCAGTGGAGCAATCTTAAAATTCTTTAAATTTTAACTAAAATTTTAAATTTTAAATCTTATTAAAATTAAAATTAATCTATTCTAATTTAAATTTTAAATAGATTTTTTAAAGTTAAAAAATAATTTCGAATAATTTAAATAATTAATTTAAATAAATAAGATAATTAAATTAATCATCTAAATATTTTTACATAATTTTAAATTTTAAAATTTAATTTCACACAGCATTCGGTGACTTCGGTGACTAAGATTGTTAGATTTGGACTTTCAACCAGGAAGTACAACGCACATAATTTATTACTAGGCCTATGGTTTATATACCGAGACGACCATCGACTGATGTAGATGCGCCAAAAATATGGCGCTAAAGAAGTCTTACGATTGCTTGGTTGATTGATTGAATTGAATGATTTCGGTTACTAACCATAATTCTGGTTATAATTATGGATGGTACAAGATTAAGTTATCAGCTATAATCACGAGTAGGGTGTTTAGTCAAATGTTACATTGTACATGTTATCTTCTTTCGGTGACTAAACATCTCACACCCCAACAGGTAGGCGATTAATTTTGTTCTCTGTCTTTGGCAGCTTTGCAGTACAGTCTCAGTTAGGCCCACAGCAGGGCGATCCCTGGGCCCTCTACTCTTTGTCTTCCGCTTCAGAACATCCTGAAAAACCTATCCATAGATTACAAAACATCACAGCCATTGAAAGTTTGCCCTTTCAGAGAATGTTGGGGCAATAATTGTTTCCTTTGGAACTTCCTTAACCAGTAGTTGTCAATATGTGGACGAATGTAATTTTCGTTTGCATTCAATGAAAGCATGAGATTTTTGCTGATAGGTGGTGAGTCATAATGACTAGTCACGCATAGGGCCTGCGCCATTACGCAGTGACCCAGCACACCTCAACAATTGAAAACTCATTACACACGCAAAGACATATTTTAAAATGATATACACACATGGCAAAAGACCAGACGGCATGACTCTGATCCGTGGCGGACAGGCCGAAGCCCTGATCTGGGATGCATAAATCTACCACTTACCTGCCTGCATATATTAATACAATACAAAGAATATCATGCACGCGATTCAGCGTTTCAACGCCATCGCATCACACACATGCACACACACACACACACACACACATATATATATATATATATATATATATATATATATATATATATATATATATATATATATATACCGGGGTAAATGAAACCTCATCATTGTGTCTGTACTTAAAGTTCAACCCCAAAAACAATTAGGGTTTTGGGCTTGACTCTGGAGTGAAGCATTTAAACCACGGCGTGTGATGCTGACAAATTTCGCTTATAACTTGAATGAATTTTGTAACAAAGAATTCTTGTGTAGATAAGATATTGAGTTGTTTCAACTGATTTTTGCTGCTTAGACACTATGTTTTCGTAACAAACTGCTGTGTTGTATGTCTCCCATATAGATGAAATTCATCATGCACAAACCAATGCGTTATCCAGGCCTGTTAGAGATAATTCCCCCAAAACCATAAAATCCCATAAAATTCCTGCACTGACTAATTCTTGCATTGGACTGCGTCTCTTTCCCTCCAGCTGAGTCAATTCCCCCACCCCAAACGCCCATGTGGTCTGGATAAAACACTGTGCACAAACTATATATCACCATACACAGAGGGCGTATGGCAACACGCACAATCAAAGAAAGTCAACAAAGGCCATGTGCCCATGGTGACTACACATACGCATTATATATACATGAACATAACGTGTAGGCCTATAGTATCATACATGTACTAGATAGCAGGTCTAGTGAACACGAGCAGACCACATAAAATCAATAGCAAGAAGGAAGTAGCACCAGGCAGGTTTATCACGGAATCACGTGGCTGAACAACTCATTCTGTAAAAACCCTTTCTCGACAAGGAAGTTGTTGTCTCCAACAGCAACAGTTCAATATCTTTATGAGATACTTCTAAACTGACTCAACGCATTGTCCTCAGTTGATTGGCTCAGTACTGTACTGTACTGTATTGTACTGTAAGCCCTATATGATACTTCATACGTCCGATTTATTTAGCCGGTCTAACCAATCCAGTTGCACCAAATTTCATTAGATCGTGACATGAAAATATAACAGCTGCGGCTGGCAAGGAGCACATACTTGATCAATCTTGAATTCGATACAATGCGTACAATGTCGTTGCTTAGGTATTTATAAGCATTGTCGGGATCATAAAAGTATAGATTCTTCCTGGTTCTCGAGATAAGTACGTTCTAAGTACTCGTACGTTCCTGGTCAAACAATATATATATATTATATATATAATATATATATAACTGTATATATACTGTATATATATATATATATATATATATATATATATATATATATATATATATATATATATAAAACAGAGTACAGTATAGTTTAGCTACGCATTACTCTGATCTCCACTCAAATAGTCAAACAGAACGATCGTTGTCAGGCTGATGCCTAATTTCTAAGTTATATCGATAACTTATGTAATCACGACGGATCTAACCTCTTAACGATAAACTTATCGATATTTTAAGTCTAAATTAATGGCGCGGTCATGTGGATGCATCGAAAACTATACGCCCGGTATATAGTGTCATCAAATTTTCCAAACATCTCGGTATAGGCATGTGCGCCAGCACATTAGGGCAAGAGGGGGCACTTGCCCTCGATGGAAAATGCAAACACCAATATTCCACAGTTAAATTTGAATACCTGGCTAATGTATTAACCGTGACCATTGTGTTAAAATGTGTTTTGTCCCTCCTGGAAAAATTTTTGTGGCATAGCCGTGACCATTGTGCTTTGCCCCTCCTGGAGAAATTTCTGTGGGCGCCCATGGGCATAGACCTAATGTACACTGCACCGCTCATTTTCCTTGCTCGTCCTTAATGTGCCACTAACGGAGGTTCTTTCCTTCTTTCTCTTTTTCATCTCTCTCTCTTTCTCTTTCTCTTTCTCTTTCTCTTTCTCTTTCTCTTTCTCTTTCTCTCTCTTTCTCTTTCTCTTTCTCTTTCTCTTTCTCTTTCTCTTTCTCTCTCTTTCTCTCTCTCTCTCTCTCTCTCTCTCTCTCTCAAAATCATGAACAATAACTTCCTTGAATCGCGTTTGATCATTCTCTTAGATGATTCTTAGACGATTCTTTAAGTCATCGAGCTCTTCAAATTTTTATCAGTTGACCAGTTGTAGGCTAATAGCCATATTGATGATTGGACTTGTTAATCCTCAAGGCAAAACAAAACACCCTTAGTTAAAAGATGGTGCCCTACCTATCCGGAAAAACTTGTTCATTATTACGGCGTCGAAGAGGCTGACGTCATTCACAGACTAATTATTTTGTTGATGGTCAGAATAATCCATTTCGAAATCGCAATTATTATATAGAATAGTCGTGATAAGCCACAGTAATCACCTTCTTTGTTTAGTCAACTTTAGTGCCTGCCAGATGCTATCCTCCTTTCATACGGACTCACAAAATAATCTTTCTTCTAACTTCAATTGAATTCTTACCTCATCTGACCTCGATCATGCATCCTTTTTGTCCGTAATAAAGGCCTACATTAGACAAGCGTCTTGTTCTTCTGATCTGGTACCAGGTCACATTCAAAGGTTGTATCAATAGGCCTATATCCAGCATCAGTTCCGCTGAGACGCATTGTTCTGATCGTATTGCACTCTCAGATAAGATTTCCCTTTGACCATTTCTCATAAATAGCTAAGGGCGAGAGATAAAAGACTGGTAAAAAGCAGTAGTTAAATTACTTTTTCAGACGTGCCAGATCTCCTTATTTTCTCTCCGGCCACCAAATTTCTTCACAGCTTTTTTATTCATTTTAAACGAACATTTAGAGTACAGTTCACGTTTTATTTCCATGCAAAGTGCTAAGTAAACAATAATAGGTCACACCGAATAAAAAGTGCGTTCCGGATCTCATGCCAGCCGTGACGGATCGGATATCCGGCAAGATCCGGCTCAATTTAATCTCTGGTAAAAAGACTCCTGGAGCGTTGACGGCAGAGGGCTCGCTACTCGCAGGGGTCCTACGGTTGATTCAGCCTTCACTCGATAGATGGCAATGGTGAAACGAGCACGGCTGATCACGGCGAGCACGGTGATCGGCTGAAAAGACTGGCTATCGCGCCACAGGCAAGGCTCTAGATCAGAGATAATATTAGTTTTTTACACCCCCTAACACCACCCAACACCTCCCCAATCTGAGACCGACACCCCCAACCTCCCGAATCTGAGAGCCAGGGATGACCTTTTTTGCTTGTCATACTTTTTCGGCATGGGACCCCCCAACATATACCAACACCCCGTCCACCAATCGATAGTCCTAGAAATAACCCTGATCTAGATCCCACTGTCGAGGCTGCAGAAGCCAGTCTACGGTGTTCTAAATTAAGTATACTCTCAAATATTTACGTGCTGCACGATCCTTGCATCGCATAGCAACTAATATCGCATAGCAGCCAGTGGCGGCTCCACCGGGGGGCAGGGGGCCCGTGCCCCCCATTGAGTGTCTGGCCCCCCAGTGCCCCCCCCCAGTTGGACCCCATACTTAATGCTACATACATTAAACAACAAGTGGTTGGCCCCATGATTAGAAGTTGCCACCCCAGCGGACCCCCACTTGCCAAATCCTAGAGCCGCCACTGATAGCAGCTAATAAAATGCATTTTGACACAACGAAGGATGTCTTGTTTTTACAAATAGACGCATTCCATGATTAATTTTAAACGGAATGCTACGCACTGAAATTGCTGTGAAATAATTGTTATTACCGAGAAACACGGAAAGTGTATGAATAACTGATCCGAACTCCAAAGGCTTCTCTACGGGTAAAACACCAAACCGTTGCGCAGACTCGTATTAGCCTAAGTTAATAACTGAAAATTCCTACCTCAGCTGAACACTGTATCATTGCAGTGTGTTGACTTTACAACTACAACTTTATCCTGGATCTTTACGCACATCTAAGGTTGTTTGTGTAGTCGAACGTGCTGATTTCAAATATAATAGCAGGATTTTTCCCAGATGACCGTAACACCCCACTTTTAAAGATAGAAAATGCACATAAATGCGTTAATGGCAATTTTTTAATGGCCTTAACGGTTACATAGGCCTACAAGACAATACAGGTTTCATGACATCGATATGAAATGTTAAAATAGTCAAACTTTAAAATCTTTTTTGGTATCAAATGATGGGATGATATCACGTGATTTAATTCGTGTTCGAATTCAAATTCAAATTCAAAATTAGTTTATTATTTTCCAAATTTTCCAAATAAGTGCATAATAACATCATCACAGTGAATGTACCCATCTCTCGCCTCTAGTCCATATACTGCAGCGGACGCATCGGATACCATTCTGACGCACCGCTCTACTCCTTGTGAATGACAAGGATTTGGTATAGAAAGAGGGTTCTCAGCAATTTTATCCAATTGTTCAATCGACAGCTGATTCATCAGGGGTGGTTCTGATGTACACTCGAATGGCAACAGATCTCGCAGATTCCTCGCATTCTTTTTAATGTTAAGCGGGACAAACTCGCGTATGTTTTGAGCTGCTGTCACTTCACTTGTTTGACCACTACGTATTCAGGGGCGTAGCGACGGGGAGTATATCGGTATATATCCCCCCAAAATCAGTCTACCTTCAAGTGTTTTATATGATTTACATGTGGTTATATATAGTTTGTGTGGTTAATAGTTAAGTTTTATACCCACCCGAAATATTTATACCCTCCCAAATCAAATTCCTGGTTACGCCCCTGTACGTATTGATTTTATAGTGGCAATTGTCGTCTCTCGGTTCATCATGCCATCGTTCCCGAGCATTGCCAACAGTACGTTCTCATGGTGGGCCCAATAAGCATATCGCTTAATGATGGGCCACACCGTTTCTATGTCAGACTTGGTCAAGAGTGCTGTTAGTTTAATATGTTGCAATAAATGGTTTCATTCATCAGTGCACTTAGCTTGACACTTGATCTTAAACCACATAGGACCATAAATGCACACGACGAACCTTGCCAGGCTACAAAGGGCATCACTTGGCTCTTCAGTCGCTATATACAAGCGACAAATACTATTAGCAGTAGTCATCCACATGGCCAGCGACATCTTTCCTGGTTTTTCTCGCAGAAGGCTTTCTTCAACGTTACCGCTTTTAATTGCAGCTATTATTCTGTAGTCTGTAGAGATAGGCTTGATCGCGACTCAGTTAATTTAGGTTGATTTCCGCTAGAGGATCTGCTTCGGCGATATACTTAGGGGCTGTCCATTAATTACGTCAACAATTTAGAGGGGTTGGAAAAGTTTGACAGTTGTTGACAGTGGGGGGGGGGGGAGTCAAGAGAAGTTGATGTTAACAATTTCACTTTTTTCAAATAATCAAAAAACAGGAAATTTCATAGAATACTACTTATTACAATGGAAAAGACATTAGAAAAAAGGTCATCACAACCACATTTTGACACTCGATGAGGAAAAAAGGGGAAAATGGTCATTACCGCAAAAATAATAACCTTGTTATTGGGACCTGTCATTGATTTTGGAGGAGGGTTCAAGAGTTGTTGACGTAATTATGGGGGGTTAAGTGAAAGTTGACAGTTGTTGACAAGGGGGGAGGGGGTCAAAATTGCCCAAAAATTGTTGACATAATTAATGGACAGCCCCTTAAATCTTGATCTGGCCAGTGGTAGCGTTTCACACGTTGGCAGGGCTTTACCAATCGGCCCTTTCCATTGCGTCGGACCTTCGGTTGGACCATTCGTTGCCTTGCATAAATGTCGGAAAGGGAGTCCATTTAAGTGCAAATAGAGGACCATTCACTGTAATGGAATACCCATTTTGCATTCCAGTAAACGTATTACTCCGTTCTTGCGCACTGTATGTGATCATTTCCTGCTTTTTAAAAAAACCTCAACTTATGTGGTGCCCAAGACGAGGCAGGAAGATGATTCAGAAACAAGAGGAACGCCAGCTTATCAAATCAAACTACTTGAGAAGCTGGCGCTATCTGTCGTAGGTGTAAAAAACTGCATGTGGCATGGCTATTTCGTTCTTATTTTTCGGGTTCAGCATGCTAAAAACATAAAGAAGGGCCAAAATAATATTATGAAAACAGTTTTTCCAATGTTGGCCTGTGTAATGAATCAGTGTCTACGGTTCCGTCCACAGGCCCTTAAATCCATGCTTTATGATAATTGCTCCTATAGGCAAGCGGGTATCATTTGAAGCTGTAAGTGCGGGCCGTGAGTCGTGACAATGTAATTGTGATAGGTTTTCTAGCGCCCCGTATTCTACTACTGTTTCTCGTATCATAATTCTTCCCACGTGATTTTCTCCTCGTCCTGCTATGCAAATTCAACGCCTGATAGCACCAACACAATCTTTAGTTAACCACAAGATGTATGACATGATTCGGTATCAAGTGTTCATAACTTGTGTCAGTTCTCGATGTTGTCAGTGCTTGGCCTCGTGCTTGGATTTGTACTGTCCTTAAGTACCAAAAAAGCAAGTGCAAGTGCTTGTGCCTGTGCTTGGCATTGAAGGTTGAGTACTTGTGCTTGTAGTTCATTCATTGATTCTTGGGTACTTGGACTTGTACTTGGCCTATTTAATGAGACACCTTGTAAAAGACATTGTAGTAGTCATTATTACAAAGTACATTAGGGTGGTCCAAAAAAGCAAAGCATGAGATAGAGAGCAGGGCACCCTTTAATTTTGTATCATTTACCAACCTTAGTACAAAATAAAAAAAAATCAGGATCCTATTTTATCTGGAAGTGAGTGCTCAATGACCCACAAGTTTTGGCCATTGTACAATTTTCATAAATACAGTATCCTCTGACATTTGCCTGCTTACTGCTTTATATTCTATGTAATAAATAGACAAAGGTGGGTAATATTCTATGTTCAGGAGCCATGCTTGACTGTTGTCAGCAATAAATTTTAAAAGTATAATCAGTTTATAGGTCTACTATTAATAATAATAATAATAATAATAATAATAATAATAATAATAATAATAATAATAATAATAATAATAATAATAATAATAATAATGTGCAGTTTTACAGAAATTAACAGTATCTAATAGACGTTTACGTAACGTGCCTATAATTATGATCAATGGCTTTAACTCGCTGTTGTGAAGCGACATTTCTGATCGGTACCGGGAGCATGGGGCCAATAGTGAAACTACAGTGTACATCAGCTTCCAACCCTGAGACAAGTACCGCAGCTCTTCCATTGCCATCTAAGAGAAGTCAAGTCTGTGCGTAATGCTAGTCACTTGACAATAATTGACGAGCTTAGTACATGTGATACACAGTAGAACTTTGCTATAAGTTCCTATAACGTAAGGTCGGGCGGGTCCGCAAAAGAGCCATCTCATGCAATATTATCTATTTTTATGATCGTGAGCGCTGTGGTTACGCTTGGGACCCGTGGGCAGTGGCGGCTCCAGGATTTGGCAAGTGGGGGGGCGTTGGAGTGGCAACTTCTAATCATGGGGCCAACCATTTGTTGTTAGGTATGTAGTATTAAGTATGGGGTCCCAACAGGGGGCCACTGGGGGCAGGCACTCAATGAGGGGCACTGGGCCCCGGTTCTCCCTGTGGAGCCGCCACTGGCCGTGGGCCCATTGAAATCATTGTGATTCCTTTAACGCATTGAAAAGTCCGACAAGCAAATATGCCGTCACCCCTTTTCACACTTGCTTTGTATTATTTTCGGAAAATTTGGAAATCGCTGAACTCTTTGAGGGCATTATAAACGTTTCACAAGCTGTATAAAAATTATGGGCCCGTGGCTGTTCTGCTCTGCTCAGGAGCCCGGAATTTATCTCGACGGGTCTGCCGAGCATGCGTTATAATCGAGTCCTCTTATATCGAAGTTCTATTTTAGATGTGCTCGGAAACATGATAGTCACCAATAGGATGCAAGACACGAAGTTTTACGAATAGGCCTAAACAAACCCACGCAATATTTGACTTTGCAATAGCATACGCAGGCCTATTGTAGTTCTTGATCTAGCCACAGTTGGTTCGTTAATGTTAAGAGCGAAACGTTCGTTTTTTAGTTCATTGTACTGTATTCTGAAATCGATTTCTAATGAAAATATGCTTTGGTTTATGTTGGTGTCAGTATATTATGTGCTTTCTCATAGCGCACTTTTAGCGACTGGACAATGTACGGTTTCCAGTTGTGCGAATTCTGTCTCAGGATCAGAAGAAAGACTTCTGGACAGTCTCGAAGAACACGACTACAGAATGGACCAAATGATGAAGAACATGTGCTCAGCATCTGAGGGACATGGACACGATGATATATTAGAGAGAATGCACCGAAACGTGTCCTATAGACTTGACGAGAAATTTCAATCGATGAATAAAGAGCTGTCCTCGAAACTTGTATTGCTGAGTGAAAGTGTTGTTGGCGCCTGGAAAGAGCATGACCAGAAATTACAGACGATGAATAAGACCCTATCGTCTGAAATGCAGCTGCTGACCAAGCAACTCGAGATCATGCAGCGGAACCTCTCAGATAGAGTTCAAACGGCAATTGACAGTATTCTGATAGTTTTAGACAAGAAATTTCAGCTTATGAACGAACAATTATTGTGCTCAAGAGTCGAATTGAAAAACGGAAGCGATGAAATCAACGGAAAACTGAATACGACGTTTGTTCACGTGAACGAGAGCCTAACTAATGACGTGATGTCTCAAGGTAAGCGAATGAATAGTGCTTTTGATGAACTAGAGCTATCATTATGTTCCATAATCCATATGGATCAAATAATTATTAATATCCCCATAAATAACTATAACCTGCCGGCTGATGACTGTCCCTCTGCCGGCTGTCTGTCCCTCCAAGACCACTAAGTTTGGAGAGAGATCCTTTACACGTGGTAACTCCATCTTGTGGAACTCTCTTCCTGACGATGTCACCACGGCTAATACTCCTGAGCACTTCATCGAGAGCTTTAAAACGCACCTGTTTGGGTTGGGGGTATAGTTGAGATGTTAAAGCGATTTTGTTGTGGGCCTTAGCCTTGTTACAGCGCTATAGAAATCGTCCACGAATGAATGAATGCAAAAGTTCTTGGAACCGCCACTGTTCTGGGTCATCAGTGATAAATCTTACATAATCTTTAAAATAGACACCAGAGCTCGCCTTTTAAGTCTAACATTACTCAAAATTTCTGGGGCTGCGCGCCAGACCTCGCAAGAATGGCTTGCGACACCCCCCAATCCTCATATTCCAATTAAATGGCATGTGCGTGTCTGTCGTCACATCTAAGCAAGCAAAGTCTCGTAGATTTATATAGCACTCTGAAGAGTAGTACAGTAGTAGCTGCCTTCTCTTATGCGCTTAATCTTTCTTGAAATAGCTATAGGCAAGGTGGGTTGTCGGCCGGGCAATGGTCAGTGTATCTATAAGGCGGCCGTCGAGCTGTATTGTACTGTTGATGGCGACAACACGATGTTCGTTTGAACTTTTTTATTCTCGACACAACTACCCCGTTACAAAGTTAGTTGGTTCACTTCTTCCCCAACTACTCTAAGCCAAGGGTTTATATCCGCGTCTTCTAATTGCAACTGAGTAGCAGATTTTTAAATGATCGTTACTACAAATTGCACCTTCTATCGTACCGAATAATTAAAGCGATTATTCTAGAGTACAAACTAGTTAAAGGCAATTATACCAAAGTAAACAAAATAATTAAAACGATTTTTCTAGAGAATAAACTAATTATTGCAATTATACCAACGTTCTTTGAGAGATGGAGGGAAGAGAGAAAGGGGAAGTATCGTCAGGCCTGTGCAACATCTGCGCCCCTAACCTTCGATTTCCTTTTCCTCCCTTCATTTATCATTTCAGGACTAGGACCCATCCTACATATCCATGAGGTGGTGGGTCGGGTTGTTATAGCTCTGGAGGAAATGATTTTTGGAATAGTAAGGTTTTAAGTTTAGACCTATTAGCGCAGACACAGAAGAAACGGGGCCAACACAGTCTGGGTGGCTCTGGGCAGCCCAATGTTAGTGGAAAGTTTCTTAAAGAATCGCTAAGAACATTTTATCTAAGGAGGTGCAAGAAGATTGCCGAATAGCTATAAAATAATCTGCAAATTTGCTCCAAGGTTCAATATGCGAATCTAGTATTATCTTTAATTGGTGCTCTGCTCCAGTCACAATATTTCTGAGCCCTGGGTACGCCACTGGAAGGAGGGTTTGTTTCCGTTGTGGAAGCAGCTATTTCTTTTTTCGTTTTGTGTCACAAATAAAATAATCGCACACTTTGCAGAGAACATCAAGTCGTCCATTGTCCGTATTTTAGTTCCAAAAAGTCCACCAATAAAAACGTATCACTGTGAAAAAAGCACAATAGAACTGCGAAATCTTCCCCATTTTATTGCTTCCGAAGAGGGCTGTAGCGGATCTTAATTTAGGCCCGAGCCGGATTTAAAAATACATGTTATAAACGGTGTTGGACTGCAAAACCAGACTTGTACCGTAGTGGTACGTGACTAAATTAACTGTTCCACTGAGCTCTAATTCAGCTAATAAATGATTGTATTTGTTAATAGACTTGTTTTAAGCAGTATAATTATTAATTAACTCATTACTTTATATAATTACATGCTAAAACGTATAACTGCATTTAGTATTAGAGTGACAGTGTAAAGAAAATTCCTGTGTGTATGCAGTACAAATCCAGCCGAAAACCGGCCAGAATATGGCGGAGCCGAAGCCGGAACTGTATTTGTGAAAATGGCCGGAATTCGGCTTAGCTGGAGCCGGAATTCGGTGCAGCCCTACTTGCGAATGACATGAAACTATATCCTCATAATATCTAGGTTAACATTTTTAATTGGATGTTTGTGGCACTTTCATAGATTATTGTCAAAATAATACTTCAACTGTGTGCGACTGTGCTGATATCAAGTCGGGCGGATACACTACGAGTGGAGTCTATCGCATCTACGTCGATGATCAGGGCAAACGATATAACGCCACCGCATACTGCGACATGACAACGAGTAACACCAGTTGGACTGTAAGTCATTGACAAAAAATCCAGAATAAATCTAAGAATGGTGTTCATTTGCACGTAGAAAGCAATTGAAATGTCCGTACGTTTGCCTGGTCTATTGATGGTTTTAGGTGAATTGATAGATTTTTGTAGATACATTTCCAGTAAACATGTAGGCAAAAAATTGTGACGTTGTGAATTCTTTTTCGCAGTTCTCCTCCTTTAGGTTCTGTGTATTTCTACGTTAGTGACCATGTGTCTCCACTTTGTACGATCTTGATATCCTCTTATAAATTCGATGTTATTCTTTATCCCTAATTGATAACACTGTTTCTTTAAACTGGACTCCTGTCGAATCTTCAGATGTATATTTCACCAAAATATCCAGAATCGAGAAGTAGCCCTACATGTATATTGGGTCATCGACTCATGTCTTGGACAATTATAACAACAGAACTATAGAAGTAGATAGGATTAAATTAGGCTGCACGATGCATTTATCAAATCTCCTGAATTAGCTTTTTATCCTCAATTATGTACTTGGTTGCCACTGCCAAAGACGAGCAACCAAACTTTAAAGCTAATACATCTGCCACTTAACTATTATGTTTCGATTAGGTTTTTCAAAGACGAAAAGATGGAAGCGAAGATTTTTACCGAAACTGGAACGATTATGCAAATGGTTTTGGAAATCCAAATGGAGAATTCTGGTTAGGTATGTCTGATTCACAGCCCTGTTTATAAAGATCAATATGCTTCCCTTGTGACATCTGCCAGCGCCCTTGCGCCTCTCGAATCGGACTTTTTGCTCACTAGGCTTACGAGTCACTAGAGAGCTCACCATCCCACATGCTGCCAGGATCCAGGATCTGTCGTGTCGAATGTTTAGTCCTAAAAATCTGCGAACAGTCAGTTGCGAAATAGTCAGCGCTGGATCATTTCTCAGCCAACTGGCTAATGCCAAAATCTTTTTAGTATAATTCGTTCAACAAATAATTAAAATCCAAAATTGACAAAACTCTCAAGAAGACCACGCAAATCACCAACACTACCATTCAGCGACCATCTCAACAGACCAACTGCCCAATACTAACGTAAACCTAAATAAGAATTAAATTTATTGAATTTCTCAAATAAAAGTTGCAATGATTTAGACATAAGTTACAGCTTTATTTCGCATAGTTATTATTCAACCCAATTAAATAAGGTCAACTGAATTTGATATTTTCTCCAGGAAACGATTTTCTTCATCTTTTGACATCGAAAAGAAGATACCGACTGCGATTTGATCTGGAAGATTTCGAAGGACGAAGGCGTTATGCAGAATATTTGGCATTCAGCATAAGTTCATCTGCAGACAAATACAGACTCAGCGTCGGAAATTACTCTGGAGATGCAGGTTATTCATCGTCATCTTCATCATTATCATCATCACGATTTTTGATTTGTATCGTAATTCCCCATCATCAAATCCAATAAGTCAATCTAATATTAAGCCTTTGCCTATAAACTTGAACTCAAAAATATATAAGTCAATTCTTCTGAAGAGTCTAGATTTAGATTAAATATATGATTGTTGAGTATGCATGGCCAGAATCTAGAAAGACCAGAAAATCACAGTAACAGGTTAACCCTCGTAGGGTGTGGAAGCTTTTTCGACGCCTTTGTTGTAAGGTGGGTAATTCAACCCCTCATTGATATATCATGAATATTAAGGAAAATTCGTAGGAAAAATATACCGCAACCAGTAATTTTGTCATACAACATGTACTGTACTGTACTATATGCATTGTGTTAAAAACCAAGCAATATTATAGCCCAAAACCTATACAAGCCTGCGCATTTTGAAAAGATGTGTATGGGCGAGTCGCATTAACAACAAAGCATTAACACAATCTATACAGTGTATATGCAGTGTATACAGTGTATGTGCAGTGTATATACTGCGTATGTATATACACAGTGTATATACAGTGTATATAGAGTGTATATGCATTTCGAAAGACATATCATTCATGTAAAACAACAGACGACGTCGACGGACACCGCTAGGTGGCAGCACATAAAGTGTGTAAAATATGACCGTTGTGTAGTGAAAATATATTTAGGAAAAGTCATAAAAGCACTTTGTTTAAAGTGCAACAGTAAAAAAGATACGCAGCTTTTACTGGACTGGGGTAATTTAACCCCCCCCCCCTACACCCTCCGAGGGTTAATGCAATTCAGTTTTTAAAGTTTGTTGACGGTTTGCAACTTCGCAGCGCAATGTTGCTAAACGAGATAAGATTGAATGGATTTTCGAACTAATCTTTAATTTGTACCAAGTTCTATCAAACATAAAACCGGAGGAAGCCACCTAGCGATTCAACAGCGATTCAACATAACAACATAAGTAAGTAAACCACACACAAGAAGAGTATCTCATAGCAAGTTGAAAGACAAAATGGCACAGGGTCTCAAGACTTTCAAACAGTGTGCCATTGAAAAATTCCGCCTGAGCAACTTTTAGACCTACTAGCTACCTATTCTAAATGTTGATTTCAACACGCAGTTCCATCTTGCCGTTATTTATAATATCAACATCTCAAGTTGGATAGGGCATACTCTCTACATATTCCTGACATCAACTATTTATCTCGTCATGACACAGTCAAGGCGACAGCAAGATTGTTTTAAATGACTAGTACCTTTGACCCCTCATATGTGCGTTGGTGTTAGTCTCAAATAATGCTGAGAGTTCGCAGCGCGATGTTATATTAAAGACAAGACTGTCGTTGATTTAAAACAAAATATAATTCCAGAACGTCCATTAAGCTCAACATGAAACCGGAAGAGGAAGATAACAACGAAAGACTACAAACCCACATAACAAAGTAAGTAAGTAAATCAGTACAATCCAGAGCCAAGAGAGCATCTCATAACAATACCATTAGACATGATCAGGCAACCGGATAGATGTTTGTGCTTATTTTATTGAAGTCTTGCTCAATTGATTTCAGGAGATAGCTTCAAAATTCAGGATGGCCAGGCCTTCTCCACAAAAGACAACGATAACGACGGATATTCTCGATCCTGCGCTGAAATTTATCGCGGAGCTTGGTGGTACCATAGAAATGACTGCCATCTTTCCAATCTCAACGGTCTCTATCTAGGTCCATGCTATACACGAAATAGTTCATTTAACGGCTGGGAAGGAATTTTGTGGTGCCGTTGGCACTATCAATGGTATTCGCTGAAGACGACGGAGATGAAAATCTCCTTTTATCATGAGCGTAAAACACGTGGGGGACGGCGGGGGACGGTCCCCCCGAATAATTAGTTGGCGGGGGGACAGAGTATCAATTATCCCCCAATGTTTTGGGCTATATGGTAAAAACAATTCTATCCTACCCCATGATATTGATGCTAGAATTACGCCAAATCCGCATTCTCTCATTTCGGATGACCTTTTTTTGCTTGTCAGGGTATTTGGAGAGGGAAAAATAGAAAAACATGAGGTTGACCGTTTTTTGCTTGTTCAAGACGTATTTCATGGGCGATTTTAAGTCCCCACCATAATATGCAATATCTCCCATAATGGAGGGGGACTTTTATAATTCAGGGGGTCAACTTTTTAAAAGTTATTATATCCCCCAGTGTTGACGCCAGGTTTACGCCACTGCCTTTTATTAAGTTTAGAAACGACGACTCTTAGCACTACACGGATCTCCTTACATTTGACCATGATGCTCTAATAAGCTGATCAATTTAATTAAAATCATATCTGTTGATCATAGATAAACTTTGCACCTATTCATTATCACTGTACAATGGCGTTAAACTGCCTCTTGGGTGGCGACAATTTTTGTTTTCGGACGCGGTTTTGGGGGTCAACCTCCTCTTGGCGCTGCCGATCAAACGTTTTTAAATTAAAGACGTTTTTTGTTTGTCAAGCTTTTTCGAAAGTTGCTTTCGGTCAAAAGTCAAAACCAACCCCCTTCCGGAAATCCTGGCTACGCCACTGTCACTGTCATTTTTCAGTTATACTAGCCTAATACAGTAGTAAGTGTCACTAATAATTATAATGAACAATGATTCCTATACTCTGATAAATAACTAATCTAAGAAGTATCATATTTATTTTAACTAGTAGACCTATCTTATTCTTATACTATTGGTGATAAGTGTATTATTTTTTACTATTACTGCTCTTTATGTTAAAATGCATGTTCTATAACTAATATGGATTTGTAATGATCAATATGTCATATTGCACTAACACTATGCTTATGCTTAAAATGTCCTATGATATCTTGAGATTTTAAGTCGGATAACAAACTTAGGTTTTGTTCTGTTCATTTTTTTAATTCGTGGATTAATATTATATGTTTAGCGGTTAACGTTGTATTTGCATGCAATACTAGTCAGAAATATGAATGTGTGACAGAATTATTATACTATTATACATGGTATGTCAATAAAAACAGGTCTATTTAGAAGCTCTATAGCTTCCTTAATTTATAATGCGCATAGAAGAAGATGGCAACATCACACTGAAGCTTAGGACCAACGTGTGCCTACTACAGAATTTAAATGACCCCGAATTTATTCACATTGTTAAAAGTGAAAACACGACAAAAAAGAACTAAAATATACAGGTATATACAAAAAATGTGTCATTTAACATCGCTTCTTCGTCTTAAATTTGTCTTGGACTAAAGTTCTTAAGTCTTCTAATCTCGTGAACAGCGCCTTCCTTGGATTGAGGTTGGTCGCTCTCTTATACGATGTTTGGAGCGATTGGACACTTCAAATTTTGATCAGCTGACCAGTTATAATGGCCATATTGATGACTGCATTTTTTGATACACAAGAGAAAACAAAATTCGCTTAGTTAAAAGGGTTTAACCTATCACCGTTCGAACAAATTCGTTCATTATTGCGACGTCAAAGAGACGGGGCTGTCATTTTATAATTGTTGCTATGAAACGTAATCTAATAATGTTCGGATCCTCGTGGAGCGACGTCGTTTTATAGACCTAATCTAATAATAAAAAAACTTGTTTTTGCGGATCCTCATGGAGCGACGTCGATTTATAGACCTAATGCATTTTATTATTTTAAAAAAACTTGGAAGTTTTTCGCTCGTTGTATATTCGCCACGCAGAAGAAATGCAAATGAACTTCATCCAAATGACCAGGGTAGCGAGAGATAGGCAAAAGTGGAGGGGTCTCATTCGTATCCATCGTCTACCGCAATAGTGAACGACTGAAGGAAAGAAAGAAGAAAATAAAAAGTCCTCTAGGGAAATCAGCAAAAAGAACGGCTGCAGAAGACTACTTTCATCGGGAAATATAGTTTTCAGTTTGTTCCACGAGTATTTGGAAAATCTCAAAGTTTGTTCACCAGAAGGCGCACAACATTTGCTATGACAGCATTCGAAAATTCCTTTCGGTTTCATTAAGTTAGAAATTGGGATGCAACACAATAATAATAACATTTTAGCTATCAGAACTGTGAAATGAAATCCGAAAATATTAGGTCTTATCCAATTGCTTTTTTGGCAATGAAATAGTTAATCGGCATGATTTTAATATCTAATATCTACATTGCGATTTGATTGCAATACTGATAAACGACTTAAAACGCGAAACTGAATACTGGTTCAAGTCAGGTGACGCCTTTTGTCCTCCAGCTGGATCCAGCTATTGACTTCCCCACGACATCGCTCTAAAGTTCTCTGTCCTTTGCTATTTCTTCCAAGGTCATTCGGTGTCTTCCGGCAGTTTTTCCATTCGAGATTCAGTCCTGCCTGCTCTTTCAATTCGTTTTGGATTCCTTATTGCTTCCATTCTGAGTAGGTGTTCAGTCAATCTCATTCTTTTCTTTCTGATTACACCAAAGTGTTCTGACTTCCTCATTTGTCGAATACTGGTTACTTTTCATATTATCTCATCTATATTGTAAATGTATATCCTTTAGATCCGCGCAGAGAATTTATTGAGTCACCATGCCACAAGACATGGTCGCGTGGTGCTTAATTAAAGTTCGAACAAGTAAGCCAAATTGACAGAGATAAGCATGCAAAACATAATATATTTTTGCCAAAATTGACATTATTGAATATAGTTCAGGTTATTATAGGCAGAGACAACTCAAAGTAGGCCTACATCTATTGCACTGGGAAACAGTGTTTCTTATCCTGGCATTAGCCCTTATGCAATGGTTAAAGTGGTTTGTTGGAGGTGCCGAGGCCATACGCTGTGAAAACCCTGGACCCGGGATATATTTGTCGGGGCCGATCAATGAGGTGCCGGGACCCATAACAGAGGTGCCGAGGCTGGGCCCCGGCGGGCCCCGGCGGGTCCCGGCCCACTTTAACCATAAGGGCCTTATGTTCGGTAGATATTATGACGCTGAATACAGAAATAGTTTTAAAATGTAACTCAGCATTCCATCATGCAAGATTTTTGAGGTAGTGATATTTTGCAAGATGAAATCAGGATGTTTCTCAAAGTCACTCACTGGCTGAAAGCGTTTAGCTGTAGGGCATTAGCTCATGATCATAATAATTGCTCTCTTTTCGCGCTATAACCAATCCAAATTATAGGGCTAAAGGTCTGAAAGATAAAACGCAATAAGAACTCTGGCAAATAGGCCCACTGCGAATTATATCGAAGACTAAAATAGAATTTCTCAAGTCAATTAAAACACGTTTTGTGCATTAAGCGAGAGTTAGGCCAGACATTTCACTGAGCAAATGTTGACTCATCCTATCTGTCATGTGCGCAGTTATTTTGATTTGATTTTTCAAAATAATTGTCTAGGCCTATATTATGCTAATAGTATAGTATACATTAAAGTAAGAGTCATGCAGGAGCGCCTACCCGATGGCCAGGCTCATAGGGCGGTGTCGATCTCTGTTTCTAAGACCCTCTGTCATGCGTTAATGTCACGACTACGGAGCCATTGTGTCGTATAGCCTGTCTCTTTGACTAGTGGTTCTCAGACCCTTTTGCCTCGCGGACCACTTTTGAAGGTTAAACATTTCTCGCGGACCACCTGAAAATTGAGAAAAATCATGACAAACAAAAAGTCATCGCGTACGCGTGTTATCTTCGTCCCTATCCAGTGCCCCGACAAGCAAATAAGGTTGTCACCTTACTTAATTGTGCTGCTTGCTCTATGGAAAATATATAGGCCTATGTCTCATTTTTAGTAACGTTTTTCAGAATTTGCTGCGGACCACTAGATCCCCTCTCGCGGACCACTTTTGGTCCGCGGACCACGGGTTGAGAACCACTGTCTTTGACAAGTCCGCATTAGGACCTCTGCTTGATATTGAAGACCACTGTGAGAAATGAGCCAAATCGCGATTTGAATAGCATTGTCTAGATCAGTGGTTTTTCTAGATCAGTGATTCTTAAACTTCTTTAGGTCACGGACCGGCAATAGCCTTTCTTGAAGATGGCCGACCGCCAGCTTAAATGGCGCGCACTCTATATATATATATATATATATATATATATATATATATATATACTCAAATCCTAATCATGGAATTTTAATGAAGACCTATTCACACAAAGCATGAAGGCAATGATACACTATTAAGCATGTGCATTAATAATTTCAGAAATTTAATGAAAACACCAAGTAAAAATAAAACAAAAAAAAAACAAAAAAGCCTCGAAAATTCAAAAATAAACTAAATTGGTTAATGATGATAATTTTAGTTTATTTCTGATTACTTTGCGGAACGCCAATCAGTGCTCCGCAGAAGAGCAGTGGTCCGAGGAACACCACTTTAAGAACCACTGTTCTAGATCACGCAAGGAAATGTGTAGGACGAGCGGATAGAATCTACCCAGAAAGGTATAATCTCGGCATAACCCTACAACTGTGATGGCCGCTTGGGAGAGATTGCTAGCAGCTTAGAGCCATTAGAAAATCATTGAAATTGGTGATTAAATTTTTGCAGAGATGACATTTTGTATTGGCAGATAGGTATTTTAACAATCATCTTTTAGTTCTTCGGCCACCAAATTGCATTCCCATTGCTGGACAGCTAATAATTGTAGCTTTAAGCCTGACAGACGCAATGATCGCAATTATATCCAATAATGATCGTTTATATTTCCTTTGAACATGTCGATAGCATTTAAAGGTTCAGCTGATGTAAAGAAATGTATTGTCAAAACACTTTATCTGCATCAATAAAATGAACCATTTGATAAATGGCGACCCATACTTTTTGACCGAAGGTCCTGTATTAAACGCTGCCTAGCGTTGTCCCTGCGTGTGAGGTCTAACAGAGGTTCACAGCATACTTGAAAAATCATGGAGAATACGAATCTGTTCTTAACGATAAACGATTATATTGATTTACCAGACGGGTCAAGACGGCCTTACTGCGCTATTCCTCTCAATCAAATTTTGCTGTACAAAGAACGATGAGTCGTTTGCGACAGGATACAGCTGAAATACTTGAAATGATATCCACTGATATCCCTGAAACGCTCTGTCGTGTAAACAACGAAAATGAAAATGTGCGTCAAACGTCAAATCAAAGACGTGCACAATCTCTTCCGCCTGGAAAAGAGTTCCACGTTTTCTTTTCTCACAGCAGCGAAGATCGTCAATGGGTTATAGGAGATGGTAAATAAGCTGGAATCCCTGAGTTTGGCTTCAGATGTTGCTTTGCTGACAGAGATTTTGACATTGGTGTTCCAGTTTTTGAAAATGTAATAAAATACATCAATCTTAGCAAGAAAACGGTGATCGTCTTGACTCCGCACTTTCTTCAGAGTCCGTGGTGCAGCTATGAGACTAGAATCACGATGGAAATGGATCTGGGTACAAAACAGAGACTTTTGGTTCCAATCATGCTTCGAAATTGTCGGGTTCCAGATTTTATTGGAAGACTCAGTTACATTGAAGTTGACAATGAACATTTTTGGGATCGATTTCTACAAGCCATACATAACGGTTAGTGGCATTGAAATAAGTAACATTTTGGTCGAACTTGTTTGTTATAGTGATTTTTAGAGTCTTTGAAATTACCGGTTACATTTTTACATTTATAACTGATCGACACTATATTTTATCTTAGAGCGGTCTTTATCTAGTCACTTATCGGAGCCAACGGTGTAGAAGTGCTCGTCTATGGCCCTTTCCTTTCTTTGGCCATGTGTATCGCATTTTGGGTGTCAAGTCCAGTCCATTCAAGAATATCATCGATCCATCTTCTCTTTGGTCTTCCTCTCTTTCGCATACCATTAGATCTTCCCATCATCGCTGTATTTATTATTCTTTCATCCCTCATTCTGCAGATGTGTCTAGATATTGATAATTTCCTGTCTTTGATCTATCTTCTCCATAACAGTCTTTGTTCGTCTCAGGTCTTTGCGAATGGTGTCATTCTTAATCATATCTTTATAACTTATTTTCATCAATTTTCTGTAACATTTCATTTCAAATGCATTCAGTTTAAACTATTATGAACTGTTAATTTCACAACTCTAAAATGATAGCTTATTTCATTGTTTTATTATTACTCTATCAACTTACGTTAGGGCCTATATTATTTTTTTACTACTTGTGTAGGCCCCTACTATTACTTTAAGAATTTAACTTGATGTATAATGTTCTGTCTGCTACATTTAACAATATCAATGCATAAGGTTGCCTCCCTGGCGGGATATATTTCCCTTTAGGCAACCATTTTCTTCTCAGCATACCACTTATAACTCTTTTCTACTATATTAGGCCCCTATGTACTATTAACTGAATAGTCCTGTATAATATTAATTTATAGTTTTGCTATTTCTTAAATTTCTTTTTCTTAATTCACAAATGTACATTTAGACCAAAACTGGTTCGATTAATATTCTGTAATTTGTTTTCATCTTATTATAATTTCAATTGATGTCTTTTATTGCAATTGATGTCTAGTTGAGTTGAAATAAACTTAAAACTTTAATTTTAGCTTCTTATTGTCTTTTAATTTTTAGAGCCATGCGAGATGTTTATTGAACCTGTCAGATGTGATGAAATGATACCTGGTGGACCACTTTGGTTCAATCCTAGTATGTACATTTTTCGAGGTTTAATTAGTTTGGGGCTCGTCCATATAGTACGTACGTACGCAAGAAAATGCATATTTTCAACCACTTCCATCCGTTGCACCCACCGTACATAAGCAAACCCTCCTAAATCCAACTCCTCCCCCCAGTGCGTACGTAATATAGGTCTATGGGTGGACCCTTGAATCGATAAATCTTGTTGAAGCTTATCCAAATCTCGAATAAATACAACGCCTCAAAATCGGTGGAAAATACACATTCGGTCATTCTCTAAATTGGCACACAGGCAGGGCTTTTTGTGCCTGAACGAGGCGGAACGGCGTTCCGAACGGCGTTCCGGAAAATATGAACGGCGTTCCGGAATATCTGAAGACTGGTATTTAAAAATAGCTATGACGACTAAAAAAGGTCATCACCCGAAAAATTGGAGTGTTTTGTAGGGATTAGAACACTTTTGTCACGACTAAAAAAGGTCATCACTGAAATTTAGGGGCGCATAATAGAAATCTTGCCCCGTTCCGAAAAATATTTTTTTACAGAAAAGCCCTGTACACAAATAATGCATATATGCATATTGAATTCGTATGCGAATACGAATAGAAATACAGCGTATCTGTTTTAGATTTCAAAAGCACTGACGTTATATGTGACGTGGTTATCGAGATTGGGCCCCACGGGTTTTCTGGTTCTGATGCATACGTTATGCCGAATGAATTAAAGAGGAACGGAATGCAGGTTTGGATCTGTGATTTTTATAGAACTGTTGGTGGAAATCAGCCAACATAATTAAACTGCTAAAAACGTATTCTTGAAAACGCCATGCTCCATGGAGCATGACTGTATTTCAGTTTTATTTCCTATCTATGACAAGTAGAATATTAAATATATCAAGACAAAACTTCCATAAAATTGGCAAATTTCTTGGCTGCTTTTGTGGAGTCCATTTTTAGACCTTTGGGCCCGTCTTCGAACGGCGAAATGTATAGTAGAACGGGGACCAGGAACTTGTGGCTGCTACAGCCAGTGTTTAATCTAGACTCCTGGACTCTGGCGGGGAAACTGAAAAAGCCGGAGGGGGGAAACTGACAAAGCCGGGGGGAATTCTGCTAGGGGCCGCTGTTAGTCCATGTAGTATTCCAAAATTTTCGGGGGGATTTGAAATTTCCGGGGAAAGGGCAATCCCCCCCGAAAACGGCCTAGATTAAACACTGGCTACAGCCTGTACCTTACCGATATTCGTCATGTCATTTAGGCTTATAAAAATCGTTTTAAACAATGCAATTTAAACATCAGTGAACGGCAATCTAATTAATGAGATTTAAACAATTGATAATTATAAAAATAGTAAATAAAATAGTAAATAATTAATAAAGCAATGCCTTAGTTGCAGGGACGTCACAGGATATAGCTGTATACTGCATGAGGGTTTAGGATTCGTTAAGTTATGAGCTCATTGTCACTTGTGACGACGATTTAAATAAAACGTAAGCCAAATGAATGTAATTGCAAAATCCAACTCGTTTCTGTTTAAACCTTCCGTTGCAGCTTACTACAGAGGATTACAGAGCAATTCTTGGTATCCTAAGTGGAAATACTAATCTCTTCCATCGAGGAACCTGCGCCGCAGCTTGCTACTGGATTACATTAGCAATTTCCGTATGCATCGCCATATCTATAGGCGTTGTCGCATTTACACTATCAAGGAGTTTTATTCCCCTCGCCATGTTCCTACCCTTCGCGACGTTTTCACTGGTTATGGGTTGTGTGTGGCGATGTCGAGTGATAAATGTGGTAAGTTTCAATGACCTAATTATCTCTGTCGTTATAGTAAAGTAAAAGTAAAGGTTTCATCCGTAGGCTCAATGCACGTAGGGTCCGGTGCTAATCCAAGTTGTTGACCGTAACAATGTAATTACAATTTTGTCGTAGTTTTTGTTCTTTATTAATTTTAGATAAAAGATATTTGGACTTTTTCATGTTTATGAACTTGGTTACACATACTGTGTCTTGCAGAGTACCCAAACCTTGAGGAAAACAACTGCTCAAGCAAACAAGATTGCCATCAGACACAATATGATGGTCAGCTGTAAATCCAAATACAAATGTAGTTCCAACAAAGACAGTCGAAATTCTATTGGTGTATCCTTTCAATGGTTTTGCCTAGTTTGAGATCTCGTCATCGACATATATTCCAGATTAATTGCGCAAGCAGCAGGAGCTGACGTTAATGGAAGAATGTGATTATTGGTCCACATGTTCATGGCTGGAACTGGTTGTTGCCCAAATTGAATCCATCCATTCAAATCGTATTATCACTATAATCCTATTGCTTACAACGTTACATCATTTACATTGTAAGTATGGATAGTGGTGGAATATTGGTAAGTGTGCTTTCTGTATACGAATGTGCCCATGTCATCGAGGAAAATTCCTATATAGCTATTATTCACTAATCAAAATGGGATCATTAGGCATATTTAAGAATTCTTCTAGTTCCAACGAGTTATGATGAAATGGCATCGTCTGGAAACCTAAACTTCTTTACGTTTCTTTCTCCAAGTTTGACACCTTCTAGATTCTTGATTGATTTAATGACCTCCTCTCCATGCAAGTTGAAACAGTCTGGCGACATTCCTCAGCTATGTCTTGCCTCTTTCCATATATTAATCTATTTTCCTGTTATTCCGTTTATCCTGATTGCAGCTTCCTGTTTCTAATATAAATCCTGCAGCAGTCTTAAGTCTTCCCCATCTATTCTTAAATCCTCCAAAACTGTAAATAGGGCGTCGCGTTGCACACAATATATCAAATACTCTTTCATAATCAATAAAACATAAATTCAAATCTGTTTGCATCGCAATGCATCTTCTCCAAGCAATCTCAGTTCAGACTGAAAAAAGGAGCAACGTCCATTTTCATCAGTTAATGAAACATCCACTTGCAAAGTCGTTCATACGCTTACAAACGTTGACCACATGCCCATGACGAACTTTCCACCAATATAGGAACTTTTACGTAAACACTTACTTTGGCGTTTAATTAATAATGATTGTCGGTAACTGTACAGAGTTTTGACCCATATGCTCGGAAACACCCTGGGCAAGGTCTTTAACCATGAAATATAAATGCAAATGCTTTAAAATCAAGATGTGACACTGCATGGTTAATTAGATTAGTTGCAGACCCGTCTTGCATGACCTTAGTTGACCTGTGCAAAGCCTAAAATTGTGATGATGTGCAACACGCTTTACTTTACTTTTGATAGCAATTCTCGAAGTTTTAAGCCATTCTTAACTGTATTATGTATGCAGTAAATTTTACTTTGTAAATGTTTTCCTATCATACATCTAAAAGCAAAACAAGGGTTAGGGTTAGGAGTACCAAGAGTAAAAGAATTTGCCAAATGGTTCTCAACAGCCAGCAATTTCCAGTTTTTTTGTCAGAAACAAGATGAGACATATCCGACAAATCATCCACAACAAAGAATGCTCACAAATTCAATCGTAAAAATTTAATTGTCGGATGCGGTCTGCCAGTCAGTTTAGTTGAGCATCCAAATTTTCGTAATTTTATGGCTGACGTTGATAAAAAATTTGTGAATCCCTGTTCTGTCTGTTTTCTTGATGCTTAATAATACTGTATTGGTCTTGATCTTGAACCCTAGTGTCTTGGTCTTGACTCCTAATATCTTGGTCTTGGTCTTGAGGGTTAGTGTCTTGGTCTTGGTCTCGGTCTTGCCACTTACTGTCTTGGTCACATCCCTGGTTGTTTGTCAAGATGCCCTTGATTTGGCTTTAGCTATGTTTGGCTTTAGCTCTTTTTCACGCTGTTTCTGATATCCTAAGCGCCCGAGCCCCCTTTTATCCGAAGGGGGTAGGATATGAACTTTCTACCCGGATTTGCACGATTGCCATGGCCCAGTCAGACTGAGGTAGGGTGGGCACGTGTCTCCCCGTCGCTACGCTAATGAGAGTGTGACTGCAGAACGTATTTTCCTCTACAGTATACACTATACAGCCTCGAACATCCGTTTGGCTTGACTAGGGAAACTTCTGTCGAGAACGCACCAGGAAGTGTTCACGAGTTTATTAGTAACAAAGTGAGTTGAAGGTCGAAAGGAAAATCCTACATATAGGCTTGCCCCTCTTCGTTAAATTGCCTTATTAACCGCCAGCCGGTGACCGATTGAGGCATTTGGCTGACATCATGCGCTTTCATATTATTATTATTATTATGACGCTCCCACCTTAGGACAGTCACAAAGTGAGCTATTTAGCCTTCGCTTAAAATAGCCATAAGTCTACCGTAGGAGTACAATAATAAGAAGCTTTAGTCGTGACAGGCACAGCATCAAACAGCACACAAACAAGAAATAACACAAATCAACTGAACTAAGAAACTAAAAACACGCTTTACACAGTACAGCCCTTCGCTATCTGCCACTATCACTGCCAATCCTGCCAGCCTTTGCCCTCAGACAAATTCTAGCAATGCAATCAGCAAAGTACAGTGGCTTCTTCGCATATTTAGGCATACTTACAAAGGACGCTCGCGCTGGGGTACAACGGCGTAGAGGCGCGCCCCCGGGTGGAGGATGAGGGGAGTCCTATGCAGGGAAACCTGTTGGGATTGCACCGAATAATACGGAATAAGGTGTCGTGGACCAACTGTACCAGAAGACAACGGCGAAGAGGGCGGAAGAACCTGAACCAGATGGATCACCGACCTCGACAGTGGAAGATCTTCGAAGCAGGCGGGCAGGCTAAGAGCGATCGATCATCTACTGACTAAGAGATGAGTCGGTCAGCTCAATACACTGAGAATTCCTGGCCAGTGTTCAGTGGAAATCACGGTCAAGGAAAGGAAGATCTAACTATTACCGCCATGCAGGCAGAAAGTGAAGAAGAAGATGACGATGATGATGATGACGACGACGACGACAAATGACGCTTGTCGCTTTTTGTAACAACGTGTATACTTTCCAAACTCGTGAAAAACCCTAATACAATCAACATTACCTGCCTCCCTGTATTGGCATAGCCTCCGGGCAATGATTAGATATATGGGGGGGGGGCTTGCCTTTTATGAATGATTTAGAGATTATTAATAAAACACTTAGTTATATTTATTAATTGTGGTGACATATCACAACATGGTTATAATCTCGAACAGACTTGTCTTGTGTTGTCTTTAAACGTCTTCACTTCGAAGATTGGCTGCATTGTGGACTGCCTTCCTTCAAGTGTTACGGTATTCGGCTCTATTGTGAGTCCTGTCCATTCTTTTATGTTATCTTCTCACTTTTTTCTTGGTCTGCCTCTTTTTTGTGATCCTGGCATTGTGCCTTGTATTATTTCTTTCTCCAGGCAGTCATGTTTTGTTCGCAAAATATGCCCCCAGTAATTCAGTTTTCCTTTCTTTACTGTTTCCGATAGGGTTCTTTGCACCCCTGCTTTATTTGACAGACTGCTAGTCCAAAAAGTCTTTACTGACAGACTGGAAATTAGCTGAAATTATTGTTTATAACTTTTGAAAGTTTATCACACATTGTATTGATATGGGCCCTACGCCGTGAGAATTGGCAGATCGATAAAAACAGAAATCAAGATGGAAATATCGAAATAAAAATATAAACAACATGAAATAATCCAGCTAAAGCATTATATCCATTGACACTGATTCCTTGCCGAATCATAAGCGAAGCTATAAAGTCAATAGCTATTTCAGATATTACACGGGTATCACAGAGACCATGCGACGACGTTCATATCATTTGGGGGGAGTGGGGTAGAGTTTTAAAATTGTATGCATCTTGAAAAGGTTTATTTTCAACATAATTAATTAATGACATTATCGATTGCCTTGCAATTCATTCAATGGCAGCTTCATCTTCACTAACTTACTTGTAATTGTTGAGGGAAAATCAATAATTACATGTATTAGCATCGAGAATTTAGAAACATTGAATGTGGAGAGATACAACAGTGGTTTTCACACAGGCCTACACAGCCTCCTAAACTACCTATACTCACATTATTCTTATTATTATTATTATTATTATTATTATTATTATTATTATTATAACCGATTTTATGGTCATCAAGAGAACGCGACGAAATTTTATTAATCTATAATTTTGTCGAAATATCAAAACCCTTGACTAAATTTTAGATTGTTTTCATGTATTACGAGTGGAGACCTTGCCACGTAAGTCCATGATACAATAATGTGTCATTATAAAATAGGTCACTAGAATTAGCAACAGTTCTAATTTGTCGGCGTAAACTGTACTAACATTTTAGAAGTCTAAAAATGAAATGCATATCGATATAGGCCTAGCACCATCTATAAACAGATGTTTAAAATGCTGACAAATGCTATTAAGTATTGCGTGGCTTCAAAACTGTCGGCGAAGTTGATATTCAGTAATGAATAGAATACTGCAACTGACCCAATAGGTTCATAATACTAAATGACAATGGGTAGCGTTATAATCAGCGACGCTAAGGTTTGCTTGCTAAAATGGCAGCTGTTAATTTAGTTCGATCTAAACAAGTAATTGACACATTTATGGATTCAATCAAATTTATTTGATTGCATGTGGTTGTGTGCGTTCTATATAGACTTCAGTTGCAGTTTTTTTAAACAGACGATTTTTAAAAAGAGAATATGCTGTCAAAAGACAGATTTTTATCAATCGTTCTTGTGAAGGACATTAAAGAGACTTTTTACAGCTGTATAATTATGTTCACGGAATAAAAAATTTCAGTAATTTCCAATTAACGCAACATACTGTATCTAGTATGCACTCTTTTCAAAGATTGTTGACAACGGTGGGCGGATCCAAGTTGAGGATGACTGGGGATGCTACCCATGCACGGACCGAACAAAAATGCGTGTGCGGCGGTGATGAATTTCTGAGAATTTTTTCGTATTTATTTCTTGGTAGCACAGCAATAGAAAACTCGATTTTGCGCCATGACTTTGTGCAACCAGGCTAATATGGCTTCTATACATTGTCAATTCTGAGCATTATATTTTATAGATAGAATCTGCAGATTTCTTCTAAACCGTTTACATATACATGTAATTCCTTTGATAATTGGCGGGATCTTCCTAGAAATTCATTGCATATGAACCGCTACTGCTTGGCAATTGTTTAAAAATCAGCTTTTATGGCATCTATTTTTTCAAGACCCGAATTTTAGAAAATGCATATAAGAGATAATTGCATGTAATTATAATGCTCAAAATACAACTTATGCTAGTTAGACAGACGGACATCAACATATTATTTTTTCATTATCGAATATAATAACTAAAGCATGATTGTTTCATTTCTGTATGTTTTTGTTTTTCAAACAAAAGTCTTATCTGAAGGAGATCTTACAGGTAAGTCGATTATTGAGCAAATGCATTCAGGGTATTTTGCTGTTATCACCTCTAATAAATTAGCCATTTCAAGAAAATGTAGCTAATCAGATGAGTCACCTTCAAAATCATTTAATCTTGGATCAATCATCCCAGCTCACATCCGCAGTCCATTAACAGCACTTGGTATCTTTAATTCGGTGCGAGAACAAGTCATCACCTCTAATAAATTGTCCATTTCAAGAAAATTTAGCTATTTTGTTACTGATAGTACTGAGAATAGGCTGTTGATTCTAATTCCAATTTGTTGAAAGAATGACAACGAAGAGAACGGACGTAGAAGACGACTTCGATGGGAAAATATGATGTCCGACGTAAGAACGGGAAATATCGAGGTTTGACCATGAGAATGCGCTTAATATAGACTTTGACAGAATTCGAAATGGATTCTTGGATTCATTAAGTTAGAAATAATAATACATCGTGATCTATAAGAGTTGCATCGCAATTATTTTTAAAGCATTTCTGCTCCTAATTTAATTTACTTTGCTGGCCAATAATCAGTTTATTGACATGAAATTCTTCTAGATCAGAATAATGAAACTTTTTCAGCGTCATTAAATAACACGAAACCAGTATATTTCTGTTTTAAATCATCTATAAACCCATAAAATAATGATTCACGACTACGATTATTCACTGAAGCGACCATCGACTGGTGCAGATGTACTACTACAAAGGCGCTAAAGAAGTCTACTACTACTACTACTACTACTACTACTACTACTACTACTACTACTACTACTACTACTACTACTACTACTACTACTACTACTACTACTACTACTGCTACTACTACTACTACTACTACTACTACTACTACTATTAAAATAGTGCATCTATATCAGTCGATCGTCGCTTCAGTATTAAATCATAGTCAAAGATCTTTTCCGTTGTAGTTCCTAGTTGAAAATCCCGAGTTCGGTCCATACTTCACGGTTCCGGCTAGTAGGCCTAGAACTTTAATTTTATGGGCTTATAGATGATTTAAAACAGAAATATACTGATTTCGTGTTATTTAATTTTATCATTTAGACCCGCGTTGAGAATTTATTGATGCATCATGCCACCAAATATGGTCAACTGGTTCTTGAAGGGCGAGCTCAATATCCCAGTGAACAGAGACATGCCCGCCAAAAGGAATGTCTGTGCCAGTTCATAGAAAGAGTTCTGACGCAAAGCCACTTTTAGTTCCTTGATCACTCGCATGGAGCTCCTCACTGTTATCCATGCACCGTCTGATGGAGCTTGAACTATTTAAATGATCCTGATAATTATAAACTACTATTATTGCATTTAAATTGGGCTGCAGATATTAACGATTTTTAATCGATTAAATTCTCTTTACTCAATAAATCGTTTGATTTTTAAATTATTTCGGTTGCCTATCTTCTTGAACAACTAACGTGTTTGAATGGTCTTTTATTGCAGCATATGCTTATAGCGGACTTATACTAAAGGTTGAATATACAACGTATTTGTGTGAACTGTGAAATTTAGTAATGAATAGTTGCAACTAACTACTGTAATTGGTGTTGCGTGACTGTGTTTAGTGTATACCACATTTACTACAGACTAATGCAGAGTTGCAATGCAAACAGATAAGATAAAAGCTACAGTGTCTATGCAGTTAGCAATCGAAATTAATCGATTAATCGATAAAAATGTTTCCGATTACTCGAACAAAGCCTTCTAATCATTAACAGCCCTCGATTTAACGCATACGTTCAAAGTTAATAACTCATTCAATTAAACAGTTGCCTTCAAAACTCACACATACAGTAGAGTAGGTTTGATGGAATCTCATGTCTGATAAAGCATGAAAGACAGACATGACTATTCCCGATTCTACTTTTCCTGCAGCCTGTTATCTGGTTGTCACGAAATCAGCTTTTGAGAGAAATTGAAGAAATCAGAAAGAGAATAATGAAATGGATCGGACACATACTCAGAATGGAAGAAATTAGAAACCAAAAACGAGTTTTCTACTAGAAACCAGAGGAGAGAAGATCTAAAGGAAGACCGAAAAAACGATGGGTGAACGGATTGGAAGAGGATCTGCACATGACAGGGCTGAATTTCAACGGAAAAACCGACAGAAAACACCGAATGATTATTATGGAGGAAATAGCAAAGTACACAGAACTTCGGAGAGATGCCACGTAGAAGTCGGTAGCTGGACACAGCTGGAGGACGAAAACCTAACCTGACCTTCAAAACTCACACACAGATTAGGTTTGACAGAATTGCAGGACTGATGAAGCAATAAAGACAGTCTTGACTATTCAGAAACTGATTTTGGTGCATTATGTTAGCTGTTTTTCACGAAATAGTCATGCGAATTTTTTCTAAATGTTTTATATACTGTATGTTTGAATACACTTGAAATCCCTACGACAGCAATATCATGATATCGCATTCTGATAAGATAGATGGCATGGATAAGTTGCATCCAACTTTTGAGATAAATTAGTTTATAATGATACAGGACATTGATTCGTAACCCGACGTTAAATTAACGGCGTCTTTAGAAGAAAATTAAATGAAGACCTGCTTCTTTTTCACGCCATCCTCCGTTGTCTCATTGAACCGACAAGTTTGTGCATTTGTCCATTTCTATGATATTACAAGAAAAACTTTAACAAGTTTATCACACATTGTATATTCTCCACGAGAATCACAGATTGAAAAAGGCAGAAATCGAAAATATTAATGGAAATATCCAAATGAAAATGCCAACACATTGAAGTGACCCAGCAAAAGAAACATGTGCGGACGACCTTTTTTGCTCGTCGGCACTACTATGAAGAGGAGGGCACGTAAGATTTGTGGGGCGCTGAGCGCCGAGAACAATGTGACGACCTTTTTAATGGTCGTCAGCAGTGTTGGGGGGCGCCAACGGTACCCTTTGCCCCCGGGCGCTGAATACTCTCGCTGCGCCTCTGCTTTCGTGGCAATCCCGATAGGTTCCCTGTAAGTGCAATATTCAATAGAGTGAGTAGGCTAAATCTTATGTTTTTATTGACTTTAGCTTCTTAAGGTATATGTTGACTATTGAAGTTATATTAGCTTTGAATATAGGATTATAGGGACAATAGGGGCAACAATGTCGGAAAAATACAGGGGCCTCCAAAAGTCACGCGCCGGTGTGGTACCATAGATGTAAAAAACATAAATATTAAAATAAAAAACATGAAAAACATGTTTTTTAGAAAAATATATTAAACATTAAAAAACATTGGCATCGTTTACAGTCCTTTATTTACCATCCGTCCACGCGTCACATTTGACATATATTGAAATAATATTGACTGACTTGAATATGTGATCCCTATTCTTTGGAATGCATTACCCTGCCATGTGACTAGAGAGTCCAATATTGAATCGTTCGCAAGGAAACTTAAAACTCATTTCTTCGAGACATCGTATTAGTGTAAAGCACTCTAGCCTTTGACTTTTCGTTCATGTTTTTGCGCTATATAAATTGACTTTTTAACCTAACCTAACCTTGCTACATCAGTTCTGCAGCATCACCAGGAAGATGAGTTCGAATTCGCTCAGAATGAATTGATAACACAATTTGAGGATGATCAGGACCAAGAAATTGATATAAATTGATATGCAGGAAATAAGATAAAAAACATAAGGAACTTTTAAAAAACATTAAAAAATATGTTTTTTAAGAAAAAATAAAAAAACATAAAAAACGTTTTTACATCTATGTGCGGCACTGCTAGAGTACGGGCCCTGCCTTTACCTTTACACAATGCATATTCAGCAATATACAACGCAAACTATAGAAAGGAAAACACTTGTTGGCTAATTGCGATATGATTGATCAAATTCTGAAACATGCCTGAGTCCAGAGAGTGAATTTATTGTTGTGCTACAAGTGGCAGAACTATTAATCCTTTGCCAAATTGTCCACACCAGCTGGCCTTTTAATTTTAAACGTTGATAATAAAATGTAGCAACTAAAGGTGGCTGTGAAAAGGGAGTTTGAGAGCAAAATCAGTATAAAACCAAATCGCGTGGTCTGCCAACGGCAATAAAAGTCCATGCATTCGTCAATAAATAAGCTTATTTGTCATCCACAGTCATTAATTTTTTCATTATCATTTATTTATGAGTTCATAATTTTATACTCGATGCTGAGAATCGCAATTCTTTTGTGTTATACGACTGTCGTATATCAATTCTGGTATTTTCATCAGCGTTCGGAGAATTACAAAACGCACCTGTTACACATGTGGCAATCTCAACACATGGCTAGTACGTAGGCCTATGTTAAAACTGCGGCTGCATCCGCTTCATTTCAGCTTCATCTTACCGGGGTTGCAGTTCACCCCCTAATTTTTTTCCAGAGGTGCACATGCACCCCTACACCCCACTTCCTACGAGCCTGCATCGGTTTGGTTAAAGTGACTTCCATTTTACAAGTTATGTAATGTGTCGTACAGTGGTGTAAACTAGATGAGACATCCCAGAATTATCGCTTATCCCTATAATTAATGAAGACGGCTGCGCAAGAAGATATTTCTTATTTTAAAGTCAGGCTTTTACGTTTTATGTTCTCTCTGTTATTCCAACTATGTAGAATATGGCATTAATGCAGGGACATAGCCGGGGTTACAGACTAGGTGTACATCGACATTTTCGAGTAAAAAACTCTACGAGCAAAAATGTAATCAAAGAGCTCTTGACACATTCACTTATTCTATTCTTACTTTCCTACCTAACCGCCTTCCCAAATTTCACAACGGCCAAACAGCCACGACTGGTCCAGAGGCGTGGCCAGGAATTTGATCTGAGGGTATAATGCGATTTTGGAAGTAAAAGTCTTAAAGAACACATTAAAAATTTTAAGGTAGTCTGATTTTTTTTTGGGGGGGGGAGAAATATATACCGATATAGGCCCTCCCTCCCCGTGGCTACACAAATTCAGTATTGTGCTCAAACAAATACTTACATCATAAAGTAGTTGACTCGTTGACTGAGAAATTCTTCAGTAATTCATTCTTTTTTATTTGTGATTTACCACAGAAATTATTGAAGAATAAAGGCGTACCAATTAATTCATAATTCAGAATGGAATTCTGCTCTGTGCAAATTCAATCTGTGAAATAGGTCGAATTCGTATTTTAAGCGTCGAGTATTGATTTACAATTCATGCCTTTCCGCAGCTTTCCGCTAAATTTACCCCACCCCCAATTGTGTCAACAATAATGGGACATCAAATCACCAACAATGGACGGGTAATTGTTATTGGACCACCAAACATGCGCCTTGCTGTCTGAAAGGCACAGAATCAATCACATGAACATTAAAATAACTCATCCCAGTGGCAGGGCTTAATGGACGTTGGAAAAACTACGGTAAATGCCTCGAAAAAATGGCATAGCGTGGACTGCCAGCTCCCAGGGGCGCAAGCATGGCTTTGTCCCTCGTGTCCTGATACAGGTGTTTTTTGGAAGGTCGTGTCCCTATGGGCCTGGACACGGGTGCCTTTTGACTATGAAATAACACTACCCATGGCTTATTTTATTGTCAAAAGTCAAAAAACGAAAAAGTTAATCACCACTCATAATTAAGCAATATTAAGCCAAAAGGCAAAAATGTCATCATCACCGTATTGAATTGTATTAGCTTGTTAATTTTCTTGCTGGCTAACAACTTAATTAATGTTCTTGGTACAAACGTTTTGCACATAAATTAATAATTATGGTCTCTATACTGTATATGCCTACTATGAACTGTTTGTTTCGGTAAACTGTTTACGATATATTGTATGATGTATAACGATGGGGAATATTCTGTATGTTTACTAATATGTTAATTGCGAGTTTTACATAGATTCAACGATGAACGCTAAAATTCAGAGCAACTTGTGATTATGCACAGCTTCGCAAATTTCATTAAGTTCTATGAAAGAGACCACAGACACACACACACAGGCCCTCCGAGAGGGGGGCAGGGGGGCAACTGCACAGGGGCCCGGCGGACTGGAGGGGGCCCGGGCCGATGATGAATATGTATAATTAACAATAAAATGAATAATAACACTAAAGAATGGTTACAAATGTCAGTTCAGCAGAGGGGCCCGGCGAGCACAAGGGGGCCCGGGACACAATACTAAATAAACGGCTGACGAGCAAAAAAAAAGGTTGTCAACACTTCAACACTTATAAATGGCTGACGAGCAAAAAAAAATGGTCGTCAAGAAAAAATTATGACTTCTTAAGGGCCCGTCGGCCATTCTGCACAGGGGCCCGGAATTTCTCTCGGAGGGCCTGCACACACACACACACACAACACACACACAGAGAACCTTTGTGTGACATCAATAGCTGTCAAATAATGCTTGAAGCATCTGTTGGTATCAGGCGTACGTGACAATTCGGCAAATCATTATCGACTTCATGCAGTGAATCTCAAGAAAAGTTGAATGTTGAATTTTTCCACCAGATGGTGCCCAGTCAAACGAAAGACAAGATTCACTGTGACTTCGTGTCCACCTACTTCGACTGCCAATTGATTGCTTTCTGAGACAAAATCTATAATTTCAATAAAGAACTATCGAACACCTGCATCCGCATTTTAATAGAAGGCAGCGGACCCTGCTCTAATAAAAGCATTATCGATTTTCTGAAGGTTCTCTAACGGACGAATGGTTGCACACCTGGCAGCGAGGAAATATAACTTGATAGTTGAAAATGATGATTTATGTCGCTGGCGCTAACAGTCGCAATGCGTGTTTGAATCTCGAACGGTCGTTGCCTCTGTTGGGTCAACATACGTTTAGTCTATAAAACAGAGCCAGAAACTCAGAATCAGTCACCCAGTGACAGCCGCGCTGAATCAGAAGACGCAATTCTTGCCAGATCTAAACACCGTCATCGAGAAGACTTCATTATGACAAGTCGACTTAACCTCTTCGTCGCGATAGCGGCTCTGACTTTCCTGTCAGAGACGGCTGAGAGTAAGTATTTATGTTTCCATTGCAACAATTTTTCATTTGACTATCTGCAGTGACTAGTTCAGGTAAAAATCATTTTAAGCAAATTTTCATTAATTAAAAGATGCTCGCTTCGCTCGCTTCGCTTTGCTCGCAGTGCAGGATAATACTAACCCAATACCTATACCTAATACCCAATCATTGAAATCATGCTGAACAACATTTCAATGATCGATGTACTGTACATACGCCACCTAGCCAAGCTCTGCGCCACGTAGACCTAATAATTAGGCCTATGTACGTTAAAATCACGCAACTGTGACCATTTGTGACGCTGTACACGTATTTTTGTGTACATTAAAATGTACGTTAAAATTGTGCAACTTCCTCAAGCTACGAACAAATGTTACCAATAGCAACGTCGTCGCACGCCCACCCCTCTGATGCTGCAATGACTCGACTAAACCGTGTTAAACTACGATTCTACGAACAATTGTTACCAATAGCAACGTCGTCTTCGAACATCGTCCACCAACGCATCGCGACGTAAGGACTAAACGGTCTAAACCGTCTACCAATAGTCAACCAATCAGAACGCTTGAAGGTAACAGACAGAGAGACATACAGATAAGGATCTTAATATTATAGATGGGCAACTAGTTAACTAATTAGTTACTAACTAAAAGCTTAACTACATTGTTTTATTTATCTTCTTAGTTTATTAATTAAATATAAATAGTTTAGTTGAAATGCTAGTTTACCTGAAAAATTGTAGTTAATAACTAAATAGATTAACTAAAACGTTTAGTTGGTGTCCCGAATTCTCAGTAACAGTCCCTTTTCAATCTATTCTTTTATGGGTCATTTTTTCCAAAAAAACTTGACACGCTTGTGTTCTTGCAGTCTAGACTAAGACCTAAATATTAGATAGACAGTAATTAATGATTACAATGGTTGATATGTTCATGTTGCGAGCATCGTCTATGTTTTCATGAACACCTACCTGATACCTAGAAAATAGAGGTATAATTAGTTGCAAAAAGTTTAACTATATTTTTTAAAGTTTAGTTAACTATTTTAGAAAGTTACTTTGCAACTAAAAGTTTAACTACTTATTTCTAGTTTAATTTTAGCTATAGTTTAACTAATGTTTTTAGTTAGTTGCCCATCACTGACTATCTGTGTAAATGAAGTATATTTTCATGATCTTAAACGTCGTTAGTCTAAGGCTGCCGTCTGCTGCAAACTCACGGCCTGACTCCATCATCATGTTCTCTGTCCTGGAACAGGTTCAGGGCTCCATTGTTTCCCTCCCTCTATGCGTCTTGCTTCTTCTTTGATTTCTGCATAGGTCTTGTGACGCTGTGCATCTGTTTTCATCATACAGTCCAGTAGCATCTTCCTTGGTCTCCCTTTTGTCTTTCTTCCTGATATACTTCTCTTAAAATTACTGTTCTGGGTAATGTTCCTCCTCAAGTACGTGTCCAATCCAGTTCCTTTGTCTTTTTTCTGACTCCACATTAATATTCATAATTTAAGCTTCCCATAGTCAGAATATAAATGAGATGCCACTGATTCAGCAGAAAGAGGACAACGTTTGGTGTCCCTCTGATCAGGCTAAAATACAGTGACGTTCAGAGAATAACGGATACCCGAGGCCAAGTCAACCTGAGTGCCCCATCATCTGGTGTATTACGGTTGGTGTTGACGGGCAAAAATCGTCAAGTTAATTTCGACGACTAGTACTACTACTACTACTACTACTACTACTACTACTACTACTACTACTACTACTACTACTACTAATAATAATAATAATAATAATACAAATACTACTACTACTACTACTACTACTACTACTACTACTACTACTAATAATAATAATAATAATAATAATAATCTGGTAGATGCCCGGGGCCAAACCGATAATTTTTAAAAGGATTTTCATGTAAAAAAACCTTGACGAGGAAAAAAGATCGCCGAATCAATTCAATTTTAATGCCCCATCTGATGGATGGACGCCCGGGGCCACGGCCTCACCGCCCCCTCTGCACGTTCTATTATGATCGTACAAGAATGATGCGATAAAGTAATTTTCTTTGTCGGTACAAATAACTGAAGAGTAGCCTACTACTGATAGACAGACAGAACTTCTGTAGCGCTTAGAGTTATAATTTAGAAATTTAAAATAACAAGTGTTGCTTATATGTTTGTATTGGAAAATTTTGGTAAAATATATTTGCCCCGCGTGCCTTATAATAACATGGCACTAGTAGCGTAGACTGCTATGTGTAATCGACAGTATTTTTCCCTTTTCATCCCGGCGGGGCCCAATCCTGTTCGAACATGAAGCGAGCCGATGACTGTTTGATATCGGGCAGATCTCTCATAAGCAATACGTCCCGATATTAGGCTACTGTCCTTTCATCTCGACGCCGGGATCAATGGCGTAGCCAGAATTCCGGATCCTTGACGAACAAAAAAACCTTGTCGCTTCATAGATCGCTGTGAACTTCTTTCGTGCATTCGCTTCCGTTTCACACTGCCCCAGGGGCGTAAACATGGCGTCAACATGGGGGAGGGGTAATTGATACTCTGTCCCCTCCTACTAATTATTGGGGAGACCGTCCCCCGTGGTTTACCCCATGCACTACCCCCACCCCAACTACTCAACGGTTGTGCACAATCCTATGACCAATTCGCGAAGAACTTGAAGACACATTTATTTACGACTTTTAAGAATGTTAAATATGTACAGCGCCCTTGACTTTGCAGACGCAATGCGTACGACGCTAAATAAATTGTCTAGATAATAATAATAATAATAATAATAAAGAAAGCAAAGGGCTCTCAGGACACGATAATAAGACTTCATAATAATAATAATAATAATAATAATAATAATAATAATAATAATAATAATAACAACAATAATAATAATAATAATAATAATAACCATGGACCTGAAGAACAAAGTTGATGACAAACGTAGAAAGATATCAGAATATTTTGAATCAACCCAGAGATTTATTTCAAAATCATCGTTTCTACTCTGATATGGGACTTGAAACCACGTTTTATTTGAATTTATAATAATAATAATAATAATAATAATAATAATCAGCAAAATGGGCATTGTTAAATACGCGGCATGTGTAACATTTTGTAACATAACGCTGTATGAGGGGTAGCCTATTTATAAGTTCTGCAAATGCATTTTTCTACAGTAAGATCAAATTTTCCGGGGAACACATTGATGCCAATTTTCTTAAAACCGGACTAAAATGTATTTTTATGATCAGCGTCTTCATATGTTAACAAGTAATAATGGATTATTGGTAATGCTGTTTTGTTCTTCATAGACCTACGTAGTATTAAGTTGCTGCCATTAACGCAAGACTTTTCCAATGTACACCAAGCACCAACCTCCATCTTCTAGATACGAGGATTTGAGTCGGTCGACCCTATCAGTGGCGTAGCCAAGATTTCCCGAAGAGGGGGTTAATGACAATTCCCAACTTCGAAGCATCCTGACAAGCGAAAAAGGTCGTCGCCTATTATTTTGCTTGATTAAGTTAGTTATATAGCTGTATGAGCGTGTACAACTATAGTGGTATTTTTAGTGGCTTCTTATTTTTTCTTCATTGCTACCTTAAACCCGATTTTGCACCACTTCGCCCACAGAATAATAATACGCAATAAAAAGTTTTGATCGGGCAACCAAGGGAGATTTAACCCCCAACCTTCAAATCTCCTTGGCTACGCTACTGGATCCTATCGTCCGGACTGCATCTGCACGTGATTTAGCCGCCGCTGGTTCTACGGGTCTCTTGCTGTAACGACTTAACCCCATCTCTTCGTCGATACGCAATAGCTACGCCATAGTCGGTGGCAAGTCGGGGAGGGAAAGGAAGTGTCAGACGCCCATCGTCTTTTGAAGGATGCGTCTTTAAATAGATACAACAAAGACAGCAACAACATAAACAACGACTATACTCAATAATATACTTATGAGTGATTTTTCAGAACAGACGTCATGCGAATTTTCTTTTGCATCGAATTACATAGACATTAACCCCTTAACTGTATATTTAACTGTAACTCAATGTAAAATAGACGGATATATCCGGGATCCCCAGTTAAGGGGTTAAGGACTGTTTTGCTCCATCCGGCAGGGTTCGTTATAACTTGGTTCTGCTCTTTTTTGTGCTAAAATTCCGGCTATTGTCTTGTGGTTCAGCTGCAATTTGGATGAACGTCATAGGCTGATTCTGTGGACTTAGGCCTACAACTAGTACGATAAAAGCGTTTGTAACCTTTCTGACCTGGGACATCAACAGATTTGACAGTAAACGATGGAAACGACATACAATATTATTCTGTTGTCAGGCTGCGATACAGTCATGGACTTCTGCTTCATTCTCGACTCATCCCACAGCACGTGCGCCACTGACCCGAACTACAAGAAAGGCGATGTCACCTGCAGTGGTTGGGCGGCGATGTTAGATTTTGCGAAAAACGTTGTCGAAGGCATGACCCTTGGCGTGGGCCAAACAAGAGTTGCGATGGACCGCTGCTACAGCAAAGGACAAAGAGTATGGAATTTGACAAGGTAGGCATCAAGCGTAAGAAAAAAAACAAGCACAATCAATTATAAAGGGCATTTTTTTAGATAACTCGGCGTGTGCTTGTATCATGTGTTTGTATAGGTATATATCGTGGCCGGACAAAATGTCCGCGGACAAAATGTAATGGGGACAAAATGTCAGCGGACAAAATGTCACGGTTTAGGGTTAGGGTTAGAGCTAGGGTTACATTTTGTCCGTGACATTTTGTCCCCATGACATTTTGTCCGTTACATTTTGTTCTCGGACATTTGTCCTAGCACCGTGTATAATATGTAGTATATATATATATTATTATCTTTGGTAATTTATATAGCGCTATGCCCAAGGCGATGCCTAAGTCGAGAGCGCTTATACAGCGCTTATTCAGTGCCAATAAATTCCGGTCGATTTTGAAGCGATGTAACTTTCTTAACATTTAAGGTACGAATGAAATAAAAATACGAAAGTTGAGAAGATTTACTCGAGAATTCTAAAAATCTAAAGTAATTAACATTGCGATAACATATGACGAAGAAAACCGGTAACAAACATGCAGACCCAGAATGAACGTCATTACAACATTAACATACAATGCGTCACATAATCGCTTAATCAAACAAAGTCTGCTACAGCCTACGGAAGGTAGTCTTAGTCCAAGCGATGTTCAATGTATCCCTCTTTAGTTCGAATAACCAGTAAAATTCTGCCCAATCACTGGTCAAGCGCTTTGTTTATCGAATCATGTCCGATCTGATCCCAACACAATGTTAGCACTTCTTTCAGATGATCAACCAACGTCACGAATCTTGTTGTGTTTGGGCAAAATTCGTGCGCTAGAATCCCCGATATATGGCAACTGCGAAGGAAGTCTGCATAATACGGATGGCCTTTATTTTTTTTTCTGTTAAGGGGTGACGACTCGTCGAAAGTGGTGCCCCTGATACTCGGGATGAACTACACCGCTGGTACGACCAACATGTCCGGTGCCCTTGACGTTGCGCGAACCTTGATCTACACTACGAATTTTGGCGACGACCCGACCATCCCAAATGTTTGCTTAGCAATCACGGACGGTGGATGGACGGACCCGAATGCCGTTCAGGTTTCGGCCGACGCGATCCATGCGGCCGGCGTTACAGTCTACGCGATTTTCAAGGAAGGCCTGAACATCGAAACGTCGAAAAAAATTGTGTCCGAGCCAAAAGAGGCAAGACGATCACAAATTCACATTGCGTCTGTCGCAAACTGTACCGTAGAACTTCGTTGTAACGCAGACGTGGACAAAGTGAACACGGGTCGGGTCAGAAATGTCCAAGTTTTTGGTGTGTTGGGTTGAGTTGACCGCGTGACCAATTTTATCGATTAATTTTCTGCGGTCAATAACTGGTCTAAGAAATATGTATCGCGGTGGGTTGTGTCAAGTATTTCTATTGCTTTCATGGGTTTGGTTGGGTCTGAATCATGATGGGCTAGTTGGATCTTAAAAATATCCCCACGTCCATGTCTGCTACAACGCACTTCTTGGCCGGTTAGTAAAACTTAGTAGGCCTACGTTATATTTAATAACATCTAATACGGTAGCGCAGAGGTACTCAAACCGCGGCCCGCGGTCCACAATCCGGACCGCGAGAACGTTTCTTGTGGACCGCCATAGGTTTCTGTGTCTGAGAAATTTTGAGCATGCTATATTGGCTTAATTACTTATTGTTGTCACTGCAATTAAACAGCTTTGTACTCAAAACTTTAAGATCTGCTCTAATTGAAATTTTCCGATTCAGCTAAAATTATTTATTACTTGCATCTTTTACATTTGGTCTTGTTGCATGTTGCCTTGGTTCACCTGTAGCAGTCTATCAAGAGGACCCGTAGTTACTCTGTAGTAGTAGTCACATGACAATGCTGTAGTATTCACAGGAATAATAGGGCTGCCTTGTAACTAGTGTAATGTAATGTATGTAATGTAACAAAATATTTGTATAGCGTCTCTTCTGAAAAATCACTCAGAAACGCTCCCACAGCAAATTACTGTATATTGACAAAGAGATAAGTTTTAAGTCGTTTCAAAAAGAGGGATAGAATTAGGAGTTGCTAAGCCACGCATACTGGCGTCATAGTGGACCCACACCAACGATGGAAGATTGGATGTGTCCCGCCTTCAAAAAGTTTGAGTACCCCTGCCGGGCAGCGCATCACTCGGGACCGTATATTGCGGCATGTTATAGCACATGTAGGAGATTAATTATAACCGAATCAGTTATAACGAAGTTCGAGTCTATAAGACAATGCTAATCTATCATAATATCTGAGCATTTCATTTGTGAATAAATAATTTGTCGTCTATGAAATCTGATTGATGGCATTTGGCGACGTTTAACAACTACTGCGTTTATTCTTTGTAGCATAACAAGAATTATTTCCTGGTCGACAAATACGAAAATCTGATGCAGGTATACCCCCTCGTGATGCAACAGCTTTGCCAATATTCCTGTTGATAGGATACTCCTGCGTGGCGTCTGAATGATCCATGTACCTAATTGCATAGTATCATCTATTAGTCTGTTGCTTCTTCTTCTTCTTCTTCTTCTTCTTCTTCTTCTTCTTCTTTTTCTACTGTAGCCACCAAAATAAAATATTTCTGATTCTAAATGTGCAATTTTGTTAATTTTTTTCAAAATCAATGTTATTAAAGCGATCCGTGATAGATGACTATTTAGACGACAGACCCTATATTTTCTAATACAATTTAACGTTTCATATTAATGCATATATATATATATATATAAGTTATTTCGGACAAAAGCTTAGAGTAAATACCTATTCAGTACATGAATGGCATGTTATCCTGATCTTTCTTTTTATCGAATGACATTCATTGAAGCCATGTTTTTCGATAACGGATGAAGACTGTAATGGTATTCGCAAACAATTAGGCCTAATTTATTTATTGGAACAAGCTTGATGGACAATTTCTTTAAAACTTTAGTTAATTGATTGGGTTTCTGCAAAATTAAGTTATATTCTATAGACCTCTCCTTGGTGACGGTAAATATTAAGCAGACATTCTTAGTTGTCAACTAGCTTAAGCATGTATTTGCCTGCATGATAATAAATGACAAAGTCTTGTCTAAAGCGTTGTGACTACAAGCAACCACATACAGTACTTTGAGCATTTATTTAGACGAGGGGGTGGCACTGGCAGAGGCGTAGCGAGGGTATCCGACGCCCGTGGGCAAAGTGTACCGTTGGCGCCCCCAACACTGCTGACGAGCAAAAAAAGGTTGTCGCACATGTTTCTTCTTCTTTATAATGCATTTAACTTACCCAAATACCCAATTTAGGCGTCCCCCACCTCGGCGCCCGGGGGCATATGCCCCCTGCCTCCTCGCTACGCCTCTCGGCACTGGGAGGTCGGGGCCCCTATTCTGAATGGGATCAGTCGTGGAATTTGCGCTAAACCGTTGTGATTTTTTTCGGTAGGGGTCGGTAAGACGATTAGAACATAATCGATCTTTCAAGAACTCCGTTGCCACGCTTTTTGCCTGTAGCCTTTTTATTTGAAAATGTCGATATGATGTGCCCCCTACACCGGAACCTTGGCTACGCCTCTACTTTTAAATGAATAATTATGAACAATCGTGCTACAGACAGTTGTCAGGTTGTCAGCATTATAGCATGTCTATTCAGTGCCTTTTTGGGAATTAAAGTTTTGGAACTTATTTCCAGGTCTGTCATCGAGAGAAATTCTGGGCCCCTGGGCAGAGCAGTGACGGTCCCCTAAAAAGTGTTGATACTTTTTTTTTATTGGTGATGACATTTCTTTAGTCATCAAGAGTCTCAGAAAGTGGTGATGACCTTTTTTGCACATCAACAAAAACAGGCGTGGGAACGCCGTGCCTACATGTACGTTCCCAAACGCATTATTACAGTAAGGTACACTCCATAGGCTCAGCGCCCGTACGGAGAACCGAAGAGTTAGCGCCTTCAGTTTTACATAGCAACGGATGAATGAGGGCGGTTGCCAGCCTTTCCCTCGCCGCCTTTCCTTCCACCGAGTTAACACCCGATGTACTCATTCAAAGCTGAGTCGACTGGGGGCGCTTGGGACAGAAACAACAGAGAAGTTTCTGCCGCGGCCGGGAATTGAACCACGGACCTCGGGATTGGCAGAGCAGTACGCTAGCCACTGCTCCACCGCGCACCCCATTATTACAGTACATATCCATAACTATATATACATATACATTAGGGTGGAGTGAAAAAACTTTTTCTCAGTGATGTAAATGTAATAGTTTGGAAAAGTTGTGTTATGGTATAGAGAGAAACTGTGCCAAAAATCACTTAACTGGATTAATGTTTAGAGCCTCCCCAAGCGTCCTCAAGTTTCAGTAATATTGCTAATTGGTAATTGGGTATGTTTCTGCGTTTCTGTGTTTCTGCGTTCTCTATTCCCACTGTCTCACACAAGGGTGCTGAAGTTAATTACGCCTTACCAGCTAGTGTACCTGTGTGATGAAAAACAAGGTGCTTGTAAAGGATCGTGAATTTCTGTTGCATCAGCGAGGTGCTAGACGAATGGCCGTGGTAAATTGACATCATGAGGGCATATTCTAAAGAGGTTGGCAAGAAGACACTCAGAACTCTCCAAGGTCTCTGCATCACAACCATCCACAAGTGGGCAAGCAGATGTTCTGTTGAAGTCATCAGTAGGCCTAATGAAGATACATTATACTTCAGATAGTGATACGATGACAACTGATCCGCCAGGATTTCACGGCGAGAAACTGAGAGTAAGGCAAAAAGAACAAAGAAGACCTCTTCACAAGTGCGAACTGCTCTGCCTAATACATCTTTAATAGCTGCATGACATGTATTTTGTATCAGATAAGGTAGGTAGCTGCCCTATCATCGGCATGTTTTCAAGACATTGTACTCGTTTATGAAGACGATAAAACCTTCATTTAGACATAAGCAAAATGAGAATTGAAGGGAAAGGAAAAGAACGGAACTGAATGAAGAGGAGGAAGCAATGTTATCGAATGTGTTTCTTTTGATGGAAGTAAGATAAAACACTAGTGTCTAAGAAGAAAGATGGGATATGAAAACTGTAATTGAGGAGTGTGTGGCAAAGAGTCAGGTTGGTCACGTTTCACCGAGAAAGAATCTGCGATTTGAATCAAAACGTGTATTGTGTACATGTTAAAAGAGAAAGGAGCTGACTTACAGAAACTGGTTGCTATTGGTTGCGATGGTACTGAACTAATACTGGAAAATCAGGAGATGTTATGAGGTTGTTAGGCTTTGCAGTGGGTCAACTTACAGGACCTAAGGGGTTTCTGGTCCACTTGGTCAGCAGCTACAAACTTGTCGGAACTTTTCCATTTTAGGTTTCGATTTAATTGAAGGAGAGATACCCATTGTAACATGCGAAGACTTAAGTTCAGATAAGGCTTATCTGCAACGTTTGGAAGGCTATAACACTTGGTTACTGTTCACAGAGTTTGGCATCACGCGACCCAAGGAAACTCGCACATTCAAGATGGCTTGCAACAGCTAACCGAGGTACGGAAACCCAACTGAAAATTTGAAAAACTAGCAACTTATGATACAAAAGTATATACTCCAGTCTGGTTTCATATCGAAATGAAACCATCCTGCAAGGACGGAGGGCACCAACTTTGGAAGACAATTTCATTATCACGATACCTTCCTGTAGAACTTAAATTAGTAACTGATCCGGCAATCCAAAGAAACGGCTAATTTGGACATGAAGAGAATCTACTGCTGGCAATGTTATCAGATGCAGATGCACAGCAACACATCAGAGAAGGTAGTGCTATGAAGAATACTGAAAGCTAGACGTACTTCAGATATTACTCGAATTCCAAAATTCAAAATTCCAGTGTTCAACGTTAATGCTGCCAGTTAGGCCTATATTGACTTAATTAACTGGCACAAGAAACAACTAGCTATCAGCTCCTCCTCTGCTTTCTAACCTCTCTGGCCAAGACATTTCTTCCTTGATAAAGAGCGCAGATCAGCAGTTGAACTTTCAGAGATTTCAGTACCATTCTCAGGCAACTGAAGGATGTGTGAAGCTAGTAACTGAGGCCAGTGCTGCAGTATGTGGTCCAATTGCAAAAGAGGACACATAAAGTCAAAGCATGCCTCTCTCAGGCTCATGCCATATTCTAGCACAAAATCAGACTTCAGACAGAATCAGACAAAAACCTGTGGTTTCACAGTAAAGCGCATATTGTGTAATTGATCCGGCATGTACTGTGCTTTGCATATTGTGAGACATAACGAAGCTTGCCGCAGCACTACAGGGTCTATAAGTATGCAAGTTGCAATAAAAAATGTTTGTAATTCTGTTTACCTCTTTACAAAAGGAGTGTTGGATAACTGTATTGCTTGTATTATTAAAATAAAACAGTTGTACGTAAATGAATAAGGCCTATAAGCCAAAATGCAATAATTGCACAAAATGCACAAACTTCATCGTCTCTGGGGAGGCTCTTAACGTTCATTTAAAAATTCAAAATTTTCACTGAACAAATCACTGATACCTTGCACAACTTTCCCCACTATTAGAATTTTAAATTCGAAAATTTTTAAAATTTCGTCCTTTTCACTCCACCCTAATATATATATATATATATATATATATTATATATATATATATATATATATATATATATATATATATATATATATATATATATATATATATATAATCTGGCAAAAAATGTGTGGGAACGCCGTTCCAGTGCGTTCCCACTGAAAAAAGCCCTGTGTCTAAGTCAAAACCATTCAAATAGACCTATGTAATTGTATGTGCTATTTACCGAAATTGTGAACGATTGTCTATATGAAAGTACAATTTGAAGCACTGTTGAAGATAGTGTTGAGTTCTGCCATTAGGGTAGCCACGACGGGGACGCGTGGCAGGAATCATTGTTCAGGCTAGAACACTCGTCAAATTTAGACAAAACATATTGGAATGTGCCCTTATAGATGAATTGGGCGATTGTCGATAGAATCGATACACTTTGGCTAAATTATAACCTTTTCGGTCACTCGATCATAAATCACAACCGAAGCCTTTGCAATATACGAATGAGATCACAGTCTAAATCTACAGTGCAATGTTGGTCATGTGGGTAGCAGGGACCCCCGCCACAGACCCCACCTAGAGCCAGTGATGTTAACAAGGAACGACTCCCAAGGACGAGGATAAGGACAAGGACCGACCCCCAAGGACGAGGATAAGGAGTTAAGGACAAAGCCCGACCCCCAAGGACGAGGATAAGGACGAGGACCGGCCCTGCAAAGAGCTCATGAAGATCCCGATAAGGCGTTGCCAGGCTAAGTTGCATGTGCGTTTCTGTCTCGATGTCAATTAGTGCAGCCTCAATAGGACAAGCAACTGGCGTCTCTCCGATCAAGTCAAAACTAATAGACTTGGAGATTCTTACAGAGATATTAAGAACATTTTATCTAATGGGGTAAGATGATTGCCGAATCATCATCATCATCATCATCACAATTGTCATCTTCATCTTCGTCATCATCATCATCATCATCATCATCATCATCATCATCATCATCATCATCATCATCATCAGTGCACCTCTTAGTCATCATCATCATCATCATCATCATCATCATCATCATCATCATCATCGTCGTCGTCGTTGCATCCCCTTAGTCGTGTAAACCCTCGAGACCATATAGGCATACATGTAACAGTGTTAAGAGTGTGTCGACGTTTGCTCATGATCCTTTTCATTCTTAGGCCGCACCGAATATTGAGATGGGCGTGGCAAACTCGGCATACTCTAGGGCCTAGGCACAACGTACTGTATAGTACATCATACCCAGGCACAATGTACTCTAGTATTACTTACTTGATTAATCTCACATACATACAAAAAATTTTGGAAAACCTTTTACTAAACTGGCTGATTTTTGTGGGTTTGGGGTGCTGATTCCAAATATATGCAATCAGATTTCTCCTACCACGTACCGTTTTTCTGAAATTTCCATAAATTGAATTCTATTATAAACTACATTTAAATTGTGGAACAATCAAGTGAATAATAAAAAGTTAAATTCTAGTTTCCTTATTTTATTTCTTTTAACAAAGTGGCAGTGAAAGCTTAGGTAGGTAAGGTACTTCTTCGTAAGAACACAGTGGTTGATATTTTTCAATCTTTTGTCTGTAAAGGTCCGTGAATGACTCTTACTCTTATGCGATGTATCCTGATTTTCCAGATGGAGAGATCAGCAGTAATCTCCCATCATGTTTACATCCAAATGGCCTTGATATCGATTTTACATTTCTTTAATATCTTGCTGAAACCGCTCATCCTCTCTACGCTTACTGATCGAAGATTTTCATGGAAAAATTCAGACGAGGATGTTTTTACTTCCTGGTTCAAGATTTCTTTGTGGTTGCCGTATTTTCTTGATCCCATGGGCGTCCGGAGTGGGTGAAAGGAGTGCAATTGAGCCCCGGAAAAAATTGTGAAGCAATGAAAAAAGTAAAATTGCTAACCTATAATACTAAGTTAAAATATGAATTTATATAAGTGTCCGATGAACTTGCACCCCTGGAAATTTTTTCTTTATTTCGTTACAAAACCCTCTTTTGCAACCCCGCGAAACATTTCCGCGGACGCCCATGCTTGTTTAAATGCAGATCCCGCGCCATGCTGTCCCATTCACAAAGAAAGCAGGGGAATTTAGTGCAACCATTTTGCTGTCATAGTAACTTACCTGAAATTTTCAAGTTGCCGCAGAACATCCACTAAGCTTAGTGATTGTGATATTTCATATTTTGTAATACAAAATGAAAATTGTCATGACTTTCTTTGAGATAAATGGAATGTGCCTCAGGCAATGAAGTGTACATGCATATGATAGTATTGTACAAAAGAACAGCTTTCAGGCTTCTCTTGAACGAATCAGTGAAGATTCTCCAATCGTCTTTATTGTATTTGTTCACAAATTCTTCTTCTAACCCAGTTATGTTTCTGCAGAGCACTATGGCACCTTCTTTTCCGAAGTAAGGAGCACACTGTATCTCACAAAAGATGCTCCCGGAGCAAGCAGGTTCATTTCTTTAAATCTGGAGCCAAAAAGTTCAGCATTCTCTTTGGTCAAAATGAGTCTCTAACTATACATCACATTGTATCTCACAAAAGATGCTCCCGGAGCAAGCAGGTTCATTTCTTTAAATCTGGAGCCAAAAAGTTCAGCATTCTCTTTGGTCAAAATGGGTCTCTAACTATACATCACATTGTATCTCACAAAAGATGCTCCAGGAGGTTCATTTCAAATCTGGAGCCAAAAAAGTTCAGTTCATTTCTTTAAACTATACATCACATTGTATCTCACAAAAGATGCTCCAGGAGCAAGCAGGTTCATTTCTTTAAACCTAGAGCCAAAAATACAGCTTTCTCTTTGGTCAAAAATGGGTCTCTTACTAGATCATCCAATTTATTTTGCTCAAACAGTTGAGGTTTGATGCTTTCAAAGTATCAGTAATCACTAAATAGTTACTTATGTTAGACATAAAGTAGTAATTAATTAAAATAATTGTAGCTTATTTTTAAAGAATTGTTTGCAATGTAGTTTCTTTAGCAGTGTCAATACAATTTTCTTGAAATATAGAATCAACCTTGTCTTGTAGGTACTTCGAACTCTGATTCCACCGCACCTACATATAGTATGGACTCTACAGTAGAGTACAAATTGTACCTACTGTAGAGTCCTCCCAACCTTCTACTGTACAGAATGGGCAACACTCTCACTGGCTTTTATATTGGGGGCAGGTTTGGAATGCATAGGGTATGTCTATATAGGGTTTTATTCTGATGGACACTTATGACCAATAACCTCGGAGTGTTAATTGATAGTCAACTGACAATGGCCAACCACGTTGCATCAGTTTACAGGAAGTCGTTCTTCCAGCTTCGCCAGCTGCGGGCAGTGAGGAACTCGCTGACCCCTGATACAACTAGGATGCTGGCTCAAGCATTCATCAGCAGTAGACTCGACTACTGCAACAGCATCCTTTATAGCATCAGCGACCATCTGCTACAGAGGCTTCAAATCGTTCAGAATGCAGCTGCACGCTTGGTGTTCCAGAGAGACAAACTTTACCATATTACGCCAGTCCTGCGGGAGCTTCACTGGCTCCCGGTCAGTCAACGCGTGACTTTTAAACTCGGGACTCAGGGGTCAACAATAGTTTTGCTCCGTCATACTTAACTGATATGTTCTGCTTGACGGATAAGTTGCCTGGTCGGTCGCATCTGCGCTCCGCCCTGAGCAGCACACTCGCAGTACCTCGAACTCGGACAGGCTATGGTGACCGCAACCTGGCCGTTGCCGGCCCGGTTGGTTGGAACAGCCTGCCAGAGACATTGCGTTCCTCGGATTCAAGCACGACACTGTTCTCTTTTAGAAAACAACTGAAGACATGCTTGTTTGTTTGATCCGGTTCCCAACTGACTTTAGCGCATTTGCTGCTTTGCGAATATTTGCGCTCTATAAATGCTCTTAATTAATAATGTAGCCGGGCTAGGCAAATCATACCTTAGGGCAGAACAAGAGAAAGGGTCCAGAGAACGACCGATGTCCTTATCAAGGGTCTTCCGGCATCCTTCTCTTGGCGTCTTCCTGCGGAGAAAAAACCACGGGTCCTCTGCGAGCTAGCTTATATGGCCTGTCATTCCATCTGGCGATGGACGCCAAAACTAGCACTGCATTGACTAGAGGGGCAGACGGGAGGAAGCCACAAATGTGCCGCTGCATGCATGGCCTAGTGCTTAGGCTGAGGTAGAGACAAGGGCAGGCTGGAGCCGGTGCTGGGGAAGAGGGCTTCTATAGCGTCGATTTTATGGGTTCACATATACCAGATCCGCACTACTACTACTACTACTACTACTACTACTACTACTACTACTACTACTACTACTACTACTACTACTACTACTAATAATAATAATAATAATAATAATAATAGTGATGATGATGATGATGATGATGATGATGATGATGATGATGATGATGATGATGATGATGATGATGATGATGATGATGATGATGATGATATACGGTCCCACGAATATTGCAACTGCTTAGAAAATCTTATGAAAATCATTGACAACGTTGTTCGGTATTTTCATATGTAAGGAATGAAGTCCTTGCCGTGTCAGGATACGATGTTACTCTTTTCATTACACTGCCAAGTCTGCCATACATCTCAAACGAATAGTAACCGTCGCGTGACAGGCAATAAATTTAATTGTAGTCGCAGCCTTAGAACATGTCCATTCGAGCGGAGTTATATTAGCCAGCCAGATGTCGTTGAAACCAACTAAAAGCCAAGATTTATTGCAACGTCGCGCTCATCGACTCCCACTTAGAAACTGCTGCCAGTTATTAATACGATTTCAATGAAGAGCGGAGGAACACCTGCGCCTGGAAGACGAAAGCAGACGAAAGAACTTATATGCTCTGCCGATCGCATTCATCGCTTCTGCACGACGTCTATTCTGAAACCCTATGGAAGATGTCCGACGTGGAGAATGGTTACCACACCTGGTTTTAAAAATGATAATGCACGCCAGAGACAATGATAAATGATGATTTTTGCAAATAATTATTTGCAAACCAGTAGGTAGATAATTTATCCTCCCTAAGCTGCGTATAAAAGCGATCCGGCAAGACAGGTTTAGTTACAGCGGCAAGGTACGCCCGAAGAAGAAGACGCATAACTCTGCAAACCTTGAAGATTTCTTGGAGAGAACTTCGTCAACATGCTGAGTCTGCTCAATCTTCTGATTGCGTCGATGGCTTTGACTTACGTGTCGACAACCGAGGGTAAGAAACTTCTATATCGCAGGATTATCCTGACTTCAGTTAATGACAGGCCGTCGAGAGAAATTCCGCGCCAGTGGGCGGATAAGTAACCTGGACCCTAATTTATTTTTAAAGTTTTAAAGTTCGTGAAACGCCTATAATCAGTGGCGGCTCTAGGATTTGGCAAGTGGGGGGCCGTTGGGGTGGCAACTTCTAATCATGGGGGCCAACCATTTGTTGTTTAATGTATGTAGCGTTAAGTATAGGGTCCCAACTGGGGAGGGCACTGGGGGCAGGCATTCAATAGGGGGGCACGGGCCCTCCTGTCCCCCTCGTTGGAGCCGCCACTGCTTATAATGTTAAAATGTCCTCAAAAAAGTTCTGCGATTTTCAAACTTTTCCGAAAATATCAGGGTCGGTTCCACGTTGGGGATGACTGGAGATGCATCTCCCACCGAACACCGAACTTTTTTGCTTGTCAGGGGTTCAGTGGGATTGAGCGGTCCGAATGGTTACGCCGATACATGCTCGCCGAGTTTTTGTAAACAAAACAGAGCTGATGACCTTTTCTGCTTGTCAGACTTTTTCAGGAAGATTTATTTGCATTTTTCTGCAAAACACTGTTAATGACCTCTTGCTTTGTGTGTCAACTTCTTCAGGATTTTATTTCACCCCCAACAAAAAACTCCCAGAAATTCATTGCTTTCCCCCCACTAACTTTATAAAAATTCCTTGTATTTCTGATTAAGAATTCTAGGAACCGCCACTGTAAAATATACAAACCAAGCGTGAGAAAGTGGCGCTATTTTGTCGGCGCTTATTTGTCGGCGCTTATTTGTCGGCGATATTTTGTCTTGCGCATTTTAGTCGGTGAACCACTCTCCATCTTCAGTAGCCAAGTTTTCCGACATAGCCTTTGAATCCGTTTACTGTCTCATCTGTCACTCCCACCTCGTCCAAACTGTTCCATCTGTCCACCACCTTTGTACTATTTTTTTTTTCTTTCTTGGACCCAGTCCCTACTTAAATAATTCATGACACTGCAGCCTGTTTTCTGTAGTTCTGTCTCTGATTGGCTTCTGGTAACGCTACCGGCAGTCTGGCCACAATGCTTGTAAAACATATTTTAGGTACATCAGCTAATAAATCAAGTTTAAACATGATTATGTGGATGGGATGATGCACAGAAGTGTCATTGTCATCATTATCATCACCGTCATCATCATCATCGTCATCATCATCATCATAATCATAGTCATCATCGCAATCACAGAGGCGTAGCGTTCACCTTTGCCGCCCATGGCCCATGACCATATCCGCCGTCCCAGGAACAAAAGATAGATAGTGATGGCGCGCGCCCCTTAAAAAATCGTAAGAAGAAATCGGCACCCGAATAATGTGAAAATTTGCTGACAAGCAAAAATGTATCTGAAAATCGCCTGACAAGCAAAAAAGGTCGTCACTTTCAAAATTTTCCGCCCCCAACTGTGTACATTTCTCAAAATGTGCCGCCACCAATGGTGTGCCGCCCATGGCTAAGGCCATAATAGCCATTGGCACGCTATACGCCTATGCGTCATCATCATCGTCGTCATCATCATCATCCTCAACATCATCATCATCATCATCATCATCATCATCATCACCATCACCAACATCATCGTCATTATCATCGTCGTCGTCGCGTGTTTATCTTACTTCGGTGGAATTTAAGCACCGAATCACGAGAATATAGTGTCTTAGAACCGATTTTGCACAACTGACGAATCAAAACAATTCTTGGATACAAAGGCATCCCAAAATTCCCGCTGTGTATCTTAGGTTGTCTCAGAAAAATTGACCTGTGCTTCCTCGTTGATTCCTCGGCAAGCATATGCTCTGGAGACCCGAACTATACGAAAGGTGACAATACCTGTAGTTTCTGGAAAGACATTCTCAGCTTTATCCACAGTGTTGTCCAGAACTTGATCGTTGGTCAAGATGCTACGAGAGTCGCGCTGGCTAAATTTGCCACGAAGGGTACGAGAGAATGGAATTTGACAAGGTTAGAATCACCATGCCTATCATTCATACATTCGTAATAAATCACGTGAACCTGATATTTAGACAAACTCAGATAGTACAGATGTTAAGTGGCACCCAGGCTTCGACTCATGAAGCGTTTGGGAAAATCATGAAATTCAGTATTTATGCGTTTTTCTTATATTAGCCACAAATTTGCTAGACATTGGAAATCTAGCGTTGACTTTTAATGAGAGTTGACATACTAAGTTGAGAGCAGTCGAATGACGCCAAGAATATTGTAGACCATCGCATTGTTTAGGGGTGTGCACCAACCGACTGTCCTGGAAAATATCGACAAACTTGGATACTCTGCTGGATATACAAACACGTCAGGTGGATTGGACACAATGATGAATTTAGTGTACAATCCGGCTTATGGAGACAACTCCAATATTCAAAATGTTGCCGTTATAATCACGGGTAGTAATGCAACGGATCCTTCAACAGTTCAAGCCGCTATCAACCGAGTTCATGGGGCCGGTGTTATAACCCTCACGATTGGTCTCACTAGCGATTCATACTCAGCGTATCAACTTGCGTCTGATCCAAAACAGGCAAGTAGCTCATAACTGACTAAAATGGCATCAATCGCAAATTGCATGACATAACTTATATATTAAAATATCTGGATGCACAGCATTTTTACTGGTATTTTACGTCATAACTTCTTATTTGATATAAATCAATTCGTGATAGTCTAAGTCTCTAAGTCTCTAAGACTTATATTATTGTTTTCTATACTTGTAGACTAATCAGCAAGTCTTCCTTGTCAATGAATTCCGGAGCCAGTATCTGAACCAGATATTAACCTCTTTGATGTATCAGCTCTGTACCGATACATGCTGAGAAAGCTCTTGGCGTGGTGTCTGATTGATTTATGTACCAGATTATTGAGCATCATTGAGTGGTGTTGGGTAAATGTATTCACTTTTCGTCCGTTTTCTTTTTCGCCAATAAAATCAAAAGTGTCTGTATTCTAAAGTGGTAGTGGTTCATTTATTCAAATTTTTAATGTAGAGATGTCAACATAGTTTACTAACATGGCTCTTGCTTTATAATTATTTAGACTGTAATTGTTTTCATTGAATTTCAATGTTTAGTTGTCTCGATTGTTTTCACTGAGTTTCAATATTTAGTTATCTCTATAGAGATATTGAATGACTTTGCATTTCACAGAACCTTTCTTCAATATAGCATGAATGTGGACTGATAAGTGATAACCATTTATTGAGGACATATGAAACTAGATAATACTCAAAAGAAATTGGTTTTCCTAAATAGAACGCTTCATAAAGTATTTAAATAGTGCGCGATTTGCATCTTAGTGGCATTCGCTGAAGCTATGTTCATAGATGCTAATCGATTTCTTATGACAAATTATATCGGATTGGCAATTCCTTCGATTGTGACGGCATTATTCTTTCATGTTTTTGCGGATAATTCGCTTGAAGTTGTCTTATGGTAGAATTCTTTCGTAGACTAGTCGATTCATTTGGTGTTTGCATAATCGTTTTATTCTGGATAGCACTTTTATTGGCGGCAAGGTTTCCCAAACTGAAATTCTTATATAATATAGTATATATGGTTATATTTCTTTATAGTAGCTTGTTACTATATACTTATTAAGTGTGGTCTATATAAAATCAATGCGAAATCTGTAATCATTGAATCGAAAAATGAAATTGCATGCATTTTAAGAAAAGCACTAACTATCACGTGTCATCAATGTAAAGCGGGCGTCATTACCATTGCGTCAGTCGATGTTGCTCTATTTTATCTTGACTGTAAAGTAATGCAATAGCTAAATTTAGCCCTTAAAATTCTGCAAACCATTTTAAAAACTACAAACATTTATATAATATAGCTAATTCATATGGTTATATTTCTTTAATTTTTAATTTTTACTATATATAAAGTTAATTTAAAATGTGGTCTTAATTATATAAAATCAATAGTTGAATTGCAAAAATGAAATTTCATGCATTTTAAGAATTCACAACCCATGAATATCCATCACTGAAGGATGCTCATTTTCTGACAGCAAACACTTCATCTTAAAACAGGCATCGGATGAGGACAGCAGCAAAATTTCACCGCAGCTTGTGTCATCACTCAAGTCTTGTTGCTCATTTTAACTAAAGAGCTTGTTAAAGAACAAAAGCAAATTTAGCCAACTTGTTTAAAATTCTTGTAAACATGACTCATTTTAAAACTACAAACATTATAGCTGCTCCTCAAAACTTTGTTGCCATCATCAAAATTACATCTTGACCTTTGTGACAAAACGCTGAATCCAATATTGGGAAATTATTTTATGCGATGATCAAAACTTGTTATAAAAAAGCATTGATGAGGGCATGCAAAAGAATATTTTAGAAATGCTTCCCATTAACTTGTATGTATCCAGTACATTTGGATTTAAAATCTTTGTCGTCAAAATTAAAAATTTAAAAAAAATATTTTTGGGTTATTTCAAAATGTTTGTTTTAGAAAAGCATGCATTGCAAACGAAATTTTGTCGTCATGCAAAATGGAAAAAAATTGGTTATTTGTGAAAATGTTTGAAGGAAAATGAAATTCATTTACCACAAGACCGAGACAAATGACAAGGTGAAAAATTAACAGTGATGATGAAAAGATTATGAACTGAAGACCAAATATGATGATGATGATCGAAAGACAAATGGATGAACATAAAAAGAAGATGGCACACCATGATGATGATGATGATGATGATGATGATGATGATGATGATGATGATGATGATGATGATGATGATGATGATGATGATGATGATGATGATGATGATGATGATGATGATGATGATGATGATGATGATGATGATGATGATGATGATGATGATGATGATGATGATGGATGATGATGATGATGATGATGATGATGATGATGATGATGATGTGATGAAAATGATGATGATGAAATAATTATAAGAAGAAGAAAGATGAATGATGATGAATGATGATGATGGTCACATTTTAAAAATGAAAAACTTCTTATAAAAAATAGAAAAAACTTACGTGATAGAAAATTTCAAAATTATTCCTGTAATCAGAATAAAATCTACCTGGAACACCAGAAATTGCTGAACAGTGTTTAAAAAGCCTAGATTTTTAAAAATAGAGTAGATATCCAAGGAGATATCCATTGGGTTAACCAATGGGTTGGGTTGGATTGGGTTAGAATTTTTCATATTAATGGTGGGTTGGTGAGAAAAAAGTAATGGTTTAAGAAATTGTAATGTTTTACGGTGGGTTGGGTTGGGTCAAGTAACCCTATTACCGGCATGGGCTGGTTGGGTTGGGTTGGAAATTTGATGGGTCGTGTTGTTTCGGGTTCTAAAATATGGACCCACGAACATCTCTGGATCAAGTTGATATGACATGGCTACTGACCCATGGGTCCCATTAGACATACCAATGTGTGCTGTCCCATCCCATAGGACAATTCTCAAGGAAATACTATCTCCATGGATAACCCTGGCAATTCCACTGCTTAAATTTAACTCTCTAGTCTAGGCTTAATAGGCTAAAGAGGAGCGAGAAAAAACACGACAAATAGAACGTTGAAAAGTGTATCTTTAATTGCTAAAAAAATTAGAATCCAAACATAGCACAATCTTAACGCCTACGTGTTATGAAATTCTGCGCCTAGTCGGCTAGCAGCTAAAGGGGGGTACAGACGATAGCTCAGAACGGACACTCAGCAGCGTGGCACACGATTACAAAGTGTTTTCAAACACGGATAGGCTCAGATCAAGTCCTTAAAACTACAAACCTTATTAGAGAATAGGTCCAATAGACTGGCAATAAAAACATGAAACGTAGTTTCAACGTCGAATAAAAATATTAGAAGACACTGTGTGACCAAGGGTTAAGTTCGCTAACACGGAAACTCGCAAAGTTTACAATAAGACAAGAAATTTGCTTCAAAGGACTGCTAATCGGTTAGTCGACACCACCATCTTTTCCTCCGCCATCGTCTATTTGAATCCTCCAATCGGATGATCTCCTTCCGACATGTGATGGTGCCGCGACCAATGACAATCCGTCGTAGTTGCCAACAGAGACTATAAACAGTTCAGTTTCCGACGTGTCTCGTGCCGTCTTCTACCTTCCACGTCGGTCTGGAAGTTAAAGTCGGTCGCTTCCCTTCGAGTGTGCGCCAAAGTCAGTCATTATTTAGTGACTGCCGCGTGAAAATTCGGCGGATTTGCGGTTGACTGTGGTTCTGGACGTCGTCGGATTTTCCATCTTCGTCGGATTTGTCGATTTCGATGACGGAACTATCTTCTTGCGGAAGACAGCTTCTTTAGGAACTCACCGATGGTTACATCTGCGTGGAGAACTCCTACTACCAACTGGCGGACTCTTACATCATCTTCCGTTCCTCGTTGGCATGTCAATGGGGCAACAGTTTCTTTGAAAGACCGCTTCTAAAGGACTCTGCACCAGACTTTTTCACGGCAGCACAGTTCTTTCCATCATAACAGTGGATTTTAACATCGCCATCTTCTCACCTTCATTGACATGTCAGCGGTGTCAAAGCGCTTTTGATTTTGGATTTTAAACCATGCGTACAGCGCTATATAAATTGTCCTGGAATAAACAAAGCAAATCTTTAACTGACAACAACGGACATTACTCAATAGTCCAATGGTCTAAATTTAGTCATTTAGACGTAATGAGCACCGAATTGACCTTAGCTTGCTTATTTACATAGCCTATTATCTATCGCAATATTTACATGTTGCTTTCTGCGCTACCCGATATGTCAAACAGTGTCCATTATTATAATTTTAAAAAAGATGTTGAAGGTTTATTACTAGCGCAAATAAACCGTAGAAATGATAGAAGACATCAAAATAGAAACATCAGCACGTAATAAATAGCTAGTAGACGTACAGTAGAATATTAGAAGCGTGATGCTGACTGATATGATCCTAGTGTTGATAGCAAATGAATCGATGTATCAATTTCGATTCCTGCTGTTCCTGCTCTGTCAGGTAATGATTATAGCAATTATAATAATAAGGGGGATTAGCCCCAGCTGACATATCGAAAAAAACAAATGTCCTAATGGAAGTGTCAACACACTGGATCATGCATTCCCAGCATACTTTGCTGAATAATAGAATTGAGACGCGAAAGTTCATGAAAGTATATAAATCCAAATTTTGACATAGGCTAGTAGGCCTATCTCTACTGACTCCTTTACGTGAAATCTATCGTACTACAGTATTTACAAAACGTTAGAAACACCGAAGAAAGCCTCTTTTCATAAGCTTATTAGCGCATTTTAACTGCCGTATGTGCGAGCGTCTGTAATCGTTGTCGCAGTTTACACATTGCTGATTACATTTTAGTTACTGTAATAGATGATTGTCATGTTCAAGATCTGTTCACAATAAAAATAAACGATACCCTGAAAGTGGATCTAACAGAAATTGCAGGCGCCTTGTGACGAGAGTATAGCAGTGAATCCAATGGAGCTTTGTCAATCTTGGCTTCACTGTTCGGCGGCCCTACATGCCTTCTTTTTGTCAGCCGACCTTCCCTCAACGTGCCCGAGTCAACGATTTTCTTATTTAGATCTTAGGTGCACCCCTGTTCGCTAAGAATGGTACTAGCGGCGGCGGGGGCGCACCGGTTAAAAATCGACCGGTTATTCTTCTGCTTGCCTTCCGCCGCAGATCCACGCCGACTGTGCACCCGCCACATTATCGGAATCGGATTAGGCTGGAAATATATTCAGATATACAGTGGGGCAGATATTTGGTTTCAGTGACGCTCGAATACAGCGGGATTCTTGATTTCACTAGAAGGTTTTGCCAGCTTTATATTGATTAGAAATGACACGTGTATAAAAAAACACATAAATAAGATTTTGCTGACTCTTCGACAGACCGTCTGCGTACGAAAGACCGCCTTCTGAAGGGCTCACTGCCCGATTTCGACACGGCAACGACCTCTTTCGTGCCGTCTGAGCGGATTTGCCATCAAGACCAACATCTTCCGTTCCATGCTGATTTGTCAGCGTAGTTGACAGCGCCTTTGACTTTGGCCTTCGCCATGCTACGGCGCTATAGAAGTTGTCAAGACCCATAACCATAACCATAGCGTGACAGAATCAAATGAGTCTTAGACAACGAGCAATTGGTAAGATGTAGCCTATATATATATATTTCGATCGATGGCAGCTGCAAGATTTGGTGATCGGAAGTTTATTGCTGTATACGTCAGAGCAATGATAATTTTTTTAAATCGAAATATTTCGGCTGAGTTTTTATCCACACCTAACGACAAATAATTTTTTGTTAATATGCTATTTTACAGGAAAAGGTGTTCTTGCAATGCTGTTAGAGCAGAAAAACGTGTCAAGAAATTGTAAGAAATATTGACGCCACTGTACAAAGAAATTCTTTCGGACCGCACGACGATTGTCAAAGAATGTTTTAAACGTGAATTAATGAGAGGCAGAGCTGACATTTATTCAATTTAAATGCAGAGAAAACCTTAGAATTTTCTCTTTGCAAGAAGTTGCATTATTCAACCAGATGTCGCAGAAGTCAACTAAAGGATAAGATTTATTAAAACGCCATTGCTATCAGCTTTCGCTTGGAAGCTGTCCGTTGATTACCTTCAGAGGCAAAATACGATTTCCGTAAAGGCCGAGAGACCACCTGCAGCACATGGTAACAAAACATAATGCCTTCTGCGCTGTTAACCGTTTTCACATATTTTACATAGGGCGTCTATTCAGGTAGTCTAATTGATAGTGTGTCCGGCAAGAACATAATTATTTTTGCACCTGGTGTTTTCAAACAAAATACACTTTAAAGGTAATGATTAATGATACCAATTCGAATACTAAATACAGTAGAATAGCACGAGATAGGATTGAATCTTCTATTAACGAAACTGGTTACTCTGACCAACCCAGAGTATTCATATATAAAGGGGTCCAGAGTAACAAGTCTCGTTACTGCTGCACATTACTCTGAAAAAGACGAATTCCGTTTCGAACGGCGAACACATTTTTCGAAACGATTTTCGAAGATGCTGCATCGACTGAATCTAATGATCGCGGCAATGGCTCTGGCTTATCCATCAGCGACTGAGAGTAAAGAATTTTTATTTGATTAATAATTGTTAAATATTCTTAGAAACAGCATTGAAATTGCTAATTGCTACTTCTGGCCAAAACAATCTGGATCTCTCTTTCTTTTTCCCTTTCTTTGTTTTCTCTGTCTCACTCTCCTCTCTCTTTCTCTCTATCTGGTTTTCAGATCTTACAATAAACAGTATTTTCATATTCACGCTTAAAGCATCTCTCATGAAATTAACATTTTCTTCATAGCCTGCCTTGTTGTTTCCCTCTGACCGATCTCTGGTATGACCTGTTCTTTTGCAGGTGGATTAAAGAAGCATCAATATACCCTTGGTATTAAAAATGGTGCCCTAAGAGTGCATTATTATTATTAATATTATTATTATCTAAAATTTTATAATTACATCCTGATTTTGAAATGCAAAGTTAGTTCTGTGCTCGAACCAGCGTAGGGTGCGACGTTCATCTCCCTGTACTAGGCAAACAGCGAAACAGGTCACTTACGACTTTAATTAATCAAGAGAAAGTACAGTGTAGATTGCATTTCTTTTTTTCTAGACTAGCGTTTTACTTTTGCACCGCAAACTTTCCGAAAACAACTCAAAACTATTCTTTTCAAAAATCCTATGGCGAAATCCTAACTACAGGACTGCATTCTACCCGCCGCAAATCTCCTCATCCTCCATGACAATACTTTGCTACGACTGCCTACCTGGATCTACAACCTTGACCACCACGGACTACGGATTACGGACTATGGATTTACCTAGTTTGAGTGTTCATGAATAAGCTGGTGCACTGCACCGTGATTTAGGGCAGTGCTATAGACAATTCGTTTTTCACTTATTTACTTATTTCGCATCGGTCAAAATAAAAAAAAAATGCAAAAATGCGGCACCGAAAAATTGATTTAAAAGTGAAAGTGAGCGAATGTCGTTTCAAAAGAATAACGCAGTGAGTGATGCGTGGCCACATTACGAGAAGCTTGCACAACGGAGGGCCGCCGCACTCAGATGAGTGCTAATGCTGCGCTGTCAATCTTTTTTTCATGAACTTAAACTGTAATTAATTACATTACAATTTAACCGTCGAAAACACGTTATAATCTAGAGGTAAAAACGTAGTCATCCTCAAGTCTTCAGGTCTAAACTTAAATCCTTCCTTTTTCTAAAATAATATCCTCCATAGCTGTAAAAACCTAGCCTCACTGCCCTTTGGATGTTGACTATTGCCTGGCTGATAATATACCTTCCCATGCATAGCTATTTTAAGAGAGTCTGAGCGCCTAAAAATAAGCAGCTACTGTTGTTCTGCTTCTCAAGGCGCTATAGAAATCCACGAGATTTTACTTTACTTTACTTTAGTAATATATTACTACTAGTGTTTTTGTTAGCGTATGCTACGGCTTATTGCGGGAACGATGAGATGACGGAAAAGGGATGGTGAGTGGATGGGAGGGGATGGGGTCAATGATGCGAGGATGGAGCGGGAATGGGGGGAACAATACTGGGGGAGACGGGAAAATGTGGGTGTGGAATGAGGATGGGTATAAAAGTTGCCCCGTGTCACTTTCTACCAGCACCACAACTCGATTCCAGAACGGTCACCCACTCAAACACGAACAGCGCTCGACGATGCTTAACTTCGTCATCGTCATCGTCATCATCATCGGCATCGGCATCGTCATCGTTGTCATCATCCAGTGTTTATTCTAGCTATCTTGACTTTTGGAGGGGAAATTTCCATCCCCCAGCCAACATATACAAAATTTCGAGGGATCTTTAAAACTTTAGGGGAGAGGGAAATTCTTCCCCAGAGAAGGCCTAGAATAAACAATGGTCGTCATCATCATCATTGTCACCGTCACCGTCTTCGTCATCACCATCATCATCACCGACATTATCATCATCGTCATTATCATCATCACCTGCTGGAACTCACTTCTGCAGATATTCAGGACTCTCCGTCACTCAACACCTTTAAGAACTGTCTCAAATGTTGACTCCAGGACTAGATATTTAGTTATGTAACGTGTTCACGCAGTCTATCGCTATTGACTAGTCACCACATTAATTTTGGCTTTACTTACTTACTTACTTACCGTCATCATCAGAGTTATCATCATCGTTATCATCATCATCAACATCACCATCATCATCGTCATCATCATCGTCGTCGTTGTCGTCGTCATCGCATATTTATCTTACATCGGTGGAATTTAAGCACCGATTCACGAGAAGATTGTGTCCTAGACCCGATATTGCGCGATTTCCTTCATAAAAACAATTCATTTCCGGATACAAAGGCATCCAAAATTCCCGCTGTGTTTCTCAGGTTGTTTCCGAATCATGGACCTGTGCTTCCTCGTTGATTCCTCGGCAAGCATATGCTCTGGAGACCCGAACTACACGAAAGGTGACAATACCTGTAGTTTCTGGAAAGCAATTCTCAGCTTTATGCACAGTGTTGTCCAGAACTTCACCATTGGTCAAGACGCTACGAGAGTCGCGCTTTGTACCTTTGCCACGAAGGGTTCGAGAGAATGGAATTTGACAAGGTTAGAATCACCCTGACTATCATTCATACATTCGTAATAAATCACGTGAACCTGGTATTTAGACAAACTCAGATAGTACAGATGTTAAGTGGCACCCAGGCTGCGACTCATGAAGCGTTTGGGAAAATCATGAAATTCATTGTTTATGCTTTTTTATGTTAGCCACAAATTGGCTTGGCATTGGAAATCTAGCGTTGACTTTTTCTGAGAGTTGACATACTAAGTTGAGAGCAGTCGAATGACGTCAGGAATATTGTAGACCATCGCATTGTTTAGGGGTGTGTACCAACCGACTGTCCTGGAAAATATCGACAAACTTGGATACTCTGCTGGATATACAAATATATCTGGTGGATTGGACACAATGATGAATTTGGTGCACAATCCGGCTTATGGCGACGACCCGAATATTCCAAATGTTGCCGTTATAATCACGGGTAGCAATGCAACGGATCCTTCAACAGTCCAAGCCGCTATCAACCGAGTTCATGGGGCTGGTGTTACAACCTACGCGATTGGTCTCACTAGCGATCCATATTCAGCGCAGCAACTTGCGTCGTATCCAAAAGTGGCAAGTAGCTCACAACTGACTAGAATGGCATCGATCGCAAACTATACATCACATAGCAGAAAAATGTATATATCTGCATGCTCAGCGTTTTGCTAGTGATCCTTTATATTTTAGGGGTATCCAATGTTTACCAACACAGTCCGGTTGCTCCGCCCACTGGTGGGCAGAAACCATAGAAACCATTGTCGTCTATTAATAGACGCCAATGGCAGAAGCAGATTTCTTGCTGGTGGGCAATTGATCAGTGACCATAGAGATTGTTCTGGATACTACTATAGCCTCTGATTTACATGAATCATTTCGTGATAGTATAAGAATAAGAATCATAACCGTTCTCATTAAGGCAATGCAGTGAAAAATTAAATGCGCTAGTCCTTCGTTTTTCCTACTGGCTCAATGGGCGATCTGTGCACGTACTGTATCTTTAAATTTCCAGTGGGACCTTAGCTATTCGAAATTCGAATTTCTGCCTTCACCTTTTACCTCAATTCAATTATGATCTCAAAACCGAAATCAAAACTAATTGCTGACCAATGCTGTTGTTTTTTTTATATTGCAGAATAACCAGGATTTCTTCCTTGTCAATAGTTTCCTAAATCTTAACCAGATACTCGGGCCTTTGCTGAGTCAACTTTGCAGCAATTCGTGCTGATGAGAGATTACGCCTTCGTGTCTGAAAGGATTTCTGTCCAGCAGGTGATTGGGCGTCTGGATTTGGGTTTTCAGTGTTTCACATGTCCATAAGATATGACCAAAACATATTCCGGCAGTGGCGGCTCCACCGGAGAGGGGTCAGGGGGCCCGTGCCTCCCCATTGAGTGTCTGCCCCCCCAGTGGCCTCCCAGTTGGGACCCTATTCTTAATTCTACATACATTAAACAACGAATGGTTGGCCCTCCATGATTAGAAGTTGCCACCCCAACGCCCTCCCCCACTTGCCAAATTCTAGAGCCGCCACTGATTCGGGGAACCTTTAAACGGATGCTGCTCCATTGAATGCTATAGGAATATTCCCATTTTCTAAATAGGTGTAGCTGCAACACTGTTACGATTAGCTAGCAGGATGCGTTAGTAAGGGGCCGACCATAAAGTGCGTCACGTTTGAGGGGGTCGAAGATAGTGTGACAGCTTGTGGCAAGGGAACGGAGTAAGGTCACTGTGATGTCACACTTTCCGCGCATGTAAAACCCGAAATATGGGGTGATAATTTGCCCTCTCTTTCGACAGATGTATTCTAACAGAAGAAGTCTATGCTGTACAGTAATTATATTATGCTAGATGTGTGGAATTTCAAATCTCTATTGCATTCGACATAATTATCCGGAAGTTGAACATTTATATTTTTCGCTGCTAAAAATTGAACGAGAAACTCGAATTTATTAAATAGAACCCGTGTGACGAAATTTATGGACGAATCTTTACAGGGTGGGTTTCGAAATCTGTGGCGTGCTTCGTGAGTCTTGTGATTTGTGACAGATTGTGACAAGAGAAGGATGGAGTAAAAACTGTCAAAAATAGGTTGACGTACTTTATTGGCGGCCCAAAACTATGTAAATTATAAAGATATGTCGGAAAGGCAAATGTTTAAAAAAAAACAGACTATTCAGTAGAATCGCAATATCATAGTTCGCGGGTCTTTAAAGTTTAGTTCGTTATATCCGTTAAATCAAATACCATACAATACGGTAGCGCATCATGCTGAACCGTACATTTCAGTACTTTCTAACTAGTAGGCTATGCGTTATAACCGAGTACGTTATAGCGAAGTTATACTGTATATCGGATTGTTTTGACATAAAATAGCGCTTTGGTGTTTCTTACGTTAGATGAGGCGAATTGTGTATTTGAGAATTTAAATTATTATTTAGAGATTAAATAGGAGGTTTCCTTCAGTTGCAAATTTCTGAAATTCTGACATTTTGTTGTAATCATGCATCATAATTATCCGATTTTTCTATATTATTCAATAGCTTTTGTTGAGGGTACATTATTCAAACGTTTTTGTTATGCCATCGTTATATGCAGGGCTTTTAGTCAGTGTTTATTCTAGACCTTCTCCTTGGGAGAATTCCCCCCAAAGTTTGAAATTTTCCCATTTTTTGACATTTTGGCAAGTAGTATGACCTCCCCAATGTCTGTTCCCCAAAAATGTTAAACTCCCCCCAATGTCTAAGTGGCTAGAATAAACACTTTTTAGCGACGGTACGACGTATCGGTAAACCTTCTAACTACTTCTTAATTTTCTCAAATCATTTCGTTCAAAAATTTAAGAACGTTTGGCTGCATTTTTCACCGTCCATCTGTTCATTCGATATTGATACACTTTATTTTATATATGGACCAAAATGATGACCTGGTTTCTATTATATTAAGATCACCGCATACTGCAGTATACAAGCGCTTACATAATATTGCATACCGAAATATGTTTTTTTCGCAAAAGGCACTGATTATATACTACGCATGCTATATTTTAAACAGTATTTATGAACATGGGATATTTCTTTCGTTCACATTTGCAATTCTAATCTATGCGTAAAACGTATATTCTTTTCAGTGGTACCTTATTTCATGATCCATTTCTTCAATTCTTGTATATCATTTCTTATATGGTTGTTTGGGTCGGACATTCTTGTGTTGTTTTCAATGATACCCTTAATTTGAAAGGTGATTGTATACTTATTTCACATAATAATAATTGGCTGTTCAGAATAATTTGTTAAATATTCTGTTACGCTTGTTACGTTATATTACAGCGATGGCTTTTACTCTAAATCGCATTTTAACCCGATAATTAATATCCTCTAGGGTCAGCGGCGTCCCACGGTGATTTCTTTAGCGGATGCCCATTCCCGACGCCCAGGCATAAATTTTACTGGTGCGTCTTTTGACACTTAAAAAGTGAGTCTGTCTTTTTAAAAATGTTCGCCTGATACTGAAGACTCCCACACCCACTTGGGGGGAGGGGGAAAGGTTGAAACCCCAGAATCATCGGAAACACCCGTCCTTGCTGTGACCTACCCACACGTCAGTATCGGTATGTGTATGAATTCACATTCTGTTGCGCACACAGTCTATTCCCCTGTATAGACATGAATTTGCATTGTACTTCGCAGACTCCTTCATAATGCAGCTGAATAACCTTTAAGAATTACAAGAGGCCTATAATTGAGAGGAAGGCCATTGCAAGGAGAATCGGCGGCTCTGATCAAGGAGAAATACTGAAATAAAAATATTAACGTTGAATAAATAATAATAATAATAATAATAATAATAATAATAATAATAATAATGGTTCCAATTCAGTGGTACAATATAATGCAATACAATAGGCTAGATATGTTCAATTTATAAACCAGGAAGAAGGATCTGACTGATGCCACCCAAAATCTCCAACCTGTCCACCTCTATTAGGTGGTTTGGACTAGAGCTGTGCTCGTATATCCCTACCCGCGAGTATACCCTGCCCGTGCCGTACCCGCGGGTACGCGTTGGGTAGGTACACATTTTACGGGTAAGGGTTGGGTACGGGTATAGCGCTACGATTACGGGTATATCCGTTTTTTAAACAAAAAAAATCTTGTCAACATATGACATGTTTAAAAAATATACTCTTTTTTCATTAATACCTTAATATTGTTGCCTCTCTACAGTCTCTAGGAACGGATACGGGTATACGGGTACGGGTATACGGGTACAGGTCCTTGTCCCCGTGCCCGTACCCGCGGGTACGGTTAGGGTAAGGAAGTTTTTGCACGGGTAGGGTAGGCATTTTGCGGTACCCGCATATCTCTAGTTTGAACCCCACTTTTATAACGACTTTGATCAATTGGTTTGGGTTGAGGTCTCCAACAAATGCAACTCTTTTTATAGCGTAATTAGTTGAAGCAAAGGTGCATGATTGCTCAATTGCAGTGCATATTGAAGATCTGTGAGGAATTCAAAATCTATAATATTGTACATTATCTGCCAGTACTCCTCTTGTCGTCGATCATGTTGTCAGGGTTCCCGGATAGGGGGCACATCGACATTTTAAAGTGAAAATGTCCCCGACGTGTGAAATAGGCCATCAATGAGAACTTCCGACATTCACTTATTCTCTCAAATCATTCTACCTACCTCACCCCCATTTTCCCAACGGTTTTGCGCAAATCCCATGGCCGCAGTGTTGGAGTTGTGAAATTTGAGCTGGGGGGTGGGGGTGGTTGAGAACTGAAATTCAATGAATGACAGAAACAGCATGCACCAAATATGCGATTTTTGGGAGGGTTGCAAAGTTAGCTGGGGGTTCAACCCCCGGCAACTCCAACCCTGCATGGCCGGTCCCAACCAGAATAGGGGAGCCCGACCCTATGCTTCATTTGGCTGCCCCGCCAATGACTCGAATACTTAATAGCATAAATGGGTCGAACTAAGCACTCGTCCAGCCACAACGGAGTCAGACGTCAGACGCAATGAATATTCAAACAACCGTTCATTGATCTACGATTCTACGACAACTGCATGGAAGCCCGGCCAGCAGGGTGGGATTTGTAGGGGGATACCAGGGATTATCCCCGTCACTGGTTTGTGATATCCCAGGCACTGGTTTACAATGTGTCATCCCAGGGTGGGATGTCTTTATCCCCGTCACTGGTCCAGTAGTTGTTCAGAGCAGTCAAAGTGAGACTGCGATGACAGGATCGACAGAGCTCTGAACGCTTTATAATTGGTGCGGCATGGTGCCTGCCAGCGTCGTCATTAACAGAAAGACTTCGCGTGTAAGCGAAGGTGTCGAGAGTATTTTTTTCAAATTTCAAACCTTCGCTATTTTGCTAAGCTGGACAGTTGCAGGGCTGCAGGCTGATATTGCAAGTTTGCAACTGCAACTGCAACTAAATATATACAGGAATCACAGGAAAAGCAGCCTAATGTCTTGCTCAAAAATAGATTCTACAGCTGTGTGAAAAAGTCCTGCACGTTTCGTGCTTCACGCTCAAAAAATTTTGTTGTGAGGATCCATAAGGCAATCACACAATAATTAGCAAATTCTTTACCAAAAACATCAATACCTGTTGAAATATATTGAGATTTGCATATCCTAAATCATTAATGGTTATTCAGATATTCATAAAAAACAAAAATCCCAAAATCCTATAAACGTGCAGGACTTTTTCACACAGCTGTAAATGTTAAAATTGTTTCAGGTTTGTATCATTTTTATGTGCTTTGCAAAACCTCAACATACTGGTTATCGCAAGTTTTCACTGAAGCCTGAATCCCCTGATCGGGAGCCGGGAATGTGTATAGGCCGACTCCTGAGTCCTGATGACTCTGAACGTAAACAAAGGCACCTCCCGGACGCGGATGTAGAACTTTTGAGATTTGTAGACTGTTTGCAAAATTTTGCTTAATGTGAGTATTCCCCCTCCTCCAATTCAAAGCACACCGGCCAAATAGGCCCATTTTATGAAATGAAAACAATAACTAATATTGGCTGCGTAAGCTGCAACTATATGACATTTAAGTGTCACCAGCGACGTTCTTTTATGACAAAAATGCACAAAAATCGTTGGCGGCCGGGGCGGAGCCCCGACCCGCGCGGGGAGCTCACGACGCTCCCCCAGACCCCCTAGTCGTCAGACCCCACCCGCCACTCAGCTCCTCGCGCCTTAGGCGCTCGCTCGGCCCATCCCCCCCACTGCTTTGCACATCAAATCCCACCCTGCCCGGCCATTGACTACAGCCTAACAAACTATAATTTAATTTCCCCAGTGGCGTAGCCAATGTTTAAATAGGAACACGTCGACATTTTCTAGTAAAAGAAACCTTCAAGCAATAAAAATTCTGTCAGTGAATTAAAGGGTCGTAGAACATTCACGTATTATGTTCCGATCATGCTTCTTACCACTCCATCCAACTCCACCACCCAAAAAGAGTTTCTCAACAGTTTTGCAAAATTCCCAGAACTGGTCCAAACCAGAATATGGGGCCTGCTTCCAGTGGTTATGTCAATAATTGGCAGCGAATAAATTTACATTGACAAACGCAGAACATGTGGCAAGAGATTTCAAAGGCCATAAATACGTTGTGCCTAGTATTAACAAGTCTTCGACTTATAACAAAATATAGTTATATCCATTTTCAGGTATAGTCTATTGATATTACAGCAAGTGCTGTCAATGATGAATAATGATTCTTATGCTTTGATATTTAAATATCTATGAAGTACCACATTAATATTTTGTAAAAATGTGTATCTTATACTGCTGATTAGGCTAATTAATTATTACAGTATCCATTGTTTCTCAAGTTTAACTGTATGTCTGCAATTAAGGATATATGATACACAGTTTACCGTAATACACGAACATTATGCTTACGCTTATCGAGCTGGGCTCAACCAACTAAAACTTCTGTAGCTCCAGTGACTGCTGATAATTTTAAAATTACCTTTACTTCAGACCTATTCGTATACTATGAAGATGGACATGGTTGACAGTCTGCGGCATTGAAAGACACCTGCGTTATCCTCTAAGCTTAATCAAGCAAAAAACGACCGCAGGCCTATCAGACTGAGCAATGAAAGTGTGAAGTGAAAAATTTCATATTTGCTATTCGTAAGCTACGAAGATAGGTAAGGCTAAGCTGACAGTTTGTGACATTGAAACACACCTGCGTTATCTTCTAAACTTAATCAAGCATAAGCGCCAAGAACAAACGCAGGCCCATTCAGACTGGACAATGCAAGGGCGAAGTGATTGCTCTATGTGCACTTTTCCTCCACGATGTCACCTCGGACATGAATTTTACTGATGTGTCTTTTAACACTTAAAAACGAGTTTGTCTTTTTTGGTAGTTAAGTTGGAGTTGGGTCTATAACTTGGAGTACTAGTAAACGCAAAAGCAACACTTGTAAATGGATAGATGGATTTTGGGCTTTAGAGATGTAGAAGGCAACAATAATCTCTAAGGTTATAACAGTGGCGTAGCGTGACTTTTGGGGGCCCGGGGGGCATCTTTGTCATGGGGGCCCCAAAGTTTCAAAGTTTCGGGCTGACGAGCAAAAAAAAAAAAAAAAAAAAAAAGGTCATCGCCTCCTTTTTTACCCTGACGAGCAAAAAAAAAGGTCGTCAGCACGTTTATACTTCTATGGTTAAGGTTAAGAAGTTACGGTTAACCCTAACCTAACCCTAGCTTAGACCCCTCTTTGGGCCCCCCCCGCCCGGGGCCCGGGGGGCAGTCAACAAAGTGCCTCCCCCGCCCCCACGTTACGCCACTGGGTTATAACGCGTTATTTAAATGCACTGGTCACCAGACGATCATACATGTAAGTTCATTGCTCTCCCCTGCAAAGCTGTAATTCTCAATCTATGGAAATATACCCCCCTTCACTTGAGCCAAACAACTGAAATCACAGTTTTCCTGCAATGCAAGTATATTGTAATCACTTACTCAGGTGCCATATATTACTATGTTGCCGACCGTGGACCTCAACGCCTCCCTGTCGTTTGTATATTGTACTAGCTCCACTGCTGTTGTTACATATTTCATGTCGCATAGCAAGTTTTTGACAAAAGTCATTCTTTGTTTTTTCTTTTGCTCTTTTTCCTCCACCTTTCCACTTGTAACGAGGTTTTCCAGACGTTTTACCTCGTTGTGTCCGAAAAATTTCAGTTGTCTTTTCCTTATAGTTTGCTTCAGTTTTCGTCCTGTATTTACCATTATCAGAATGTTTGGTTAGTGTTTTGCTCTGTCCAAGGTTTCTTCGACATCCTCCTCGGAAACCACATTTCCACCGCTTCCAATGGAATTCTAGCTTAGGGCTTTGATAACGGCATGCAAGCAAATATTTTGCACGCGGACCGTCAAAAAACCAGATTACAGCCAGCGGATTTAATGACATCGCTTGCGTCAGACGTCTGGTTAATTAATAGTAAGCAGTATAAATGCATAGAACAATATCGACTGATACTTTCGAAGCAGCTCATCTTGGTCCCGCTGTGAGACTAGTCTTCCTTAAAACACAATGATACATAGATTACGAGACGATTTGTATGGTTCCAAAAGTCATCAGAGCAGTGTTATTTCTAGGATTTTAAATTTGGGGGTGTCGAGAAAATCTGGGTGTGTCGGAATTTTTAAGTCTTTGCCCAAAAAAGGCTGACAAGCAAATAAAACGTTATCAAGTCCCAAAAGCAACCAAGAAACCTTAAAGTCTCAAAAAACTTCTGCAAGCAAAAAAAGGTCAGCTGAGAATAAAAGCTGGGGGTGTCCTTCTCCATTTGGGGAGGGTGTGTGTTCTGAGCTAATTAGTATGCATTTTGTATGCATACCATTGTCGCATTACCAAATTTTGGGGATTGTCGACCTCAAATTGGGGGATGTTGGGGGGGTGTAAAAATATCCCTGCATAAGAGTTCAGGCAATATTCTGTCATATTTCTGTACACATTTTATGAATTCAGGATCTCTCAAAGCCTGTGCTAGGATTGATTCGAAGCGCATATTCAGTTATTCACCTCTAGTGTATCGAAAAATTTGCCATCGCTAAATAAACTGCCAGCAACTTACTATAAAAATAGTAGCTAACTATCAAAACTGTTTTAGCAAGATCTAATACAGCGTAGGTAGTCTATTCCCGTGACTCATAGGCAGGGCCGCCGAGAGAAATTCCGGGCTCCGGTACCAAAAAATTGTGGGCCCTGAAAAAATTATTAAGTCTCCGAATAACCTGATGAGCAAAAAACGTTTTCTACTCTCCAAAATGGTCTGACAAGCAAAAAACAAAACTTTTTCATTCATATTAATACATCATTATCACCAGCCGCGGGCCCCTAAAACCTCCATGGGCCCCGGTACAATGTACCGGCTGCACCCCTCTCATCAGGCCTGCTCATAGGTCTAGCTGCAGATTTGCTTTGAAACCATACGCTAGCTAGTTACCGCAGCCAGCAACGGCTACTGTAGGCGTTTCTTCAATAATTCTAGACCAAAACTGCCAGCTGCGTGTTTGAAAATCCATACTATTTTATCGAAACTTGTCAAGTCCTACTGCTGCTACAATATCAACTCACGCACAGTCTAAAGCATAGTAAGATGAAAGGTTGTACCTAAGGCCCACGCAAGTCACTTTCACATGCGTGCAATCAATATAATGACGTTGAGACAGAATAAACATACCGTATTATAATAATAACTAGGTGTTTACCCGTCAAAAATGACGGGGGAGATTGGCTGTTCTACCACCCGATTTTGCGCAAATGCAATAGCATTTTATGACGGGAGAGATTGGCTGTTTTACCACCCGATTTTGCGCAAATGCAATAGCATTTTGCGCAATTAATTGCCCTTAACTCGCCGCCTTTTCCTTCAACCGAGTTAACGCCCATTCGCGGGAATTTTCTGAAACTTGATAGTCAACGTAAGTGTAATGATTTGGCAGTGTCGAACGACATGCAGTGCTTGATTCTCTTGTTTGCTGTGCTGCTTTTCACTCCGAGCAACAGCCTGCTCCTCATTCTCACTTGATTGTCGAAAAGCTCGTGAACGCTGGATCTTTTTTGTTTTGCACGGACGGTTAGAAAGAGGAATAAAAAATCTAAACAATGGTGCAAACCTCATCTTCTTAGCTCTTATATAGCCTGAGATATAGCAAATTAAAAAAATTTGGAAACTTTCTCGGAATTCAAAACTTTCGCGAAATTCACCGATAATACTCATGTTCAAATATTGGGGTCATCGGGTTAGAATTGATAGATCTTTGCCAAATGTCAACCGATTTTCAAATTTTTTGGTTTATTTTGTTCCTCTGACATCCCTTTACAACGTTGCCGCTGACCAAAGTGGGGTTACCGCAGAAAATATTTTGCTAGGGGCTTTACAAAATTTTCGGGGGAGAGGGTGAAATTTTAGGCCGTAAAGTGGGCTCTACCCCCAAATATTTTTGTTTTGCACGGACGGTTAGAAAGAGGAATAAACAATCTAAACAATGGTGCAAACCTCATCTTTTTAGCTCCTATATAGCCTGAGATATAGCAAATTTAAAACGTTACAGCAATCATTTCTGAAGAACGCTTTTCCAAAAATTAAATCCCCAGTACGGTGACGACGTCTGAAAATTTAATCCCCACTTGAGGGGTTAAATATAAAAATAGGTATTGAGGCTAGGAATGAATAAATATATATATAATAATGGGGGGGCAGGGCATTGGGAGAGGGAAGGGAGGTTTGGGAGGAGAAAGGTGGGTTGTACGGGTTTTCGGAGCAGCGTTGTGTAGGTTTGGAAACGGGGTTTGGGGCCGGTGGGGTAGGGCGGAGCGCTGATGGGTTGGGGCTTGGGCGATTGAGAGAGGGATGGGTAGTTGGAAGGGGATAAGAAGAGGAAGGGGAACGGGGTTTTAGGGCCGGGGCGGGAATGGGTTGGGGCTGGAATGGGTTGGGCCCGAGGCGATTGGGAGAGGGATGGGGAGAGGGAAAAGGGATGGGAGAGGGAAGGGAAACGGGGGTTTTTGGGCCTGGGCCGGAATGGGTTGGGGCCGGGGCGATTGGGAGAGGGATGGGGAGAGGGAAAAGGGTTGGGGAGATGGGAGGGGAACGGGGTTTTGGGGTGGGGGCGATTGGGAGAGGGATGGAGAGAGGGAAAAGGGTTGGGGAGACGGAAGGGAACGGGGGTTTGGGGGAGCGATTGGGAGGATGGGGAGAGGGAAGGAGATGGGGATAGGGGAAGGGAAAAGGGTTTGGGGCCGGGGGCAGGGAATGGGTTGGGCCTGGGCGATTAGGAGAGGGATGGGGTGAGGGAAGGGGACGGGGTTTTAAGCTGCAATTAAGACGCTTCGTTAAACGCTCCGGTTTGATTAAACAATATTTGGTTGTCAATGACAACAGCGTCTTGCAATACCCGCCGTGTTGCCGTCGGACAGACAGACGCGACAGACATCGAGAATTATATAATAGGATAATATTATTATTATAATGGAAATAATAAAAATAGCACCTTTTAGAGTGGTTCAGTAGGGTTTGCCCTGTGTAAGAACCATTATATTTCACCCAATAAGGTGTACAACGACCATCGAAACGTTCCCACTAAGACTTGTTGGTTTCTGTGCAAAGTTCAAAAGTCTTGTGCAAAAGCCACCGTGTGAATTTGTGTGCAAAATTTTACCTCCGATATAAAACTATGAAAGACAAATGAGTATTGAAGAACAATTATAAAGCATGTCTATTATGAAGTTTTATTTTTATTTAATCAATTCTTTCTTGCATTTTAATCTCATTGGCTTTTTCATTAGTCAATGCACTTGTAAATTTTAATAGCAGCAATATTTTAAAAATGCTAAAAACTGCGTGTTGTGATTTTTTTACAGAAGAAAGACTGAATAAAGAAAATATTTTCGTAGTTAAAGGATTCGATGTTTTTCTTTGAAAATACATGCTTCCACGCACCACCAAATGCTAAATTTTCTCAATGTCCTAAACAGCGCTGTCCAAACAAATGTGGAATAAATGGACGAAGTATTGCGGTAACGACAGTATTTTTTCCAAGCATTAGAGGTCATCCATATATTACGTACGCTTTGAGGGGAGGGGCTATTTGGGTTTAGATTGGAGTTAGATGATTGTAAATGTAAATGTAAATGTAATGAGCTACTTATATTGCGCCTAATCAATCAATGTTAGCAAGCGCATTACAATTAATGTCAATTATGTCAATTATTATTATAAGCACAATTAAACAGATGTGTCTTCAAATGTTTACGGAAAGCGACGGGCGACTTTATGTTCCGTAGCGCTGGTGGAAGGGCGTTCCAGGCATGGGGTCCAGGGTACGAGAAGGCTCGTTGCCCCATGACTGTCCGAAGACAAGGTTTCTGGTATTGACTGGTAGAGGCTGATCGTCGGCCTGGTCTACCAATGGCGGTTAATGTTGGCTGGAGCAGATCGGCCAAATAGGTCGGACAAAGGCCATTCTGTGCACAGAACATCAGCGTGCATAGTTTGTGTTGTATCCGTGACTGGACTGGAAGCCAATGAAGTTCACGAAGCGCCGGAGTTTTTAGTCGAGGTTTTAGTATGTGCACGTATGTGCACGGGGAGAGGTCTCGTCTGAATTTGTGAAGACCGCCTACAACTATTCAACAAGGTCGCGCATTTGTGGAGAACCAACCAGAACGATCCCAAAAATCCGTCGAGTTGTAGATAGGACACGTGACTCACTCCACACCAGGGATATTTTTACACTCCCTAAAATCCCCAACACCCCCAATTTGAGACTGACACCCCAAATTTCCTCAATCCGAGCCTGAGGTGCACCCCTAACACCCTCCACCACCCCCGAATTTGAGACCGACACCCCCCAAATTGATAATCCTAGAAATAACCCTGCCCCACACTTATGAATGATTCTTCACCTAGTGAATGATTTAAAGTGCGTTTAACAGACGTGCAATGATAATTATAATAGGTCGTTTGCCCTAATTTCTCGGGCAAGTACAGAACAACCAAACCAGACTAACTCACTACTGAGCACACAGCCTACTTAGCTAGTTTAAGGTTGTGAGTCAAATTTGATCGTCGTCAAATGTAAACAGTAACAGAAATAACAAAATTACTGACAGAAGCAGTTAATTCTGCTAGATTGGCCCAGGGCTTTTCAAATGCGTACGTATGCAAAAATTTACATATAGCTGCCTACACAACAGTTAAAAAGCATCCGCTGACGCAGAAGGTTGAGTGAAATTACACGCATTATATTTGAACGGAATTTCTTTCTCACGGTCAGGCAACGGGCGACAAAAAATGTTCACACGCTTGCACTCGTTAAAATACAGTCATTGCGTTTCTTATCTGTGACAACTGCCACGGCTTTAGTCCACCGTACGCTTCGTGTGAATATGGCTAAAAATTACCATTACAAACAGGGTTGGGGTAGGCTAATTTATACACATGCACATTGCACAGGGGTCCAAACATGTACGGGGTGCAACAGGTGAAGAAATTCTGAAAATTTGACTCTTTAGCGTACGTAATGTATGGATGACCCCTTACTGAAACTTATTCTGATTTGGGTGCGCACTAGTCGGCCAATCTTGATGTCTGTGTGGTTCAAGTTCCGGCCACGGCAGAAACTTTTCGGCTGCTTCTGCACCAAGCGCGCCCAGTCGACTCAGCTGTGAATAAGTAGAGAAAATGTGTTTCATTCACGCGGTCGAAGCTCACGGGCTCTGCACGTCGACAAGCACCTGTGCAAAGCCCGTCAGTGGCGCGCAACCTTTATATACTGTTGCATGTGCATCAGGTCACGAGACCCCTCGGTTTTGTGGCTTTATTTTCTCTAAATGCAGACAGCTATTTACCAAATAGTTGCACTTCCCAAAAATTTCCTCGGCGGCCAAACCTTTTGCGCGACATGATTATTGTCGCTGTGTTGCGGCGCAATTGCTCGTGAATGTTGCCTACAGTTTCTAAAAGAGCAAATGAATAAGATATGCCATCGGACTTCTGCGAATACATATAGAAAGACGTTTGGAAAATTAATGAATTTTGTTTTGTTGACTATGAAAGAGTTGACTGAAAGAAATTAATGGGGGCTCTAAAACGAATTGAAGTTGACTACGGAGATTAAATGGAAACCCAAGCATTGGTCATTCGGTGGTAGTCAAAATAGATGACTTCTCTGATCCAGGCTGGTTGGGAAAGAGGAGTGAGCTAAACCTTTATGATCCCTTCTGTTCAACGCCTACGTATAGAAGAATTCATCGGGGAAGCTATGGATGATATTCAAGAAGGAATCAACGTAGGAGGTGACCTTATAGGAACCATCAGATTTTAACACATCTTGGCTGAGAAAGTAACAGTGGCGGCTCCACCGAGGGGCCAGGGGGGCCCGTGTCCTTCCTATTGGGTGCCTGGCCCCCCAGTGCCTCCCAGTTGGGACCCTATACTTAATGCTACGTACATTAAACAACAAATGGTTGGCCCCATGATTAGAAGTTGCCACCCCAACGCCCCTCCCCCCACTTGCCAAATCCTAGAGCCGCCACTGGAAAGTAACAAAGTAAAAAAATTGTTGTCACTAAATTATGGAATGAAAATAAACATAGGAAATAGGTCATGAAAATTAGTAGGAAAATGGTGAGCTTAACATAAGCATCAACGGTGATGAAATACCGAGCTGAGATAAGGGGACATGGCACCACATAATTAGTAGAAAACGCATACAAAAATGCTTAGCATTGCAATGGTTAGGGCCTAATAGTTGCTGAGGGGCCATCCATAAATGTGTGACAAATGGGGAGGTGATTTCTAGAAATGTGACGTCACATAATACTAAGTATTTCTATTAATACCGCAATGCTATGTTACCGCAAAATTGAACGTATTCTACACTTATAATTATTATACTTCATCTTTAAAAAGAATATGAAAAAGTTTCTGAATATTGTTTCAACTATAAGAATCATTATAGTTGAAACAATAAATAAATGAATGAAACAATGAATATTTTCAAACGAAACATTAATTTTGACATAGGAAAGACGACAAGATGACGCGGAGGGTTAACGCATTGTGACGTCATATTTGAGGGGTCTGACTTTTTGTGACGACGCGTGACGAGGGGTAGAAAAACTGCCAACATCGAGTGCCGTCATTTATGGATGGCCCTAACAAAATTTCTTTTCTATGGTGGGTAGGTTTTCGAAGAGGCGATTGGCGCCTGAAGTATCATTTACAAGCATGCCAAGTTTCTAGAATGAAAATCTATGTTCATGCACTATTGCACATACCCATAATAACTAGTGCAGTTTAACAATTAATTTTTTAATCGCGATTAATCGCACTATTAATCGCACGACTAATACTTAATTGCGAGTAATCGCGATTAATTATTTTATTAGTTGCTGTTTAGACTTAAGACGTCTTCCATTATGCTTCACTTTCTTGGATTTTTCATCCTTATTCTCTACTATTTTATCCATCTGTAATTTAGAAAAAATGCCAAGTTGCCAGCTGCAAAAAATGAAAGACACGTGACCACACCGCAGTCATGTGACTACGCATAGTAGCCATTATATAGCACAAACAGCATCCATAACAGTTAACTGTAAACATAAGCTCTGACGTCATGACTTTTCGAGCTCAGATTTTCTTAGAGAAATAGATGCGATTAATTTTTAATCGCTGCTAAATTTGTAGATTGCGATTAACAGATTAACGCGCTAATCGCGTTTTAAGCACAGCACTAGTAATTACAAGATGCACTGTCCTCCAACAAAATGTGCAGTACTCAGGTTTGGGGGGAATTTTTCAACTAGTGTAAAACCTTTTAGGGTCCCTATGACTCATCGTGGATGACAAATGTGGCATGTCACACATTATCCCTCTTGCAAGATACACGCCTGCTCAACACACATAGACAAAACAATTATTGCTTTACGACGTTGTTCAGACGCAAGCCAATCGTTTTGCTGGATTATTTATTAGCTTTTTGTAGACAGACAGTGAAGATTTAGTGTGTCGAACGCCATCGCTCGGTCGCGCAGAAGGCCCGAGCGCAAATGTATCAATGCACACTGTCTGCGCAATATGCCAATCATTGATGTTAGTAGCGAAACAGGCTTAATGGGGAGATCCAATCTCGTTTCAGTGTACACGACCAAAGACTCGGGATAAATAAATACACGGGTTTAGTAGATAGTCCACCAGAGCAGACGCAATTTCCAGAAGCTGTCAACATATGCTTACACGAGTGATGAAGATGTCGAGCTGTTTGCATCTCTTGATCGCAACAATAACGGTGACTTCTCTGTCACTGGCTGCAGAGGGTAAGAAAACGTCTATGCACCTATGACTTGGTTTGAATATTTAATTATTGCGCCCTGTGTTTGAAACGTTTGAAATTATTAACAAATATCATAAAGACTAAATAACAATCCAAACAATGAATAACGAAATAACTACAGGGTGTAAAAGTGACAAGCGGCCCCTTTATGATATTTAATATCTCGGCCGCGTGTGTAGGGCTTTCGATGAAATTTATAGACCATATACACGAAAATGTTTCTGATGTAATAGCCAAATTTCATGATGATATCTTTAGTGTTTGCTGAAATATGGCCAACAAACTAAAGATACCCAAATTTTGAAATTTACAACGGAATATAACGTCATAAGAAAATGTATAATTTTAAAGTCTAAAAATAGCGTCGTTGTCATCGCACCAGACAAGATCAAGGGTTACTTACGGCCAACAGATAAACACAGCAGCATTATGATTGGCTGCAGGGCTGTCTTGATTTGTAGGGAGAAGATTTTATATTCCAGCAAGACGGAACACCTGACCACAGAGGCGGCACCTATAGTCCTATACGGCTAAATATTTTACCTTGATATTGATTATGACCTTTTGATAGAGAGAGATGATAATCATGATCTCAAAGATTCTAATGCGCAGTTTTAAGATGATCTTCATTCTTATCCCTCCCATACAAAAACTGAACACTTTAATCGGCAGAGATGTGCATCCCCTGACTTGAGTGACACAGCTGAAACTACCGTTTACGTACAATGCCACTATCTTGGAGAGCATCACATGGACAGTCATCACATGACTGACTCTGAATTCGTTATCTCAGATTAACTACGTAATAGACTAAGAATTACCACGCATTTTTTAGACTGCAGAAAAATGGTGGACCTTTGCTTTCTCGTCGACGCTTCGGCGAGCGTTTGTGATTCGGACCCGACATACAACAAAGCGACTGACAAGACCTGTACACATTGGAACGATATGATCAGTTTTATGCACAAAACTGTCGAACAGCTAGACATCGGAGAAAAGGCATCAAGAGTCGGATGTGTCGTTTTTTCCACCAAAGCATACAGGCGATTCAATCTGACAAGGTACGGTTCAATACTTCAATTTGACAAAATTTGCACACGCAATGTGATAGGCCCATAAATGGCAGACAAGACAAAGAGCAATCATACAAACATCTGCTATTTAAATGCAAATTGTTTAGGCAGAGGGTGGGCCCAAGAAAGACATTTTTTTAGTGCAAGGGTTGTGGACAGATGGAACAGTTTGGACGAGGTGGGAGTGACAGTTGAAACAGTAAACGGATTCAAAGGTTATCTCGGAAAACTAGACTATTGAATGCAGACAGTTCTTCATATATTGAATGCCGATGGTTCTTCAGATAATACTTCATTCGTTTTCATACAGGCTTAGGCCTACTTAGCCTCCTAAACCACTTAAGTCACATTATTGTTATTGTGTAACGAACGAACCTATGAACTGCATGTTCTTTAGGTATATGGATAAGGAATCTGTCCTGGCAGCCATCGACAGCCTTGAATACACTCGAGGCACAACCAACACTTCGGGGGGACTGGACGTCATGAGAACCATGGTATTCAGTGCGTCTTTCGGCGACAGACCATACGTCCAAAACGTCGCTCTCGTCATCACAGACGGTAAAGCGAGCGATCCAAAGCCGCTGCAAAATGCAATCGACCAAGTTCAGGCGGCCGGTACCAAAACCTACGCGATCGGCATCTCGAACGAAATAGACGAAGTGTCACTGAAACAGCTGGCATCGGATCCAAAGAAGGTCTGTCAGTGTTCATTATATACGCCAGGATCGTAGTGGCCATAATTATAGTGGCTTTGCTTTGAAAGTTTCGAGGGTCATTTTGAAGGTCCTTGAACTTCATAGGAACCCTAAACCGCATGTACGTTACTATTTTATTAGCGTTTCATAAAAGGCTGTCTAATGAATGTATCAAAACTTAACTACTGGTGCAGCATTTGTAGTCAAAGATGCCACTGATTGAAGCATGGCCTTAGGTGTTTTATCGTAAGCAACTAACGATTTATTTATTGAAGGCTGCTTGGTAATCGAGAAATTCTTCTTCTGGATATTACGAATTGCTTACTTACTTACTTGTCTACTTCCATTTAGATGAACGAAACGTATTTTATGGCCTTCGACTTCGGTGTTCTGGGGCAACTAATCTCTACTGTGCAAACGCAGATTTGCGAAGATCCTTCGGCCAACATAGGTTCTTATTTGATAAGCTGCCATTACTTAGTCTTGGAACAAGAGGGTTTAGGACAGTCTGAAATCGGATCTAAGGCAGTGGTTCTCAGACCCCTTTGCCTCGCGGACCACTTTTGAAGATCAAAAAATTCTCGCGGACCACCTGAAAATGGGGGAAATTGAGAAAATTTTTGACAAGCAAGAAAAAACCTTATCACAACTTCCCCTAAAATTCTTTAAAAACAAACACCTTATCTCGCAACTTACTAAAATTCACGACAAGCAAACAACTTATCACAACTTGCTCAAGTCTAATTTTTATTATCGTTTTTCAGAATTTGCCGCAGACCACTAGACCCCCTCTCGCGGCCACTTTTTATCCGCGGACCACGGGTTGAGAACCACTGATCTAAGGAATAGATTAATATTTAAATAGTAATGTTATGCAGTATACATTGAACTTCAGCGCCTCGCAGACCACAGATACGCAACATGCTAACTAGGGCCTATACAAATAGACGGGCATTTGAAGCGATCCACCCGATTGAGCGCTCACGGACAGCTAATCGCTAGTCGAGATCTACTCAATTAAAGTGGCCACACTTCACGTATCAGTTGCAAACTCGTGTAATAATTCGAATTCCTCAAATTTCGGATACGATTACGTAGCAGAAGCAAACGTCCAACAAAATGGTTCAAAATCTGCTTCCTGTAGCTTGGACGCATTTCAAAATCCTAACATTAACCTTAATTCTTGTTCTTCATGTGCCATGCATTGATGCGTCATCGACCATGAATTTTCACTCTTCTCTGTTTCTGGCTTTTCTTATCAGTTCGATGTTGTCCTTGGTCAGGCCCGTAGGAATTGGGGATGCAAGGGTGCAGGTGCACCCCTAAAAGATGAGGCTGTTTTTTGCTTATTACGGTTTTTGAAGACACGATAAAAAGAAGGGTGATGATTTTTTTTGGCCTGTCAGGAATTTTTAAAAGATAAAGGATAAAGAAGGGTGATGACCTGTTTCGCTTGTCAGATTTTTTAAAATTATAAATGATACTTTTTTAGCTACACTCCTGAGGAAATGCACCCCTGCTATAAATTCGTTCCGACGTAACTGTCTTTGGTTTCAGTCATTTCTTATAGACTCTCTTTATACTTTATACTTTGTATTCCTCTTGCTCTTATAACATTAATTACAACAGGGATTTAGCCAGAGCGCAAACAAAACACGGGTCTGAAGAATTTAATTAGTTCCTCTTTTCTCTGCAACATCTCCAAATACGTTTCTGCTGTGCATTTCAGACTGTTCAAGGAACATAGACCTGTGCTTCATCGTTGACTCTTCCGCAAGCATCTGCGACAGAGACCCGAACTATAACCGGTCAACCGACGCAAGCTGTAATAACTGGGATGCAGTCGTTAACTTCATGCACAGATTTGTCGATAGACTGAACATTGGATTCAATGCTACAAGAGTGGGGATGGTCGTGTTTGCTTCCAAAGGATACAGACGATGGAATATGACAAAGTAAGGATAATAATGAAGGCGCGGCTCACCGATTTTTAGACCATCCCCGCTCTGATTAGGCCAAACACCGCCGAAGTGTAGGTGTTAGCTGGAACTGGGGACCGCCATTAATTAATTGGGTGCAACGATTGGAGAACGCTCTTTCTCGCGCGGAAATCCTCTCCTGTGGAATTCACTGCCGGACTGCGTGTCGTCCGTGACTTCCTTCGGAGAGTTTGCGAACCAAGTTAAAGACGCACCTATTCAACATCTCGTTTCCACGTTTATTGTAAAGCACCCCTGACTTTGGCCCTTGCTATGTTACGGCGCTATATAAATTGTCATGAGCAATAACAATAACAATAACGATGTCCATAAACATGTTTTGCATTCGTTAGACGATGCGTCTCTTATTTTACTGCAGCAAAGTGATGTTTAAAACGGCAACATGAGAATCAACTGTTGCCTAGTCGCCCATGTTCTGCATGTGCGGCGAGCTTCAAATTAACTCAGTTAATAATGATTTCCCTAAACCATGCGACCTCTTTCAATAGTCTTCAGAACCTGACTCTTATGGCAACATTGATGAATACTGTAAAACGGTCATATTTTCATAGGTTTTTAGACAAGGCTCAGCTGCTGTCAGCGATAGACGGACTTGTGTACACTGCCGGCACAACCAACACATCCGGTGGACTCGACGTGGCGATGGCCCTGGTGTACAAGGAAGCTTACGGCGACAGACCAAATGTTTCGAACGTTGCGATCGTTATCACTGACGGTCGAGCGACGGATCCAACGACAGTCCAGCCAGCAATCGACCGAGTTCACGCTGCCAATGTCAAGACCTACGCAATCGGGATCACTGACGAAATAGACGAAGATTCAGTGAAACAGCTCGCGTCGGATCCGAAACAGGTGATTGGCTAATGACCAATTTTTCTATCTATCTATCTATCTATCTATCTGATTATGAAGAAAAGGGAAGAAGAAGAAGAAGAAGAAGAAGAAAATGATGATGATGATGATGACGACGACGACGACAACGACGACGACGACGATGATGATGATGATCATAGATGTAAAAAACGTTTTTTATGTTTTTTTATTTTTTCTTAAAAAACATGTTTTTTAATGTTTTTTAAGTTCCTTATGTTTTTTTATTTTCTGTATCTTATTGCCTGCATATCAATTTCGGAAAGGATACGTTTTAATTATTCTGCTTGGATTTGGTTCGCTGGTTCACTATTTCCAATGTGGGAGTTGTGGAATTTGAGCTGGGGTGAGATTTCAAACCCCCACCCTCTTCCGGCAACTCCAACACCGACTACAGAACCCAAAGGATTTCTTCATGCGGAAATAATTAGTGTTCGACAGCAGGTGTCATCGGCTGCACTGAGGAAGGGTTAGGGTTAGGGTTGTTGGGAATGTTGGGGCGGTCATCTGACAGAAGCCATCTCTGACTTCGTGGGTCGAAGGTGTTTCACCTTTCGTTAATTCGCTCGTGAGAATGTTCTCGAGGTCCGAGGGTCAAAGGTTCTATAACGCCTATCGGGGCTTCTAGATGTTCAAGTGTTCTACACCTCACAATACAGTAGTATTGGATACTATTAAAAACCATATTTCATTTGTGTAACGACTGACTGAGTTCTGGATCGTTCAATTGAATTACTTCATTAATATGTGTCGAATGTAATGCATGGATGGATGGTCAATAAAGGGCTGTAAACGAGGCCAATGTTTTTTAAGCCAATGTTTTTTAATGTTTTTTTATTTTTTAATAAAAACATGTTTTTTCATGTTTTTTATTTTAAAATTTATGTTTTTTACATCTATGATGATGATGATGATGATGATGATGATGATGATGATGGTGATGACGTAAAGAGGGATTAGCCAACTAGGCGTTCGGCGGCCGGTTCATGTCAGAACTCGAACAAGCAAATTCGAGTCTGGGTCGTACTTGGATAGTTGACCATACCGAAATTGAGTCGTGGAGCTGGGCGTCTAACCAAGCCCTTTATCGCCTAAACGTGGATTAACTGGTAGTAGCATTAAGCTGCAAGAGTAAAGCATCGGTCTAGATAAAACAAAGGTAAACTGCTCTTGATTAATGGGATAAGCCACCTGAGTCGTTGCATGCCCACTACACGAAGATCAGCGCCGGACCCAACCGGTAATTGACTTCAAAACTCACTTTACATTTATGCAATTATGGCCAGTTCATTATTTACTGATAATTAATTAATTAATTAATTAATTAATTAATTAAGTGTTACAATTTACTGTTTTGTTTGGCAGAACGAAACGTATTTCATTGCCCCTGATTTCGTTCAACTGGAAGAGAAATTGGTTGCACTGATGACGGGAGTATGCCGTAATCCTTAGAAATTCCAAGCCACGTGAACATACGATACGATACGAACATACCGCATAGCATACGATCACACTTCGCTTCCAAGCATTTGTATCCGATTTTCAGGAACACTTCATTAACGTGCTTAGGGATATAGGCTTAATTGATTTGGATTTAATAAGTTTATCTTCTTTCCGTGTCACAGAAACAATTTGACCTACGTCGCTTACATGTATACCTAGACTTCTCGCTGTGGGATTGTGCATTTCTCTTAAAATTTATTGATCGAGGCAGATGGCCTACATTATATATTAAACCAATTTGTTATTACCCTAGTTCAATATGCGAGTTAGAGTGATTTGAACGGAATGCTAATTATAAAAGTATTGGTTCCAAAATTAATATTTTATCATGTTTAAAACTTCGCAATTTGTTACAAAGAGAGCATGCGTTTCTTTATATCGCGGTGGTTGTCTATTTTTTTGTTCAAAGCAAATTTCAGGATTGTCTATTATGATATTAAATATGTTTTAACTTCGTTTGAATTATATATATATATATATACTTGAATTAGAGTTGAATGCTGCGTGTATGAATACAGATGTTCCAGAAAAAGAGCGCTTTTATTGAATCGTTGTTTTACCGATAATTAATCCGACTGCTTTGGGATTCGCAGATAAAAATTAAATACCTTATTATTGTATTTATCATTCGTGAGTTTATAGCACCATATTACTAACTACATATTCCTTGCCCCGGTACAATTCTCTGAAATGATGGAATTCAGTTTGAGGTAACGAAGCAAAGGTGAGGGAATACAGGAATGAGAAAGGAGTGGGTAGAGGAAGAGAAATGGACTGAAGGGGAAGAGAAGAGGAAATGGAGAGGGAATAGGACGAGGAAGTGGAAAGGAAGGAGAAAGAGATGAAGGGAGGAGGGGAAAATGAGAAAGGAAATGTAAGAGTAGGAGATATAGGGTATGAGGGGAGGGGTACGTGAAAAAAGAGAGGGAGGGACGATGGAGAGGGTAAAATGAGAGAAGCGAAAGGGACAGATAAGAAAGGAATTGGTAAAATTAGTAGACAAATACACACACAAATGTAAAAAATTGTATATAAAATACAGAAAGCAATATACAGCCAGACAATTAATAAAATTTACATCGCTCTTCTCAAGTTGCACAGAGAAAATTTTGTATAACGCTACGATGAATTTAAGCGGAAATATTACCTTAGTAGTGTAACCTACGTGTAACGTTACACCAGGTAACACTGAAGAAAATTTTGTGTAACGTTACGATGGATTTAAGTGTAAATATTACCTTAGTCGAGTACCGTAATGTGGCGAAATTAGAAAAATAACAGTGAAAAAACAAGAATAAATAAATCTGAGGTCCTATAGAAATAATACATAAGCAATAATTGGCCAAATAGCGAAGAGAAGCTAAGAAGCAAGTATTCGGTAGATGCCGCAAGACCTTAAGGAAAGGGAGCAATATTATTATAGTGAGCTTAACACACTTTTCCTTAGTCGGTTGGAAAGTCCTTAAATAGCTGTACAGATCTTGAAGCAACGCAATGTTAATGTAACCCTACTTTTGCTTTCGGGGTAAACTTACTCCAAGTTTTCCCGAGGTTACACCAACGAATGATGTCAACTTTACAAATGGTTCTCGTTTTGAGTACACCTATCTTCTATGTAATCTTACACCAAGCGATGTTGGCAACTGAATTACCACCAAGTCTTGGTGTAACCTTACACCAATTTTTCTCTCTGTGTGGGCCCATTATGAAATTACGTTGCCTAGCAACAATTATAAAATGACAGCAGCGCATCGTCCAATGAAGACGGCGCTGGAGGACAAACAGCCAATAGGAAATTATATATATATATATATATATATATATATATATATATATTAGGGTGGTCCACGAACAATAGGAATAATTAAAATGTTCAAAAATTAATTGTGCTAGGTTTGTAATGTGTTCCTTTGGTAATCAGTATATTCTATACTAAATTTCAGCCACATTGGTTAGCATTTAGAGGTGCCACCATAGCATTGAACTTTTATCAGATGGGCCATTCTATGTCAACTCAACCAGAGGTGTTCACCACACCCTCTCACATCTTCATGTCATTTGCAGGGCTTGTGGTACAGCTCAATTTGAGCAATTCTTGAAATTTTCAGCTTCTTATGTCAAAAACTCTCAGAGATATGGTATTTTTTGAAGGTACGAGGCTAATCGCGAGTCGACGCTACGTGTTAAGTTTTACGATATTTGAAGTTTAATATCTTGAGAATCACAGCAGATATCAGGCTGCAATTTTCAATGTGCATACACTTTTTCCAGCTGAGTTGAATGGTATATTAATCTTTATCACAGGTGCTACACAGCATGCTCTACATATGTCCAAACATCCCATAACAGCCAGTTTTCACCGATATTTGGCCTGGTATTACCATGAATCAGCAAAACGTTAGACTATGTATGTTGTGTCTTTATGTAACTACTTATAGGTATTCATCAATTTCAGACAGGATTTCTGTCAATAATGAGACCTTGTACCCACTATGCGTCATCTTCTGAGTCAAAGTCACATATTTTTGCACCCACAACAACCCATATATGATCATGTTGACAGTAGCTCACAGTTTTCAAACTTTGTAGGCTTGTAGTGCTTGGTAAGTACTAGCTATGGCGAAAACTTCATGTTGGTGTCTTGATTCTTTTTCATTGAAAAGTTTTGTACAAATATCTTTTTTTCCCTCTTCCGTGAGCTACATCTAAGGTCATGTGGTATGCATTTCACATAATATACTTCTCATTATGGATTCTAACATGTGACCCATATTTCTTTTGTTGAGTCCATTGGTCTGTTTCCAGCTAATTATGAACATTCAGAATCAAGCATTAACAGCAAAGTCCTTTTGATTGAACTCGCTACATGGCCGAATGGAGTTCCCGGCCTGTTTGTTTGGTCACACTGTTGACACAGGTCTCAAACTGCTCATCTTAAACAAAACTTGGATAAGATTAATACTTTTTTGTCTCATTAGCTTATTTATCTGCTTTCATGACACTTGTGAAGACATAAAAAAATTGTGTGCTCAAAATAATTTGCTAATCATAGTTAATGTGGTTTTTCACATACAAACGATGGATGCATGATGGTCAGTCGAAGCTGCAGTCAGTGGCAGAGACAGTTGTAGATTTCATTACTTCGCTGCGCACTGCTGTTGATAAAACCACACATCATCACTTCACTGCTAAAGCACAGTCATCTTACTTGCATAATCTGAAGGAGTCTTTGCCTGTTGGGAGAGCAATAATATTGTGCTACTGCACTTTGCAGAAAACTATTCATTTGTCTGTCAGGATATAGTGCAAGGTTTTCACTAGGAAACATCACAGGCCACATTGCATTCATTTGTTGTTTATTATCGTGAGCAACCCAGCAATGACCTGTCCTGCTTGTCCATCTGCATAATAAGTGATGACCGTGAACATGTGACAGGTACTGTACAAGCATTCATTGAAATAGTGTTAACATTTTTCAAGAGCCAAATCCCTGCATTGCAGAAAATAATGTACTTTAGTGTTGGAGCTGCAGCACATTACAAGAACTGCAAAAGCTTGAAGAATCTTTGCCTGCGTCAAGCTGATTTTGGAATAGATGCAGAGTGGAACTTTTTTTGCTACTAGCCACGAAAAAAGCCCTTGTGATGGAATTGGTGGCTCCATAAAGAGGCTTGTGGCAAGGACAAGTTTGCAGGCAACTCTGCAGCATCAGTGGGCCTCAGTTTCTTTGCTGGCGATGATATTGTGCCACTGGAAACAAAGCGTGAGTTAGTTGCACAATTAACAAAGCCTCCTCGCTGCGTTGTACCAGATAAACGAGCTGACATACAGCCGAAGGACATAACACAAAGTAAACTGTCAGATTTTGTCACCATACACACTAAACAGTTTTTCACGATCTTCGACATATCGCTGGACTTTCTTGAGAAAGATCCAGATGAATGGACCAGAGACCCAGCATACAGACAAGCAAAGAAAATGCTGTCAGAGCTAAAAGTGGTGAATGATTTGGCAGAAAGAGAAGTAGCTCTGATTGGACAATGTAACAAACTCTTGACCAAAGATGAAGAACAGAAACAGTTTCTGCTGCAAGTGGTTGAGGAGCATCGGCGTCGCTTTCCGGATGGTACAAAGACTTGTCTGGTGGCTGAACTTGATAATTAACTAAGTTTGTCTGTCATGTTGCCTACTATTTAACTATCAAATAGCGATGACTTTCAGTAATGCCTGTGCCTGATTATAAAACATTGTTGTGTTTATACTTGTGTGACAAAACGATGAATATTTCTGTACACTATACACTACGGGTGAGTAAAAAAGTGTTTGGTGGCACCTCTTAATATTCTTCTATGACGCTAAAATTTTGCATAAATTCTTTTTAACATATACGAACAAAATGCAAACCTAGCACCACCATAATTCAAGAAAAAAAAATTGTGGACCACCTAATATATATATATATATATATATATATATATATATGTCCAATACACCGTGTCCACTAAAAACGTAAGCCAATGCACTTATTAGCATATCCTTACAGATAATGAACCGATTTTTGAATTTTTTTATGGTCGGTTCAGTATTAGTAAAGCTGTACTGATAAATGCATTGGCTTACTTTTTAGTAGACACAGTGTATAGACACATGTTGTAAAAACATACATAAATACATATATGCATACATGCATGCATGCATACATGGACACGTAGGTAAAATATGTGATCGCGTTTTATGCACATAACCACGATACTGTCCATTCGGATAAAGATTATCATCACTGGCCAAGATACTGCATAGGAATAAGGAGCCACTTCGGTGCTTCTTTTGAAAGCGCTATAGAAGTTAACGAGATTTTACTTACTTACTTACTTACTTATGTCAGAGCGCCATCTCTTGATGTATGTCAGGTTCCGCGAATCCTCGCTTTCACTTTGTCAACCGCTGGACTGCATTTCTGACTAATGTGGAAACCCTGACTACTGAGGTCGAAAAATGAGAAGTTGAAGTCACATTTTGGTTCCTTTCGAGTAGCCTACGTGTTTTGAATGCAGATTTACAAATACCGCTCGCTCTTCGATCGCGAAAACGATCCTCATGGCGATGATTACGATGATGACGACGATGACGATGCTGATGATAATAATGACGATGGTGATGGTGATGGTGATGATGACAATAGTCGTTGTTGTGTTGACAATGTTGATAATAATGATGACGACGGCACGGTGATGCTGATGCTGCCGATGATTACGATGATGATGGTGATGATGACGATGACAAGATTTGTGATAGATATGATTTCTAAACACGTGAATATTCATTGCGTAGTATTTCCCCGTTCTTCAATCTGTCTCTGTATTATCCTCATGATATTTGAGGGACAGGAAAGGACATTGCCTTGCTGGCAAAATTGTTTTCAGGGACAATTACAGGTAGCATATGTCATTCATTGTCTTGGGATGGTAATTCTGCATATCGTATCAAGGGACATAGGAAGAGGAACATTGGACGCAAATGTTGGCACATACAATGTACTTAGGCCTACTCTAACCGTGACGTTAAACGAAAATTCACTTAATTGGTCCTCCTAGATTCTGAAAATTTCGCAACTACAGGAATGTAGGCCTACTGCTAGACTAGTTATCAATTACATTATTAATTACACATTCCAGGTCGTGCCCTATGCAGGCACTATCAGAGGGGCACTTAGTCCTGGCCTCTGCTTAAAAACAGATCTAAAATAATAGGCATACATTTATTTTTTGGTAAATCTTTAAATTCGTACTAAAAGTCAGAGGACTAAAATTTATAAATGGCCTGTAAATGGCCTGCATTCAAATGGCCTCTTCTGACCATGTAATATAACCATGACCACGACCATATTCTGACCATGTAATATAATCATAGATGCAACGATAGTTTATGGCATGACAAATACGTTATGTCCATCATTGTAAAATGGCCCGCATGATAATTTGATAATTTCGACCACCTATGGCTTCTATAGACACAAAAGTATGAGCCAGATATTTGTAGGCGAAAGCTTAACTCATGACAGTGACTAACTCTACACACATTTACACTATTCATACATTCAGACATACATACAGTATACACAGTATACACCCTGCATATATCATGGAGCCTGGAGGTGATTTAAATAAGTAATCATGATTTCAAAACAAAACAAACAATTTCGAAATAATTTTCGACATTTTAGAAAAATTTCGACGATTTCAATAAATGCTAGAAAAGCATGTTTAACTCTTCAGTGCTGTTAATAACTTATTGCGAACTATGAACAAGGATCAAATTCGATCCGCAACACGATTTAAAATAGACGTTAAGTCGTTAACACTATTACAGATAATGTTGACTCACTGATTGTATAAGTGCCTACTGTGCCTATAACTTGTAATAAAGATTTGAAGGCGGAGGCTACATTAAATGCAACACAGGGGCTGTCCATTAAGTTCGTCAACAAAGAGGTATGAAAAAGTTTGACAGTTGTCGACAGGGGAGAGGGTCAACCGGTCAAGAGAAGTTGACGTCAACAATTTCATTTATTTTTACACATGATAAAACATAAGAAATTTTATAAAATACTATTTATTACAATGAATAAAAGCCTGACTAGCAAAAAAGGTAATCTCCGCCACATTATGACACTTTATGAACAAAAGAATGGTTACAGGTCATCACCGCAAACATAATAACCTAAATTTTTAGGGGGACCCGTGATTGATCTTAGTGAGGGGTCGAAAGATTTTGACATAATTATATGGGGGTGGGGTCAGTGAAAGTTGACAGTTATTGACAAGGGGCAAAGCGGTCAAAAATTGTCAAAACATTGTTGACGTAATTAATGGACTGCCCCAAATTAAAAACTGCCCCAAATTAAAAACACAATTTTTAGTATCCTTAAAATTTTGTGTTCATATCATTTGGAGAGTGAACCAAGAGGTCAGGAATCAATATTTGTCCCCCGGTCCGGATTTTCTCTCGACGGCCCTGTGGTGGAGTGCGGGGTCTGACTCCATTCTCGAAAAGCTCCCCTGCTACTGGAACCTTCCAAGACCACTTGGGTATTTGAAACACCAAAATCATCAGCAAATCGAACTCGAACACACGCGTCCTTGCTGTGACACAACCAGGCTTCGATATTCCCTGGTAGGCTATAGGTATGAATCTGCATTGTGTTGCGCATACAGACTCCTACAACGCCATACATGACGCAGGTGTATAACCTTCAAGAATTGAAAGAGACCTCTAATGGACAGGAAGGCCATTGCAAGGACAACCGACGGCTCTGATAAAGGAGAAATACTGAAATAAAACTATTAACGTTGAATAAATAATAATAATAATAATAATAATAATAATAATAATAATAATAGTAATAATAATAGTAATAATAATAATAATAATAATAGTAATAATAATAATAACCACAATAATAGTAATAATAATATTAGTAATAATCGTAATAGCGGTTCCAATTAAATGATACAATACAATACAATACCACAGATTAGATACGTTTAATTTATAAACCAGGAAGTAAGATCTGACTGCTGCCACCCCAAATTTCCAACCAGTCCACCTTTATTATGTGGTTTGAAACAGCTTTGAAATCGATTTTGCTCGATTGGTTTGAGCTGAGTTCGCCAGCTTATCATTCTGGCCACCACACCCTCCCCCATTTTCTCAACGGTTTTGCGCATATCCCACGGTCGGTCCCAACCAAAATAAGGGAGACCGGTTCTCGTGCTCTCCCTGGCTACGCCAATTATTCGAATACCTAATATCATTAATTGGTATAGCTACAGTAAACACTCAGCCAGCCACAACGAAGTCAGCTCTCAAACCTAATGAATATTCAAACAACCTTCATTGATCTACGATTCTACGACAACTGCATGGATGCCCGGCCATTGACTGCAGCCTAACAAACAGCAGTTTAATTTCCCCAGTGGCGTATCCAATGTTCAAATAGGGACTCGTCGACATTTTCTAGTAAAAGAAACCTTCGAGCAATAAAAGGTTGTTTGGGAATTAAAGAGTTCTAAGTTTCTCAACAGTTTTGCAAAAATCCCAGAACTGGTCCACACCCAAGTGGTTGTGTCAATAATTGGCAGCGAAAAAAATTACAATGACAAAAGCAGAACCTGTAGCAAGAGACTTAAAAGGCCAAAAATAATTTGTACATACTGTTAATAAGTCTTTGACTTAAAATAAAATATAGTTATACCCATTTTCAGATATACCCTATTGATATTTAAATAATCTATTAAGTACGACATTTGTAAAAATTTGTATCTTATACTGTTGATTAGTTAATTATAACTGTATCCGTTGTTTTCCAAATTAAACAGCATTTCTGCAATAAAGGATGTATGATAATCAGTTTACCTTAATAAAGTAAAGTAAAGTAATACACGAACATTATGCTTATGCTTATTGAGCTGGACTCAACCAATTAAGATTTCTGTACCTCCGGTGGCGATCGGACGTCTGTTGTAAATTTTCAAATTACGTTCACCATGTCCATGGGTTGGACTAACACATGGGTTGGAGCGGGCTTTGTTGGAATGGGTTGGGTCAGACTGTTCCATATTAAATGTGGGTTCGATTGATTCAGAAAAATTCGTCGTTTAAGAAATCGTTATGTGTTACGGCGGGTTGGATTGGATCAAGTAACCCTATTACCGGCATGAGTCGGGTTGGGTTGGAGATTTGATGGGTTGAGTTGGGTTCTAAAAAATGGACCATGAACATTTCTGTCCTTCAGGACTAATCGTTTGGGACGAAGATAGGCAAGGCTAAGCTGACAGTTTGTGACATTGAAACACACCTGCGTTATCTTCTAAGCTTAATCAGCCATAGCAGCCAAGAACAAACTCAGGCCCATTCAGACTGAACAATGCAAGGGCGAAGTGATTGCTCTATGTGTAATTTTCCACCACGATATCACGTCTTGCTAAGAGAAGCTTAGTCTCATTGCCAACATAACGGTTACTAAAATCAAACGAAAATCGTCGAAATTATCATCATTAAGGTTCACGAACAATTGTGACCTATAATACAAAAATACATTTCCACTGTAACAATAATTTTAAAATATTTCCAGCAAATAACAGAATATAAATATAAAAATGCCTAAATTGATTGATGAGCATAAGATCTGCAAGGAAGCTTAAGAAGTTCTTGATGGCAATTACTTTTCCAATTGAAGCGGATTTATGTATAACATTTACAGTAAATTTTGCTGGTTTTTATTAAATTTAAAAGCAATAGAAATTTATCTTGAAATTCATGCTTGCAGTAGTAGAATTTGAAAAATTACTTGCATAGTAATAATTATAAAGGCAACACACGTACATACTTAGAACAACTACTGTAATTTCGCTGTAGTGTATAGGCTTAATTCTCACTTGCTTGTTAGACAGAAAAGATTATTTTTCTGTCTATAGGGCCTAATTATATTTGTTAATTATTATTATTGTGCCTATTTCTCTGCGTTTCTTCTTATTTATTTTTGATACGAATGTCGCGATAGATAACTGTACAGTGTACAGCTTGAAGCGAACTTTTGCATTAAAAGCCTAAGCTTTACTGCGTGCTATCTACTTGTAGAACTATTCAGTGGCGGCTCTAGGATTTGGCAAGTAGGGGGCCGTTAGGGGGGGGGGCAACTTCTAATCATGGGGGCCAACCATTTGTCGTTTAATGTATGTAGCATTAAGTATAGGGTCTCAACTGGGGGGGGGCACCGGGGGGCCAGGCAGTCAATAGGGGGCACGGGCCCCCCTGCCCCCCGGTGTGCCGCCACTGGAACTATTTCTTTGAAAATTAGACGCCTGCGGCAAGCCGTCTTCTGGACCAATGGCAGCGCTACAGCTCTCAGTCACGTGAGCAACATCACGTGATCAACATCTACGCTATCAGCACTAAGTGCAATCTTTTGTAATTCCACGTGATTATCTGAGATTTCCCTCACCCAACTGTCTAAATAAAAGCGGTTCAAAATGGGATTCACTCACTCCTACACTACACGCCAGAAAAGACGCATTCCTAGAAACTTGACTGCAGTTACGAAGATGGCGAATTCTCTGAATCTCTTGATCGCCACAGTAGCCGCTGCCGTTTCCCTGTCTATGGCAATGGGTAAGAATTGTGTAAGGAAAGGGTAAGAATTTTGTACTTGGAAAATTAGAATGGGTAACAATTATATAGTTGAAAGATTGGAATGCGTAAGAATTTTGTATTTAAACGTTTTCAAATTAATCGCTCTTAATATGCAGATAATAATTCTTCTGGCATCCTAACAGGCATAAAATAGAGTCATTCAGTAAGAGCTTACTTGTAGACCCCTATAGGCTATCCTTTAAATTGTTTCTTCGTTTTGTGTTAATGATGACAACGTCCTTTTATGTCTGAATGTCAGTGCTCTGTCCTTGTAAAATTCTGCGCGATCCTGAAGTCAAATCGATATCCGAAAAATTACACTCGCAACAACGAGAATGGGTCTGGAATCTCTGGATTGGAACCGGCCGTAGAATATGTGTTAAGCTTGATTGCAAAATATGATACTGATGATGATGGTGATGATGATTATGACGACGATGACGATGACGAAGACTACGATGATGGCGATGATGACGATGACTATGACGATGACGATGACTGTAAAGATGATGATAATGATGATGACGATGATGATGATGGTGCCTTTGTTCGGAAACACTAAATACGCTAATTGCATTGATTTAAAATTGTAATTCGTTTCGGAAAGTCCCTAAGTGACGCCTCTAATTCCAACAGTGTATTTCAGATCGCAAACACGTCGTTGATCTGTGCTTCATAATCGATTCTTCCGCAAGCGTTTGCAGCACGGACCCGACTTTCAACAAAACGACCGATACAACCTGTAGTCAATGGCAAAACGTGCTCAATTTCACACAAAAAATTGTTAATAAACTGGACATTGGTCCAGATGCTGTACAAGTTGGTATGGTTGTCTTTGGAACTAAGGCTTACAGAAGATGGAATATGACAAAGTGAGAATAACAAGAAAGTCCGGGATCAATACGAATACGCTAGTCACATGCCTGTGTTTTCGCTAGATGAAATCACTGTAGGCCTACTTTGAAATTTGAAAATAGACTTAAAAATGGTGGAATTAAAAATTATACCGCAAAGGAGCACCAAATTGCATACATTTCGAGTCAGGGGTGGTGAAAATATTTACAATGAAACATGATCTTACCGGTTATATTGCGCCACAATGTAGAGCTCAAAATAAACTAGTGAAGTAAGAACCATAGAGAGATTTTGCATATTTAAAAAAATGTAGAACATTTTTGAGCACATCGTCATGAAGTTAAAATAATTTTTCAGGTACCCACGACCAGTGGCGGCTCCAGGATTTGGTAAGTGGGGGGAGGGCGTTGAGGTGCAACTTCTTATCATGGGGGCCAGCCATTTGTTGTTAGGTATGTAGTATTGAGTATAGGGTCCCAACAGGGGGGCCACTGGGGAGGCAGGCACTCGATAGGGGGCACGCCCCTCTGGCCCTCCTGTGGAGCCACCACTGCCCACGACTGCTCTGCCGAGGTGCCCGGAATTTCTTTCGACGGCTCTGCATTTGTGGCCTTTTGTGCTGCAAAGTGTGCCAATGTAAAAAAAACAAATCGTAGGCTAAATGAACTCCGACTGCATTGCTGTCCGCTCTGCATATACAGGTACTTGGACAAGGCGCTTCTGCAGCAGGCAATCGCCGGGCTTGACTACGTTGCCGGAACGACCAATACGTCGGGTGCACTGTACGTTGCTGCGAGTCTGATATACAAGGAGGCGTACGGCGACCGACTGAATGCTCCGAACGTTGCGATCTTAGTGACCGACGGCGTAGCGACCGATCAGGCGGCGGTCCAGCCTGCAGTCGACTACGTACACGGACTTAACATCACGACCTACTCGATAGGTGTCACTGACAGCACAATGGACAAAGTGAAGCTGCTTTCGTCGAATCCACAACAAGTAATACATACTGGTCAAAATTCAACGATAAAAGTTTTTTCCTCCAACTACTTTCTCAAGACAATGTCTTTAGGCCTGTTGATAAACAGGGGCGTAGCTAGGAATTTTATCTGAGTGGGTATAATGTGATTTGAGAGATATAAATCTAAAACACTTTGAAAATCTTAAAAAAACACATTAAAAATGTTAAGGTAATCTGATTTTAGGGGCTATATATACCGATATACCCCGGTCGCTACGCCTCTGTTGCTAAACTGTAAATCCTCCTGATTCCAGTGACATCAGCCAATTTTCTCTATCACGTGTAGAAGAGATGTTATACCAATTTTATTCATCAACCGGTCATTCACTTGTAACTCAATGTAAAATGGACGAGTATACGATCTGGTTTGCCGGCGATTACATTCGTATTACCAAGGCTGATAATGCGCTAAGCAAGCAAGTAAGTAAAATCTGGTGAGTTCTATAGCGCTTTCGGTAGCAGGTACCGTACTAGCTGCTTATTCATAAGCAGTATTATTTGCAAGTGTTAAGCGTTCAGACACAGCATGCTTATAGCCTCATTCATTCTACGTGGGGAGAAGCAGAGAGGCATATGCCTCTCTCTCTCTCTCTCTGGACAACCCAACAATTTACTTGCTAGCTTGTCATCATGGCGATAAGCTAAAAGCGAGTGTTCCATCTTCATCCGTTTCAAAAATTTTAATTGTATGCATAATTCCATATGAAACTGGCGGCGCAAGATATATGCTAGATGAAATATAACGTGCCTTCAAACTGAAATTCTGGATCCGCCTATTGCATTAATATACATAAAATTGACTATTTACTTTAGATTTTGTTAAAATAACTGTATGCTGCATTTCTTTAGATTGGCGTCAATTATTACATCGTCCCACGGTATACCGACCTGGTGTAGATGCTCTTGACTGCGGAGACGGATATCTGCCGTGGTATCTCCACTACAGAAACTTCAATTTGAATCAACTAAAATGAGATTACGACTCAGATACAAGCTTCTTTAAGTTGGGTTGGCTGGTTATTTAATTTCTTTGCATTCGCTGACAGGTGTCAGTTTTACTCGGTTTTCTTTTTTCTAGTTTAAAGCCAATGCAATTATTTGAATGGCGTTACGTGATGACTAACAAATTATCGTAGCATGATACAATTGGTTTACTTTGTCTGCGTAGAATTATGTCAATTATGTCAATGCTTAGGCTAAATGTCACTACTGTAAATCCTCGAGTTTAAGGAGAGTCTATTGCTTTTTAATATTATTATATAGCTACCATTTTAAAAATTACATGCACAAATAAAATGTGATTACCCAATATTCCGCAAATATTGGTCAAACTGTTTTGACTCTGCTGAGGAAATTCTAACTATTTTTAGTCCTGATATTATATTGAATGATTGATGCATAGAACAGTGTTGTTTTGTTAATTATCTAGTTAACAATCTAAATCATTGGTCGTGTTAAGGCTTTCTAATCATGCAAGAGGTGGCCACCCAGGCTATATGTTTGTCTTTGTCCTCTCCATAACTAATTATGATTACGGCGAATTTTAACACCCAAGAGTGGGTGTTAAAATTCGCATATTCATATTCTCATATTCATATGAGATGATTCTCATATCATTCTCATATTCTCACAAACTACTCATATTCTGATATTTGAATGCACATTATCTAATCGTCTTTTAATGGTGTCGCAAAAAGAAACAACTCCCCCTTTCCGGAAATCCTGGCTACGCCACTGCACATAGACACTCATTAGGCTATATTTTATTCTTCAACTTCTGAGATATGGCCACATTCGATTCTTGCATTTGAGCAGGCTATTTTACATATCCTCGTTCGTGCCGCAATGAAATCGGAAAAATAAAGCCTTACGCAGCGGGTTCATGCCCCCCCCCCCTTTAGCGCCCCCAGTGGCTTTCACACAGGCAGTAATGCATACTAAGCCACTGTCAATCATGCTAAGTGTTGTTGCCTGGAGAGATTTGATGCCTTGGCTTTGCATGGTCATATGTCACGTGCACAGGCTTAGCTACTCTGTTTTGGATCTATTACCAAAGCAATTTATAGGAGATACACAGCTGAAATACTACTAGAAAATCGAAATTATGAGTGCTCAGATATGACAGCGTAACATGCCTAATTGTAATATTCTTAAATGATTGAGACATTTTAAAAGACATATTACTATCCGTGTTCAGCGCGAAAAAATCTATATGGTTAACCAAACATTGTAGATTGAATGGAAACTCCGCTACAATTCATTGTACAGCGTTTGATTGTTAATTAATCAGATTGGGCAGGGTGCTGCAACTGTGACTGAGAGCAGCAATGTCCAGGGCCCGTATTTAGCCTAATGCGCTATTTAGTGTCGTACGGGGCGCTTTCTAAGTTTCGTTAGTGTTAGAAAAGAAAATGTTTCTAATGTCGTGGATTTCGCACAAAATGAAGAAATTGTATTCCTTTAATATTTTATTTTTACTTTAATTAAATGTTGTTAAGTCTATGATTCTGTTTGTTATTTCACAGTTTCAGTACCACACCTGAACAGGATCAGATATTTGCATTCGTTTGCATTTTGTAACAAAATCAATGTCATTTTATAGAATTCTTTCATAGGACAACACTACAAACGGCTATTACATTTGAAGGTTTATTCACACCGGTAAATGACATGTATAGCTTAAAGTCGTTAAATATGCATTTCAAAAGAAACAAAGTTATAAATATCACACCGGATATCACACCTTAGAACAACTATGCACAATGCTTCAGTCAGCTCACATTTTCAGCCACGGTGTCATAAGTAAGCAAGCAAACTTGGTGGCTAAAGTAGTCTACTGATGCTCGTTGATGAGATGAATAGGCAGAAAATGGTTCTCACATGTCTACGTTTATTTCAACTGCTGCAGCTGATATCTTTGCTAAAGTACAAAGCGGAGGCGGCCAATGTAACAGGTATTGCAGTCTGCATCTACCATAAATATGGCCATTTAAATAGAAAATTGCTATCTTAATGGATAGCCAGTGATAGTCTTAATTTAGATGAGCACATTGTACCTTATCCAATGTTCTCGCATATGTGAGTTCTATAGAACATTAGAGTCTGATGTTTATCATGATTTCTAAGACGGAATTATCTGAAACTCATATAAGTTTTATTGGTTGATCGGTGTTCCAAGGGGGTAATTGCTGGGTTGAAACTTCAGTGGAAACCACTGAAGCAGCCACTGGGAGGGCCTTATTCTCGTTGGGACCAGTCGTAAAATTTACCCAAAGAGCCGTTGAGAATATTATTGGGAGGACCAGTGTTAGCCGGATGATCGTGATCGAAGAGAATACATGAGTGGATGTGTGAAGAACGTCTTGGCGAAGTTTTTGGCTCTTTGGAAACTTTCCAACGAAATTGTCATATTCTGAAATTCTGCCTACGGCACTGGTGGTAACAGACTGTCCAGTGTCCCATCTCCATGTCGTTGCTAAGGTTTAGGTACAAAACTAATCGAGTTGACTAAAGCGATCACTTGTTCGATGGAAAGAAATGCGAAGCGAGAGAATGATTGGTTCTGACTCCATGAGCGATCTCTGCATAAATTGTTACCTTTCCAGTTGGATCTTTGCTACTCGAACCTTTACCTTCGCCTTTTATCTCAATTAAATTATGACGTCAAAACTGAAATCACCTCATAATACGTGTCATTGTATCATTAGCATTGCCACTTAGACAATGATGGACGCATGGTGTATTTGATATGTTGACAGGTCCTAATCATCACCGCCACCATCATCAACACCATGATCATCATCAGCATCATCATCATCATCATCGTCATCGTCATCATCATCACCATCATCAGCAGCAGCATCATCATCATCATCATCATCATCATCATCGTCGTCGTCGTCGTCGTTGTCGTCGAAATAATCATTGAACTCCTATAATGCCATTTTAGTCCATTTTCGAATCCAATAAGCCAGTAGGTTTGCGCAGCATTATAAAATATCGGTAGCATAATAATTTTAATTAATTAAATGATTAGATTGCCAATGGACCCAATCTGAGGGAAAGTTCGTTTTCGGAGGAACGCCCTCTAATGCTACCAACATTTCCGATTGTCAGTCGAACTGTGTGAGGTCCAATGGATGTCAAAGTGTCAATTGGGAATTCGATCAACCGAATGGAAAGCAATGTTCTCTCGTATTTCGTTTAACTAGAAATGAAGACCTGCTAACCGCAGAAGGAAGAAGCGTCTCTCACTTTGCCCTGCGATGCAGAGGTAGACTTATATATATATATATATATATATATATATATATATATATATATATATATATATATATATATATATATACTACTGCTATTACTATTACTATTGGAATTACTAGCCTACTACTACTATTACTTATACTAATACTAATACTGTTATGATTATTATTACTGCTAATACTGCTACTGCTACTACCATTTGTCTACTACTACTAGGCTACTACTACTACTACTACTACTACTACTACTACTACTACTACTACTACTACTACTACTACTACTACTACTACTACTACTACTAATAATAATAATAATAATAAATACCACTACTATTGCTGTATTATTATTATTTTCATCGTCATCATCATAGTCATCACCACCATAACAGTTATGACTATATTAGTTATGGCATACCTATTGTACAATATAGCTAATGTATTTGAGAATCGCTCTTTGATAAAGATTGTTCCTGGGCATTTACTTGGAAAGTAAACATTCTCGGTGGAATAGAGATAAGCGCAGCAAATGTGACCGAGTGCCAAGCGGCATGTCTGAAATATCCCGGATGTGTGGGTATTGACTGGAACTGGGATCAACCTCAACCCAAAAAGTGCTATTTTCTGGGAAAACAGACTGGCAAGCAAATGTCAACGACAAACGTCTCCCATTATGACCTCTTTTGCACCGGTGAGTCCTCGCGTCTCAAAACGTCGAGAAAGTATTGATATAATAATTAATCTGATTTCTTTAAAAGGACAGAAAAACTTTTATCTCAATACTATTTTAAGCTCAGTCTTTGTATTTCAGATATTCCAGACGCAATTTTATTGACCCTTGGTAAACGTAATTCAAGTTATGTATGTGGATATAGAATCGGAATAATAATAATTCTCGGCGATAAAGCTTCTGTGCTGTCATTATTGATGATTCCGTTAGGCATTATGTCTACGTATTCAACTCAAAGCAAACTTGTACATTTGAATTAAGAAAGTAAAGTAAAGTAAAATATCGTGGATTTCTATAGCGCCTTGGAAGCAGCACAACAGTAGCTGCTTATTCTTAGGCGCTCAGCATTTCTTAAAATAGCTATGGGGAAGGTATATGATCAGCTAGGCAATAGTCAACATCCAAAGGGCAGTGAGGCTAAGACACTGTACAGTGTACACGCTATAGTGCATTTGACTTAAGTTTGCATACTAAATACCACACGGCAGTCTCTCTCATGATAATATGGTTAAAAGGTAAAGGTAGCCCCGTACTCGAAGGAGCGTATGGTTTCCGGTGCTGATCTCCGAGACTAGGCGAGCAGCGACGCAGGTGGCTTACGCCATCAATCTAGAGTATGTTGTCATTACTTTCTCTAGACCTGCGTTTTACCTTCGCAGCTTAGCTTACAAATTAAGATTAGGTAAGAAAAAAAATTAGTCGAACTTAACAATTTTGCAATACTTTTGTAACTTTAATGTTAAATTTGTACCTCCCATCTGAATACGGTTATGTTCAAGAACTTGCATTGTGAACAAATTTGCAGATTTGATTTGTCCAAAGAACTGGACCTGGCGTCCAGATATGGGAGTCTGCTATTACGTCAGCGGCGAAGATGACAACTATAGCAGCGCCAAACAGAAATGCAAATCTATGTCAGCTAATCTCGCAAAGCTCAATACTTTTGACGACTTGAGATTTTTCGGAACGATAATTAGCGCAACCAGGTAACACAGGTCAAAATGTATTGCATAAACATAAGAAGGCGAATTAGTTTTGGTAAAACAGTTGAAACGCACAATCTTACTTGTCCAATTTTCGATTTAGGCCTATTATGGCACGCAAATTTAAATTTTAAATTTTAGACAAAATAAACAAATTCTAAATTGCAATTATCATCACTTAAAGTCTTAAACCCTTTTGAAAACAGGCAAGAAAACTGAAATTTCTAATAGCTTAACATACGCAATGATTTGAATTGCTCGTTTTCAGAAAGATTTGTGTTGACGAAAGAAATTGTCCGACATTTTGGGTTAATGCTGTTGGAATGGCCCAAAATCAGTATGGAGATAGCTCAATGAATTCGCAAATGGAGTCCGGTAACGCCTGTGGCTATGCGTTTAGTAGCGGCCTTATGGAAAAAGCCGATTGGGATCTGGAGAACTGCATTATGTCGATGAAATACATCTGCAGCATAAGTGGGTTACGATAATTCCAAATAAAAATCAATGCATATAAAAGTCTGTCATAAATCAATCCAGATAGGCTTGCTTATTGACACCATCTGACTTCCTTCAATAATTAATAAATATACAGCTTAGGTCAGTGCTTCCCAAACTATTTGCAGCTAAGGCACAATATACAAGAAACATACAGTCAACGGCACACTGCATCCGAAATGCACACAGTTAATTTTTAAAGGATGCATTGTATAGGCCTACTAGTCCTATATAGTATACTCTAGTCTAGTATACAGCATAGGCTAGTATTATATTGGCTACCGTTCTTCATAAGTACATATTTTCTCTGCAATCTGTATCACTACCGCATGCTTAACTCAATTGAATAGATATATTTCAACTTATAATTGACAATTAATACAGCACCATTATTATTTTACTATTTTTCAATATTTTGCCACGGCACACTTCTACCGTTTACTGCGGCACAGTTGTGTGCCGAGGCACACAGGTTGGGAAGCACCGTCTTGGGCCTACGATTGACAAACACTACTTGGACATAATGCATGTAGTTCGTTACACAATTAACGAAATCCTTCAAGCAATTATTAATTATCAGCAGTTAGCCACCAAAAATAAGCTTGCGTCGAACTGACGGCTTCGAAACTATAAGCTTAGGCTATATACCCAGCAGAATTCAATTGATTGTATAGAATATAGGCCTAAATAAAATATTAGTCCAATGAATCATCTACATAGCCCTATGTAAATGCAATCATTCAATTTATATAACGCTTCGTATAAATAGATTAGTTTAGGGAAACCCAGCCCTGTGGAACTCGTGCCAAGCGATGTTATTAATGCGAAGTCCGTCGGCAGTTTTGAGAAGCTCCTAAAGACACACTTATTTAACATCTCTTATAAGTGACTCCTTTGTAAAGCGCTCTTGACCTTAGCTCCAGTTATGTTACTGCGCTATATAAATTGTCGTAGATAATAATAATAATAATAATAATCATTATGAACTGATAGGCAACATTATTTTAATTTTTACTTCGCCTCCGCGGTTGGCATCCAATGACAGAGATAAGCTACACTTGCCAATACTGAACGAAGGTTGACGGCTCACGCAAAGCAGAGTTGACTGCGCTATTCCAATATTTTACTACTGGACCACTGCAATTCTCTCTTTGCGGCAAGCTATAACTCCTCCTTCAAGAATTCTGCCGCTACACCGCGTCCCCAAAATATATGTGATAGGCTATATGTTTTTTTTAAATATGAAATGCTGAAATACTTTAAATGCTGTAATGCTCTTAAGTTGAACGCATCGTTTCTTGTCTAGCTTTAGATTGTCCGGCAGGATTTCATCGCAGGTCCTGGTCCGACAACTGCTACAAAGTCATTCCGGAGACGATGACCTGGTCGGATGCATGGACCGCTTGTCGGAACACACTTTACGGCTCTCGTCTAACCATGTTGCTCAATGCTTTTGACTATTTTACCGCCTCAGCGATTGCCGAACAGAATTCTTTGAGTAAATCAGAATCAATTCTACACATTTAAGGAAATTGTAATTTGAAACTTTAGCAAAATAGGATTTTATGACCCATAATATGAATCTCAACATAACTCGCACATGGTCTCAGTCTTTATTACTCGCTAAGCATCAACTGCTCTTCAACAAAAGTTATTTATACACTTATATGATATCTGGGTGCAATGTATTTTTATGTGTTAAAACATACAAATATTGAAGTCACATAATAACGATACCGTTACATAATGATACTTTTCAGCTAATGGCACAGTATGCGATATTGGAACTGACCATCAATCTTCATATTGGATCGGTGCTCAGACGAGGGATCCGAACAACTGCAGCTCCCCAATCGTTTGGAAACCAAATTATGTGGACACGCTGCCTTTAAATCTTTCATTGTTTACCTATTGGATATCCGGACAACCGGACTGCAATCACGGCATAGAGAACTGTGTCCAAATGTCTCATAAGAATAAATACCTGTGGAGCGACGAAGTGTGCAACTGGAATGCGTGTCCTCTTTGCCAGAGACCTTTCAGCGTTAATTGAAAGGAATCGTTTAAAATGTCGTATCTTCATTTATAATGCTGTACTGACACATAACTTGCAATTCAGAATGTATGAACTTGATATTGAAAATGGTGAAAATGAATTTGATCATGCATTGAAATCAGACTGTGTTTAGTCTTTGATTGCAATCATATAGGATTGGGCAAGTCCCAATGTGCCTCTGAAATTTGGTTACGTATAATGGAAAACAACCATTATTCATGCAACCACAAAATGACGTATGCCATTCGTGATATGATTAGAATTAGACACCTTGTTTCCAGGGGCGTAGCGACGGGGTTTATAAGTATATTTACCCCACAAAATCAGACTATCTTAAAAGTTTTAATGTGTTTTTCAAGATTTTTAAATGTTTAAAGATTTATACCCCCCCAAATTACGCTATATCCCTAAATCAAATACTTGGCTACGCCCCGCTTGTTTCCTCTGCCTTACCTATGTCCTTGCAGATGCTCTGGTATCCTGATACTAAGCGCCTAAGAATAAGCAGCAACTGATGAACTGCATTGGCACTGTGGAGTGGTGGCAGGATTCTTGCAATGCAACCGGAGAGTAGCGGGTTCGAACCTTTCCATAGCCACAGTGCAGCGACCGTGGACAAGTTATCTCTTAATTGCTTGGAACTTACGAATCTTCACTTTGTGAACGATCTAACGTGCACTAACAAACATGTAGTATAATATAATACGCTAGTAATGCGGTGAAACGGCAATAATACGGCATTGATGCGATAAGTTAGAAGAGTGGTAACAGCGCTGGACAGTGGAACAGAAGATCGCGGGTTCAATTCCCGCAGGAGCTCTAGGGTCGACTCAGCCTTACTCGCTAGAGGGCGGTGGTAAACTGAGGAGCAGCGTTAAGCCGTGAGGAAAACGTGGATCTCGGGAAAGTAATGGCAACCTACCACAGATTAATGGATTATACCACCTACGTCGCTGATTGCCCAGGTCGTAGATAAGCGCCGGAACCCAACGCAGGGACTCGAGTACGAGACCTACCATTTTATTACTAATGCGGTAATACGGCAATAGTACGACATTAATGCGGTACTAAAACCAAGCGCTATATAAATGTACAATATGTCAATATTTCACAACTTACTTACATACTCTGTCGTTTAGACTACTGAAAATCTCTTTTCGATATCTTTAGGCTTCTTTTGCGATTCTTGAGGTAGGCCTATTCACAGATTTCTGGCTTAAGTTATAACTTCTTCTTCATCTTCATCTTCATCATCATCATCATCTTCTTCTTCTTCTTCAGGTGCTCTGTCCAAAGACAGGTTCCGTGCTCCATCGTCGCCAATCCTCTCTATCTTGAGCTTTTATCTTCAGGACTGAATACTTGTTTTTTCCGTAGTGTCGAACATCCACTCCAGCATCGATGTCCTTGGTCGCCCTTTCTGCGGTTTCCCATTTATCTTTCCTTCTAGTAGGGCTACTTTTCTTAGTAGGTTTGATTCTTCTCTCAGGACATGGCCTATCCACTTCTTTTGTCTTGTACGAATAGTGTTAATTAGGTTATTAAGTTATCACTAAGACAATGAAATACGATCACCTTTAGCCTTCCTAACCGACACTCAAATCACATCGTTGGTTACCGACTTAACAACCAATTGACATATTAAACAGGTGCATGATCGTCCGAAAGTGCTACATTTCATGCATTCATCGTATTAAATCAAAGAGAGACAGAGAGAGACAGAGAGACAGAGAGACGGGCAGAGAGAGAGCTGGATTGACAATACTGTAATCGCGCACTTCTCAAACTAATATTACTGTAAATGAAGATGGTATAAACAAATTACATAGATCAAGTGAACTAAAGCTAAAGATCTACTGAGTGAGCACTTGACTTGAGAACTCAATATCAGGTGGACAGAACAAAAGTTGAAAAATGACCGTTAGTAAAGACATGGCTGGACAGAAAACACAAATATAGTCCCGAGCGAGAGTGACTTTAGAGGAAATGTCATCAAAGCAGATATAACGTGATTGACGGAGCTGGAAAACAGAAGGAAGGAAGTCTGTGGCGTGCAGAGAGTGGTTAGCGTCCGGAGCCAGGTCGATAAAAAGTGGCATACGAACAAAAAAGGTCGCCGTGTCAATTTTGGCGCTCCATCTGATCGTCGCCCGCCCCACCGCTCCCTCCCCACGACATTGATGGAAGTTCTTTGTCACATGATAACACCAAAAAGCAGGCCAGATTTTTTAATTCAACGAAAATTGCGTGCCCCCACTCCTAAATTACAGAGAATTCTTATGACGGGCGCCCGGTAAATTATGCAATTTAAAAAAAATTAAATACCTGATATTTTAATTTTGAATTTATTACCCAAATAACTCCGGGTCTGTACTTTATCTGTAATTATTTTTATTGATTTAGCGCTTTGAGGCGTCTGATGAGCGCATGACGGCAATGTCTACTACTTGTTCGAACACATTGGAACGACTGCTGGAAACAGTGTTGAAGTTGTGAAATTTGAGCTGGGGGGAGTTGAACACTGAAATTCAATGCATGACAGAAACTGCATGTACCAGATATGCGATTTTTGGGAGGGTTGCAAAGCTAGATGGGGGGGGGTCAACACCCTCAACCCCCCGGCAACTCCAACCCTGGCTGAAAACACCGTGCCACCTTTTTTGACAACGTACGCGCGACCGTTTGAAGGGAAGAGAGTTTGGCGAAACTAAGATGACTGTTTCGGGAATGTCGGGCGAGCCTGCGATTTCTGGTGAATTACAATCGGAATCTGAAAAATCAGACTAACTTATTTTGTATTTGACTATCAGGAGAACTGATTTCATACCAAATACATTGCTAAAATTGCGTTATAGAAGTTTTTAGTTGGTTCATTAGACTTGTATTGATTCTTAGAACAAACGATTAAACGGCAAAACATTAAAGCAAAATAAGGACCATTTCAAATGAAATCTTAATGCTATGGCGCAGAAACGCAAATCAATCATTCAAATGTTTTTCATTTGAGCATCATTAAGAGTAAAGAAATTCTTAAAATGAACTGCTTTTGAAAACTGAAAGTTTTCGAAACACATACATACATTAGAAACCTTCAAAATGGTCTGGTCATCTACAACAAAGACAATTCTCTAAGACATGTTTTTATCATGGATTTCATTGCTCTATAACGTTGAATAGGCAGCAGACTTTTTGATGCCTTATAACTTTTGCCGACACGTGTGATATTTCCTTCATATACTTGACATTGTTTTTCCAGTTTGTCAATTTCTTCCGCGAATTCGTTTAGCTGTTTGTCAATGTCCTCAGAGGATAGACCTTTAAACAAAAAGTTTGCATTTAACAAAAAGATAGGTGACAATAAATAAACGATTGCTCGAATAGAAGCTTAAATGAGGCCGAAATTTGAAACTTTAAAAGTTTATTATCAGGAGTATGAGCCATTTGTTCTGAATGACGTACAGTGGTGTAGCCTATGTACTTTTTCGCCAAAGACATCAGCCAACAATGGTAAGTAGAGCGGCTTCTAGTTTATCGTATATAGGCAGGTAGAAAGCCAGGAGAAGTAAATAAGTTCATTCTAATAGTATACGAATATAATACTTTATCCACGCACTGTGATCTGCAATCATACAACCGCATTATTGCGACCATCGACAATATTATTGTTAAACTATTACCATTGTGATTGCGAGATAACGAAGGATATGAATAGGCTGACAAATCTACTGTTTCTAAGCAAAGCTTTTTCAAAATACCAACTAAATCAATAAAATGTTCTCTGATTGTGATAATGACAGTTCGCATGCATGTTGACTTACTGGCGTACAATTCCGTCTGTTTTCGTAGTGCCTCGGCTGTTTCTGCAAATCTCTTGGAAATTCCAAGTAGACCTCTGGGTGGGCAACTTTGACCGCCTACTTTTTCTTCACCATCTTTATTGTTGAAATCAAAAACTTGAGCAACTGCGAAATCACTAAATTGATCAACAGCTGATTTTATCATAATCTTCAGTTTCCCATATCTAACGAGTGGAGATGCATGTTTATGTCGAATATACTCCTCTTTCAAATTAGAGAGGATAGAACTTAGGGTAGAGACTTGTATGCGCCTTTGCTCCAGCTGCCTTAGTTGTTCCTTGTGTTTATGAACCTTGTCCTCGGGTGCCATTGTCACTTGAACGAACAACACCAACTGAGTTTGACAAGGATATGAACGTTTATAAATAATCCTGTAATTAATTGATCAGTCAAAAGAGGGTGCATACGAGTACATTCGTGACGAAATAAATCATTGAGAAAATTATTCTATTAAGTTGTAACATCTAAATATATAATCATTGTCTATTCAGTTGAATCCATCGACATACATAAAAATATGTAGCTGTTCCTATATGGCATGTGAAGGACGTTGCAAGAAAAAATAGCGGACTATTATTTAAAATATGACTGCGCAAAAAAGTTTCATAAGTAAGTGAAATCTCGTGGATTTATATATAGGCTTTGAAAAGTAGTTCAACAGTCGATGCTTGTTCTTAGGCGCTCAGCCTTTCTTGAAATAGCTATGGGAAAGGTGAATGATCAGCCAGGCAATGGTCATTATATCCGAAGGGCAGTTAGGCTATAGGTTGTTATAGCTATGGAGGAATTGATTTTAGAAAAAGGAGCGATTTAAGCTTAGACCTGAAGACATTGAGATTGCGCAGTAATTATGGGAAATGAGGATTCAGATTCTATTGGTTGACATAGTCTAAAGCTGAGGAGGGAAGCAGGGGTTCGAGGTCCACCGTTCAGATGCGCATATATACAGTAAAGACGCGGTTGCAGATTTTCAAGGCTGACTGATTCAGCGGGAGAGAAAGAGATGAGGTGACGATCGTGTGGTTTGTATAGGCTGAGGTGTTAATAGTGCTCTAAGGTAGACGGGTTTTGATGACTGAAGTGAGCCATATGTAAATGGTTTTACCTTACATTAGTATACGTTATTTTAAGCCAGTGTGATGAGTCTACAGTTGTATGGACGAAATATGGCAGAACTTAGATTATTTAGTAACAACGCGAGCCACTGCATTATATTTTTTGTAATTTATGTAATCTATTGTCGAAGGCTTTGGGAAATTTATAGTAGAAGGAGTTACAGTAATCTAGTTTGTAGTGGACTACTGAAGTGCCGATTGTGGAGGAATTATGAATTATGCAAAATCTAGTGATGGATTTTCCACTTGATTCCTGATCATACTTATAATTGTGACTAAGTTAATATGACATTATAGATTAACCAATCATCAGAATCTTAGAATCCCTTAGGTTAATCTGTTTTTCCTGTAGTCTAAGCCTACATGAATGTCGGACATGGACAAGAAGACTCGATGGACCTGTTTAAAATATTTAGTAGTTATAGTTTAGCTATGTGCAGACTTTAGAGCTGAAGTCAAACAACAAAACGATTTACCAAAGGAACATTATCACTGCAGGACGCGTCTTTTTTCTGCAAACAAACAGAAGGTTATGCATAGGGTTTAGGGTTAGGGGGTTAGGGTTATGGTTAGGGTTAGGGTTAACTAATCCTAACCTTAACCCTGACACTAACCCTAACTCTAACCCTAAGCCTAACCCTAACCCATAAAGTTGTCTTTGCTTTAGAAATATTCACATTAAGAGCGTCACGCGGTTCATAAATATTCATATAACCTTCTGCTTGTTTGCAGAAAAAAGACGCCTGCAGGACGCCATTACAATGGTTTTATGTTTGATTATGTTTGCTACTTTATTGATAACGTCAGATGATGCCATGCGTATTTCTTTTATGTTTTCAGTAAGTAAAATGCACGCAGTCGCATATGACTGTCTGAGAAACTGAACGCGATATACAAGTTACACTAATACAATTTACTCAATAATATTTTTTCTATTACTGCATTGCTAATTTGCTATTGCAGTGATAAATGAAAATACCATGTTTTACGGGTAAAAACGGGTGTACCCGTAGCCGTAGCGCTGTACCCGTACCCGACCCGTACCCGTAAAATGTGTACCCTACCTATACACGTACCCGCGGATACGGGTACGGGTAGGGTATACCCGCGGGTACCGGTATACCCGCTAGGGTGGGTCGAAAATTATATTTTTTGAAGTTGCAAAGCTGTAACATGTGTAGAAAGTTGCTCCTGGATATAATGATTCTGAAAAAGCATTAATTTTTTCCAATCGGACAATGTTTTCCACTCCCAACTTTCACTTGAATAAGTAGCACCCTTTCGTAAAAGCTAGAGATTTTATTAAATATTTAAATTTAGAATACTTTAAAACAAGTAAATATTTTGCAAATCATACTCATTTAACTTATATTTCCATGACTAAAATGTACTGTCACATGTCGAGTAAACTCAGCGGTGCAGCCATTACTGGGACTGGGGGTTGGTCCTTTAAACATACCACATGTGGCTACAACTATGAGAAAACTGAGAAAACTTTTAGAAGGTATGGGAAAGAAAATTTTCAAAATTTTCCCTTGAGAAACTGAAAAAGCACAACACATAGTCATAATAGGCATATATATTTAGAATGCCAACAAAGCAGAATGTTACTTTTCTTAAGTCATTGATTTATACGAGTCACATGAAATGATTTATACGAGTCTCATGAAAAGATTTATACGAGTCACATGAAATGATTTATACGAGTCACATGAAATGATTTATACGAGTCACATGAAATCAGCTTTGCTATCAATCCTAGGCAATTCCAGTTGCGAAACTTTGCATTGTAATAATTATCATGCCACGTCTCGCTTTGTGGCCGTAAACTGTTGAACTGGCTGCAGTTATATATTTGATTGCTTTTTCTACAGCTTGTGCATGGCACAATATATGAGGCAGTATACTTGGTTTGTCAGAAGTAAGCTGCTCATAAGCTGGATATCTGGACTTGTATCACGATCTTCTTGTACTGCTAAGCATGACTTTAGGAAATACAGCTGATCCCAATTTAGGTCTCTTTCTAATAGTTTCATCAATATTCAAAACCTTTCCTGAAATGGGTAAGAAGTTAGTTATAGGCAGGTCTTTTGGATCACAGTAAAGAACAGATGCAATTTTACCTGAAGACGACGAAGGACCTGTAGTAGTTCCGCCATCTAGTGTTGCAAAGTACTTTCTAAAAGAAAGTTCATTAAAATGCAGCATGCACACAAGCCACTGCAAGAGCTTTCCTAAACTCTTTTCCAACCTTCTGATGATTCCATTAAGTTTTCCAGTATTATTATTTGTACCATCGCATACTAAAGCCGAAAGGCTTTCTATTGAATCTGTATCATTTATAACATACAGAATCTCATTAGCAGCATCTTCTGATTTACTACAGCTAGGTACAACATGATGTATACAGTTATCTCCTGGAAAAGATACAATGAAATAGTGTTCTTCCTTTATAGTCCTTCATGACCCTGAAGCATTTGCCCACGTAACATTCTGCTTTCCATCAAATCCAATACAGTGTAGTTTATGTTTCTCATCATCATGCTCAACATTAACATTCTGTGGCGACCATGTGCCACAGATAGCATTATTATTATTATTATTATTATTATTATTATTATTATTATTATTATTATTATTATTATTATTATTATTATTATTAATGATTGCTTAACTGTATAAACTTGTTAGTTAATAATTTAATCTAATTAATTAGCGTTATAATAATGTAATTTTGTACTAATTTTAATTAATTAATAAAGTTTTAATTCATGTAAAACGGACAGAGCACGCGCTAGGCTAAGACGCTAAGGCTTCGGTAAAATTATTAGAATCGCCACGGCCGCCCTATGACCGAGAGATAAGTTGTATAAACCGGCAACGATTTATGGTTCCCTAGCCTTCGGTCTTTTTAGCAAGTAGAGAGTTTGACCGCTGAAAGATCGTCGCCTGTTTGACAGAGGCTGCGCGGAGACGGCGGCTGGCTGGCTGCTGACGAAGGGAACAGGCGGTTGGAGCGATGGAAAGAAGGAGAGAGAACGCAGCGGTCGGCCGGCTGTGTAGTCGATGCGTACGCCTGAACACCGACGCCCGGGCTACCAGGGGTGGTTAGCGAAGGGCTGGGCCGGTAGACGGGGTCGCTTATCACCGATAACGACGACACCATTGCCTAGGTCTCCCTGCCCTGACGGCATCTAAGCGGACGTGGCCCTACAGCTTGAAATTCCGCCTAAAGAGCGGCGCCCGGGGAACAAGGTCCTGACGGCGATGCGCGTCGCCGGCGGCGAGGCGCCCTTCGCCGCTGCCGACGACGCTAGGGGGGTGGGTCCGAAGTTGAGCTTCCTGACGGACAGAACGCGTAGGTAGGGACATTTGAGGGCGAGCGCCCTCAAGGGCTGGTTCTAAAAATCGAAAATCTCCGGAATATGGGAATTTATGTAGCCCGCGTCGGTAGGCGGACGCAGGCGGCTGTTGAATTAAAGTCCGCTTGAGACGCGCACCCATCTGGCAGGAGCGATTGCCGCGTTGCTCAGCCGTAGACGAAGCCCCCTGATCACCGCTAAGGAAATCGTTCTTAAGCAAGTCCCTACTTTTTCATGTTGACGGCAACTAAGCGAAAATACAGACTACAGACGAAAAATCCGCCTAAGTGTCCGTCAAAAAGTTTCAAAACTCTAAAAATTTCAGTCATGTATATGCGATCGTCTTTTCGTGGTGTGCTCGCTTATACTGTGAAGCGATAGAGTAAAGAAAGCACAGCGATTGAAAGCGAGTATTTGGAGCCCGTTTAAAGTGCTAAAGCTTATCGTTTCATATTGACGTATCAAAGGCTATTGATTGCATTTCCGTTGACGCTAGTTATTGTGGCTGTCCGGACTGCGTCTAGCTACCGCGTCTTTGTCCGTGTTACCAGTGTTGCCACTGTAGCCATTGTTGTCATTGTTGCTTGGTTTATTAATAAATAAATAAATAAAAATAAACCAATAAAGGCAAGTTGTGTTCGTGTCTTTGAAAGTCGCTGTGACGCCGGAGTCTCAGCGCACTGTCCGTGAAGGTGAGCCTTGGCTGTGATGAACCTCGCCTACCCGAGGTCACGTTAGTGCCCAGGAGGTCAATTCTGAGCCAAGGGAGGAGACAGACGCCCGCCTGTCGTAAAGGCGCGGGGAGACAGTTTGAGTGAATCGACGGCCAGGAAAAGAGTGGACCGCCGTCCATTCAGGCACGGATAACCTCGGGTTTGGTGAAAGCGCTGAGGAAGCAAACAGACGCCGCTGCCCGTCTACAAGCGAGAGCAGAGATTACCCAGCGTGTGAGGAAGCCAAGAGACAACGCCGCCTGTCTATAAGAGAGCGGAAGACGGCTAGATTGTCGAGAATGAAGAGACGTGGGGCCAAGTCGAAGCCAGAGACCAGGAATACCTATCGTAATCGCTTAAGGCGCCGAGACCAAGCGGTGGCCAGCGATAAGAGGCATGAGTTAAAGGGTCTCTCGGACGAGGCCGGGGCCGGAACGGATAGAGAGTCAGAGGAGGAAAACGAGAACCCTACGTTGAGGAGCGGCCATCCTCAGTGTGCTGCCTGCCCGGCAGCCGCGGACACCTCCTCTGATGTCGGAGAGCCGGAAAGGGAAACTGACGCCGCCGATCAGGCAGAGTCGGCGGCTGATGGCGATCGGGAGACCGAGCGGGCGTTGGGGGCCGCCCGACCGCCGGCCGCGCTACGAGACCGCGAGCCGCCGGGGTCGCCACAATTCTTCCTAAAAAAACCTTTGGCGTTTCAACTTAGCCACTGTTGCTGAAGACAACATGTTAAGGTCTGTAATAACTGCATTAGCAATAAGGTATGCATCGTGGTCACTTATTTTGCAGCGATCAACTGATTTCCAGCCTTTTCCAGCCTTGAGGTTCCAACAGTATGCTTTAGAAACATGGACTCCTGACAGCAAGTCAACAAGTCTAAAAATTCCTCATTTTTGCTTGTCACTTTTTACGAAACGGTGTTGCGACTCTCAAAAACTAGTGACGACCTTTTTTGCTTGTCGCCGTTTCCCCCGCTGTTTATGATATCATCCGCGCCCAGGCCCCCCTTTAACTCGTCGGGCTCCTATGCATATGACATGTCGACCTCCTGTTTCTTATTCCTGTTAATAAATCATCTTCATCATCGGCCCGGGGCCTCTCTCGGGCTCCTCTCGGCGGCCCTGCTGCTGGTCCAAACACAAAGTGTTCTACAACGCTCACTTGTACAAATCGACGCCATGTTGGCTCATAAAGAAATAAAAAAATGATTTTTATAATTCAATGAAACCTAAAATATAGCAATAAAATGTCTATAGGTCTTAATGATAGCAAATAAATATATAAGTAAAACATATGAACATCACATGTTGCATTATGATAAACTAGGTGTTTACCCGTCAAAAATGACGGGGAAGATTGGCAGTTTTACCACCCGATTTTGCGCAAATGCAATAGCATTTTATGACGGGAGAGATTGGCTGTTTTACCACCCGATTTTGCGCAAATGCAATAGCATTTTGCGCAATTAATTGTCCTTAACTCGCCGCCTTTTCCTTCAACCGAGTTAACGCCCATTCGCATGAATTTTCTGAAACTTGATAGTCAAGGTAAGTGTACTGATTTGGCAGTGTCGAACGACATGCAGTGCTTGATTCTCTTGTTTGCTGTGCTGATTTTTCACGCCAAGCAACAGCCTGCTACTCATTCTCACTTGATTGTCGGAAAGTTCGTGAACGCTGGACATTTTTGTTTTGCACGGACGGTTAGAAGGAGGAATAAAAAAGCTAAACAATAGTGCAAACCTCATCTTTTTAGCTCTTATATAGCCTGAGATATAGCAAATTCAAAAAATTTAGGAAACTTTCTCAGAATTCAAAACTTTGGCGAAATTCACCGATAATACTTATGTTCAAACATTGGGGTTATCGGGTTAGAATTGATAGATCTTTGCCAAATGTCAACCCATTTTCAAACTTTTTGGTTTATTTTGTTCCTCCGACATCCCTTTACAACTTTGCCGCTGACCAAAGTGGGGTTACCGCTGAAAACAGTGGCGTAACGTGGGGGGGGGGGGCGGGGGGCACTTTGTTGACTGCCCCCCGGGCCCCGGACGGGGGGGCCCCAAAGAGGGGTCTAAGCTAGGGTTAGGTTAGGGTTAACCCTAACTTCTTAACCCTAACAACCCTAACCCTAGAAATGAACATGCTGACGACCTTTTTTTTGCTCATCAGCTCGAAGCTTTGGGGCCCCCATGGCAAAGATGCCCAGCGGGCCCCCAAAAGTCACGCTAGGCCACTGGCTGAAAATATTTTGCTAGAGGGCTTTAAAATATTTTGAAGGGAGAGGGTGATATTTTAGGCCGTAAAATGGACTCTACCCCAAATTTTTTTACACGGACGGTTAGAAAAAGAAATAAACAATCTAAAAATGGTGCAAACCTCATCTTTTTAGCTCCTACATAGCCTGAGATATAGCAAATTTAAAACGTTACAGCAATCATTTCTGGAGAACGCTTTTCCAAAAATTAAATCCCCAGTACGGTGACAGCGTCTGAAAATTTATTAATCCACACTTGAGGGGTAAAATTTAAAAAAATAGGGTTTGAGGTTAGGAAAGAGTAAATATATATAATAACGGGGGGCAGGGCATTGGGATAGGGAAGGGAGATTTGGAAGGAGGAAAGTGGGTTGTACGGGTTTTCGGAGCAGCGTTGTGCAGGTTTGGGAACGGGGTTTGTGGCGTAGGTTTGGGAACGGGGTTTGGGGTCGGTGGGGTAGGGCGGAGAGGTGATGGGTTGGGGCCGAGGCGATTGGAAAAGGGATGGTGAGAGGGAATGGGAACGGGTGTTTGGGGCCTGTGGGGTAGGCGGGGCGGGTATGGGTTGGGGCCTGGGGCGATTGGGAGACGTTTGGAGAGAGGGAAGGGGGTTGGGAGAGGGAATGGTGGTTGGGAAAGGGAAGGGTAACGGAGGTTTGGGGCCTGTGGGGTAGGGTGGGGCGGGTATGGGTTGGGGCCTGGGCGGGGATGTGTTGGGCCAGGGCGATTGGGAGAGGGAAGAGGGGTTGGGAGAGGGAATGGGAACAAGGGTTTGGGGTCTGTGGGGTAGTACGGGGCGGGTATGGTTTGGGGCCTGCGGCTAGGCGGGGATGTGTTGGGGCCGGTGCGATTGGGAGAGGGATGGGGAGAGGGAAGGGGATTGGGAGAGGGATGGGGAAAGGGAAGGAAAGGGGCTTTGGGGCCAGGGCAGGAATGGGTTGGGGCTTGGGCGATTGGGAGAGGGATGGGGTGAGGGAAGAAGGATGGGGGTTTAAGCTGCAATTAAGACGCTTCGTTAAACGCTCCGTTGATTATAATACAGTTTTGATTAAACAATATTTGGTTGTCAATGACAACAGCGTCTTGCAATACCTACCGTGTTGCCTTTGGGCCGTCCGTCCGTCCGTCATCGAGAATTATATATATATAGATAACAATGTATAAGAAAATTACAAATATTTAAACCAAAGTTGGGACCTCGTAACGACATCAAAATTTACTTTCTCTTGCATTTTAGCAATACATTGATATTAGAGCAACTTTTTATTCATGAAATTTTCGACCCACCCTAATACCCGCACATCTCTAGTTCTCTACTACATGTACAACAGCAAAGTGGAGATAACGACTTCAAAATTTTTTGTTTAGCCGAACAACGAACTGAAGTGCCATGCCGTAAAACATTTGGCGAACTAAATTTATTAGAATCACGTTTGCCGTGGATATCGGAGTCAATACCGGTTAAATTAGTCTGAAATTGAATGTGGTCCGTAGCGAATACTATCATGTTACCTGAGGATTGTTGATCAAATATGCGATGGTAATTAATTACCGCAGATTTATTTGGAGTCAATATTTTTCAAATTGGTGCAATTATTTAGTGAGCGTTTGTATTAGATAGTCATCACGTGGATCACTTTTGCTCACTGTAAAAATGAAGCTATCAAAGATTGCGGTGGCCTTATCTGGATCACGTGGGAAGATAAATCCAGTGTTGTTAACGAAACTTTTGATGGTCGCTTCTTTATGTGAATCACAATTCCCCAATGTCAAATCCAATAAATCAGACCGGTTTTCCGGTAGTGGTTATAGGGATAGGCAATAGAGAACAGGTACGCTTTGAATCTGAATAAAAATGTCATAAGACACTGAATGGAGCTGAGCAATGCTGGGAGTTAATAACTTATTATCGATCCAGCCACTGAAAATGCGCACTTACCAATAGTGATGCGAGGGTTAGGTATCTGCTGTCAAATTCTCACTTAAGCAGCAAATTCCATTATTACTCACTCCAAAGTAAATACGGATATATCGATATATGATACACATACGATTATTTGCCTTAAACAATAGGATTATTCCAAAAGAAACTTGACGTAAATATCGATGATTAGATAGCTAAACAATTCTAGCCTAAAACTATTCCTAGTAGCTAATAAAAAATTGCAGGTTTTGGACAAAACATTCACCTTAGGCAGTCGTATAAACGCAGTCTCTTGAAAACATAGATCTCCTCTCGACTTGGATAACAGAAAACTGACTATTCACTGTATTCAGTATTTCTTAGAAAGTTTCGTTCAAACAATCCAGCAATGGACTCAATGCAGAACGGCGCAGTAATGCGAAAGTACTTAACTACTACGAGAACCTTAAAGCTGTGATTCGCTACTTAATGTTCAAGTGATCTGTGTTAACGTGTCAAAGTCTTGCCTAATAGCGCTTTCACTATCACTTTATTTCACTGATAACCTCGTGTGTCAGGAATTAGCCGTGGTATTATAAAAATCGCTACAAAACGATGACCAATAGGTCCTAAATGAATGTCAAAGATTAAGGTAGAATATGATAATGAAATCTGAGAGTTTTCTTGCATTAATATCGTGATTTGTATCATATCAGACATAGACATGACCAACCAATAATCGAATTCTCACTATTAATCACTTGAACTTCGTTCCTTAAGCTACGATGTAATTTGGAACACTTAAAGCTGTGAGATGCTACTTAATGCTTACAGTAAGCAGTGTTGCTAACGAGACTTTTGAAAAGGTCTCGAGAGCAACATCAAGACTTTAAACCTTTGGTCTCCTCCAGACCGCCGGACACCTGTGCATTTGTTCCCCTGCTCCCCTATCGGCGGCCCTGCCCATACATCAGAACTGCCCACACATAACTTTGAAGAATTCTGAGCCGTGTTGTTTTAACGTGTTTCTTGGTGAGGATCTTTTTAAGTTGTGTTATGGCTGTCCGCCATTCCTATTCTGATTTCAATGTCTTTTTCACTCTTCCCATCGCTTGTTAAAATACCTCCTAGATATTTGAACTGTGTTACCTGTTTTATTTCTATCCTCTTATATTGTAGTCTACACCTAGGAATTTCTTAATTTTTTGTTAGTACCATACAGTACGTCTTTTTGTATTTATTTATTCTCAATCCTTTCTTTTCACTCTCTTCTGCCACTCTGTCTAATAACCTTTGTATTTTTCCTTCTATGTCTGTCATCATTGTGGTGTCATCTGCATATGGTAGGTTATTTATATTCCTTCCTCTTATCGTTATCCCTTCTAATTCTTATATTTTTTTTTCATTTTCTCTTCCCCATATTCGTTGTAAAAGTCTGGTGATAGCCCATACCCCTGCCTTGTCCCCTTTAAAATTTGTATCCATTTCCTATTTTTCCTTCAGCTCTTATCGCTGCTTCTTGATTCCAGTACAGTTTTTCAAATATCCTCATGTCCATACCATCCATCAAGGGCTCCAGTATCCAGGCATTTGAATAGTTCTTCATGTTTTACGCTATCAAATGTTTTCTCGTAATCTATGAAACATAATACAAATCCTTTTGCATCTTTATGCATCTTCCACTAGTCATCCTTAGTATAAATGTCGCCTTTTTACATCCGTTGCCTTCTTTTAACCCATATTGTTCTTCATATATTCTCTCCCTCATTTTAACTTTTGCCCTGTTCAAAAGTATTTCTAATAGGAGCTTCATTACATGGCTTATGAGGCTTATTTTTCTGTGTTCTTCGCATTCTATTGTTCCTGGTTTTTTTGGGTATTGCAATAAATATGGATCAACATAATTCTTTTGGTATTCTTCCTGTTTCATATATTTCATTCACTAATCACTAGTATTGTTATCCTCTGCATTCATGTTTCACATGCTGCTATTAGCATCTCTGTTGTTATTTCGTCTGGTCCTGACGTTTTGTTTTTGTAAATACGAGAAATAATTGATATACAGTAATTATGCATTGTTCTTGTGATGTCTACTCTATGTGAGCTGAATAAATCATGTCTCTCATCAAAGGCTTCGCAGTTCGCATATGAAATTTAGAAAGTTAATTCTATTGCTGGGTCATGCTGGCCATGCATTAAATCAAAATAAATCGCAATATCAATATTGAAATCAGAAACATGTCAAATTTCCTCAAAATAGACCAAAACGAAATTTGATCCGACAAAGGCGAAAGCCGCCATGTTATCTAAATTAAACACAGATACACAGATTATTAATTACTGTGAAAGTATGCACAGCAAATAGTGTTTGCTCAAAAATTAATCTAGCATCTTTTAAAACAGTAGAACCGACACACTTTCTATGAATTTATAAAGCACAGCACAACATGGTGGTGAGCATACCACAGATTTGTATCTTTTTGATTATATATGTGTATATATACATGCAGTACATTTCCATGAGTTTTAATCCGACGAGAAGTACATGTAGGCCTACGCGCGCGCCCCACTTCCCGCCGCCCCGTAAATCACAGAGAATTCTTATGGTGGGCGTCCGATAGATGCGAGAACAATGAAATTTCAGTTGAGTTCTACACTCTGACGATTTAAGAGTAAAATTTAAAGGTAGGTTCGTATTCGGACGACCGTAGAATCCGGCGCTGATCTCCGGTTAATTAATAGACAAGCAGTGAAGCAGGAGGCTCACGCCATTAATCCAGAGTAGGTTGTCATTGCTTTTTCTAGACTTTCGAAGCTTTAGAGAGTCTTAACTGTATATCAATAAGACTAATTAAACACTCCACCCTTTACAGAGTCTTAACGCACGCCTCCATAAAGCGGGCATGCTTACTGTTCAGATTGCTTTCTTTCAGTCTACCAACCCAGACCGCCTTTTTACCGTAAAGGGGATGCCTCTCTCTCCTTTGAACCGTCCTCCCTTTCCGATGTTCCATTTCTGTTACGTCCCGTGGATTCGCTCAGCCTGATCGGCCTGAGATGAGGCGAATCAGTGAGAGCCAGTATAGCAGTATGCCAAAGTCATAATTGAATTCATTTGTTATTAATCCAATGTTCAGTTATACAAATTTCCACACAATCAGTTTCATAGAAAATTATACATAGCAAAATAATGAATAAGCTTACTCGACTATAGTGTCCTGTGGGACCTCCCCGGTCAGCAAGCTGGATCGCCTGCAACCTATTCTTAACTTTTCGGCGAAGATTGTGTTCGGATGTCGCTGGTGTGAGCACGTTACACCACTTATCAGGGATCGTTTTCATTGGCTTCGAGTCCCTGAGCGGATTGTGTTCAAGAGATGCTGGTTGACGTACAGAGCGCTGCACGACCCGTGCTGTCCGGAGTACCTTGCCTCTCTTGTAAAGAGACCGCAGTGTAATGACAGGAGATAGTCTCTCCGGTCGAGTCGTGGGGTTAAACTTTATGTTCCTCCTCCGTCCAAGACTGCTAAGTTTGGAGAGAGATCCTTTGCACGTGGTAATCCTGTCTTGTGAAACTCTCTTTCTGATGACGTCACCATGGATGACACTGCTGAGCACTTCATCGAGAGCTTAAAGACGCATCTGTTTAGGTTGGAGTATAGTTGCTGAGATGTCGAAGCGCTTTTGTTGTAGGCCTCAGCCTTGTTACAGCGCTATAGAAATCGTGCACGAATGAATGAATGAATGAAAGATAGCGAATTCTCTCTACACAGACCTTCGACAGACAAAGCAGCACGATCTTTCTTCCTCGATCAGATCAATTAACCTTTTTCGGCTTCCTTGTCTCCGATCTTTCCACTGACGCGTGAACCGAGTGTCCCTTTTGACCAGAAGAACCCAACGCAGACGAGGAAAAAGACTCAAAAAGCCCCTTTCATTTGCCCGCAGCCTCTTATATGCGCACCTCCCAGCCTCCCGCTGCTCGGCTCGCGCGTCTCTCCGTGCTTCTTCTGCTGCCCTCAGCGGCCGCCCCTAATGGACCATGATCACTGCTTTGCCTGTCGTTGATTTTAATGCTACACTGAACGGTAATTTATGTGCGATGTGGTCATATTTTAAGTAGAATAGGCGAAGAAAATTATTATAATGATAATTCTGCGCCTTGACTGCGCACACTCTTACATCCCACGTGATCTCTAAAATATCTATCTCTAAATCAAAAGACATGAAACTTAGCTATCCTAAACAATAATTGTGCAAATAAAAGTTCTTTCTGTCAACTTAGTGAAATTTTAAAACACAATTTATGTTATGCAACTAAATGTTTATCCTGCGCCTGGGCTCTGAAACATGTCCTATACTTAAATGTTCACGTCTTCTGATTCTAACAGTTCATTACTGGCATTATAAAGTCTTCCACAGTAGCTTATCCAATCTTTAGAATTTAAACATAACTAAAAGAAAATGGCCCATCTACATAACAGTTAAAATATGCATAAACCAGACAAAATGCAAACAAGAATACCAGGAATAAACATATAATCAGAGAGTGCATGCGCGTTGTCCTCTCACTCTCAGCTAGACCGCTACAAACTTTTCCCAGTGTCCCTCTGAAATTTGGTTGCGTCTAATGAAAAACAACCAATAGTCTATGTCGGCAACCATAAAATAAGAGTATAATTAGACATCTTGTGTCCAGGGGCGTAGCGACGGGGGTGTATATCTGTATACATATACCCAAAAATTCAGAATACCTGAAAAATTTAATTCGTTTTTAATAGTTTCAGAGTTTTTAAGATGTATACCTCTCCCAAATCATACTATACCCCTAAATCAAATTCCTAGCTACGCCCCTGCTTGTTTCCTCTGCTATACTTATGTCCTTGCCGAAGCTCTGGTATCCTGATACTAAGCGCCTAAGAATAAGCAGCAACTGCTGAACTGCATTGGCACTGTGGAGTGGTGGCAGGATTCTTGCAATGCAACCGGAGAGTAGCGGGTTCGAACCTTTCCATAGCCACAGTGTAGCGACCTTGGACAAGTTGTTTATCCCTTAATTGCTTGGAACTTACGATTCTTCACTTTGTGAACGATCTAACGTGCGCTAGCAAACATATAATACAATATAATACGGTACTAATGCATGCAGTAGACTAATACGGCAATAATACGGTGTTAATGCGGTACTAACACAAAGCGCTATATTATAAATGCATGAGATTTCACAACCTACTTATATATCCTGTCGCTTAGACTACTGAAACTCTCTCTCTCTCTCTCTCTCTCTCTCTCTCTCTCTCTCTCTCTCTCTCTTCAGATATCTTTAAGCTTGTTTTGAGGTACTTAAGGTATTCACAGATTTCTGGCTTAAGTTTTCACTAAGACAATGAAACACGACCACATTAAGTTCAATTTCTCTACCTGCACTCAAATCGCATCGTTGGTCACCGATTTGACAACAAATTGACATAATATAAAGAAGTGCATGCTCGTACAAAAGTGTTGCATTCCAAGTATTCATGGTATCACAACAGAATGACAAACAGAAACAGAAAGCGAGAGAGAGAAAAAAGAGAGAGCAAGAGAGAGAGAGACAGAGAGAGAGACAGGGTCAGATACAGAGACAGAGACAGAGAGAGACAGAGAGACAGAGACAGAGAGACAGAGACAGACAAAGAGATAGATGCAGAGAGATAGATAGAGACAGACAGACAGACAGAGAATTGGATTGACACTACTGTTATCGCGAACTTCTCTTAAAGCTTATCTTAAAGGAAGATGGTATAAACAGATGCCAGATAGATCAAGCGGGCTAGTGTTATAGGCTAGGACAGTGATGGGCACAACATTTTTATCTGAGGGTCGCAAAAGTGTCTGCGACGAAAACCGAGGGCCGCATACATTTTTTTGGCATTTAGAATTAAATTTTTAAGTAGTTTCCAAAACGACGTTAATTAACATAGCGTATTAATACTGTACGGTGTAAGTAATTATTAAATTAATCAGCCAAAACTGTCAAGTCGAAGAAAAATTAATAAAATTATCAAAAGCATTACTCATAGCTAATAATCAAGTGCCAAAGTGTAAATCCAATTCGAATGCTTAAATTTCCATTAAGGTGCTGTCAATTGTTTCATATGTTTTAGAGGGCCGCACATTAATGCAGTATCTCTCGATGTCGGGGCCGCACAAAAGGGCTTCGAGGTCCGCATGTGGCCCGCGGGCCGCACTTTGCCCATCCCTGGGCTAGGATATCTACTGAGTGAGCACTTTACTAGAGAATTCAACATCACTTGGGCAAAACAAAAATTTAAAAATTGACACTGACAAGCGGCTCAGAAGAACACTTCGCTGCCTCGATGCAGCCTAGGAATTTGCGTCAGTGCACTGGGTGTACTAACAGGCCTGTGCGTGCGTTGTGCAGTCAAACTAAAATAAATATTTTGACAGTAGACCAATATAGGGAACAAAGGTCAGCGTGTAGTTTTGGCTAGTAGCTTAAATGCGTGAACTTAACGTCGCGTAACTGAATGCAATATCCTCTTTCATTATACTCCAATCCCCTCAATAGAAGCATCTGCAACTGCGTCTCATTGAAACAAAATCGATAGATTTCCTAAATAAAGATAATAATTATTATTAGCTCGCAACTCTGATTGATTGGTGGCAGGGATATTTGTACACCCCCTAAAACAATTCCCAACAGCCCCAATTTGATGTCGACACTCCCCAAAATTTCGTAATCTAACAATGGTTTGTACCCTAAATAGCCCTCTAACACCCCCACAATATTTTACCGACACCCCCAAATTCACAACCCTAGAAATAACCCTGAGTGGTAAGAAAATTTAGACGTCACTTCGTTTAGCGATATGTTCTCGAATTGACTTGACAACAATGGTCGCTAGTTCTCAATCATCTATTAAGAATTTTTGTCTGTAATTTTCATCGAATTAGCGCTTAAAGGCGTCTGAATAAGCATAATATTATGGCGGCAATGAGTGCATGTTCTAAGAGAAAAATCAAACCTACAGAAAGAGATGTACTAGAAGGAAATATGAATGGGAAAGCATAGAAAGGGTGACCAAGGGCATCGATGCCTGAGTGGATGTTCGTCATGTAGGCCTATTCTGCCCTGAAGAGAAACGTTCAAGATAGAGATGAGTGGCGACGCTGGAGTATGGAACATGTCTTTGGACAGAGCACTTGAAGAAGAATGGGTGCTACTGACCGCTTGTTCAAAAGCAGGGTTATTTCTAGGATTATCAATTTGGGGGTGTCGGTAAATTCTGGGGGTCCCCTGCCAAAAAGTCTGACAAGCAAAAAGGCAATCCTATAGCTGAGATTGGGGGATTTTGGGGGATGTTGGTCTCAAATTGGGGGTGCTGGGAGAGAGTGTTAGAGGGTGTAAAAATATCCCTGCTCCAACACCTTGGAACTGCTCGAAACGTAGCGTCACCTGCTTCTTGACAACGTACGCGCGACGGTTTGAAAGGAAGAGGGTTTGGCGAAACTAAGATGACTGTTTCGGAAATGTCGGATGCGCTCCATTATACAGTAACTACGGTCATGCGGAGATGTCCAATTGTCCATTTTTAGAACCCAACTAATCAAATCTCCAAACCAACCCATGCCGACCATTTGGTTTAATTGACCTAACCCAACCCACCGTAAAACATTAAAATTTCTTAAACCAGCGGTTCTCAACCTGTGGGTCGCGACCCCGACGGGGGCGAATGACGATTTGCCAGGGGTCGCCTGAAACCTTCGAAAATATGGTGTTGTCTCTTTTTTGACGCGCAAAACTTGTAATTGTACAAAATTTTCCCATTGGTACTGTTAGTTACTAGTTCTTTTTAACTATCACTGCCATTCGAGGATAGGCATTGCAGACAATTAAATCATAATGATTTCAAACATTTTAATTGTTGTATCATAATTAGTTTTAACAGTTTACATTTTGAACGAAAGTGATTTTACGGTTGGGGGTCGCCACTTCATGGGAAATTGAATTAAAGGGGTCGCGGCACTATAGGTTGAGAACCGCTGTCTTAAACCATTACTTATTTTCTGACCCAACCCAGCCCGCCATAACTATGGAAATGTTTAATCCAATTCAACCCAACCCAACCCATGGTTAACCCAGCTGTACATATCTGCGGTTATGATTCGGAACGACCAGCAACCGATACCAAATGCATTGCAAAAATGGCGTTATAGAAGTGTTTAGTTAGTTTATTAGACTTTTGTTGATTCTTACATGTAGAGCAAACAATTAAACGACAGAACATTAAAGCAAAATAAGGACCTTTTTCAAATGGAAGCTTAAGGCTGTGCAGAAACACAATTCGATCATTCAACTGTTTTTTCAGTTGAGCATCCCTAAGCATCCCTAATGAGATTAACAACGGAGAAAGATAAATGGAAAAGTTTTGTGTCTAGCTATTGCTGCTAATGAGTTGGCAGAAAGCAACTATGATTATGATGATGATGATGATGATGATGATCCCTAAGTTTAAAGACATGAATTGCTGTTGAAACCTGAAGGTTTTCGAAACACATATTTAGATAAGAAACCTTTAAATTGGCCTGGTCATCTACAACAAAGACGATTCTTTAAGACATGTTTTTATCATGGATTTCATTGCTGCATATCGTTGAATGGGCATCAGACTTTTTGATGCCTCATAACTTTCGCCGAGAGTTTTAACATTTCTTTCATATACTTGAAACTGTTCTTCCAGTTCAGCAATCTCTGTAGCGAAGTTATTTAGCTCCTTGTCGATGTCTTTAGATGACAGATCTTTAAACAAAAAGTTTGCATTGAACAAAACGGCACGAGTTAATAAATAAATGAATATTCGATGAAAGTTTATTAACTGAGACGGAGATTTGAAATTTTGAAAGTATACGAGTATCATCAGGTGTATGTGATATTTGTTCTGAATAACGTATCTACTTTTTCGCCAAAGACAGCCGCCAACAATGTTAATTAAGTAGAACGAGCTTCTATTTTAACGTATTATCTAAAATCTCCACATTTTCAGGCAGAAAGCCAGGAGAAGTAAATAACCATACAAATGCAGTACTTCATCCAAGTACAGTGATCTGCATTCACATCTACATTATTGCGACCAACAACAATAATTGTTAAACTAATACCATTGTGATTGCGAGAAAACGAAGAATATGAATAGGCTGACAAATCTACGGCTTAACAATAACGCTTTTTCAAAACGCAAACTGAATCAATCAACTGTTCTCTGATTGTGATAATGACAGGTCGCAATGTTGACTTACTGTCGTACAATTCCGTCTCTTTTCGCAGTGATTCGGTTGTTTTGGCAAGTTTCATGGCATTTCCAAGTAGACCTGTGGGATGACTACTTTGACCGTCTTCTTCTTTTTCTTTCTCTTCTTCTTCATCACCATCTTTATTGTGAAAATTACGAAATTGATCAACAGCTGATTTTATCATATTCTTCAGCTTCCCATATCTAACGAGTGGAAATGTATGTTTACGTCGAATATACTCCTCTTTCAAATTAGAGAGGATAGTACTTAGGGCGGAGACTAGTTTGCGCTTTTGCTCCAGTTGCGTTCGTTGTTCCTTGTGCTTATGAATCTGGTCTTCTGATACCATTGTCACTTGAAGGAACGGCACCGCTGAGTTTGGTAACGTTATGAACGTTTATACGCTGTAGATAATCCTGTAATTAATCAGTAAAAGAGGCATACGTTCGTGACAAAATAAATCTTTGGGAAAATTAGTCTGCACATTAAAGTTTTGACATTTGAAAATATAATTCTTGTCTATGCAGTTGAATCCATTGGCATACATGAAAATATGTAACTGTTCCTATATGACAATTGAAGGAAGCTACAAGAAAAAATGGCGGACTAACTACTACTTAAAATACGACTGCAAAAGAGTTTTCATTTGTTTAATTTTCAGTTTTACGTAGGCCGTATACATTAAAAATAGATAGATCTATCACTTCTCGTAGCCTATACAATAAGGTCTTTCAATATTAGGAATTTAAGACATGCATCTAAACATATAGGCTAATGCGATGACTTGAAAACGTTCGATAAAGTCATGTAATATATATTACTATGTCACTCATGAATTACTCGATTCGAGAAACAGAAATGATACCTCTGTTTCCGTATGACAGCAATGCGTCATGTGGCAGTTCACATTTGGTGAGCGTGAGAGTATTGTTACAGTATATATCAGCACATACTAGTTCATTTGGGTTATCTACGGCGTGTACACATGCATGCTTGCAGCTAGACTATCGTCTGGTAAAAATGGCTTAGACCGAAACTCGCCGTTGTTTTGACATTGTGTTGAAAAGCGTGTTTCCAGAATTCGTAAAGCCACGTCCATTTTAAGTACCGTACGTGCAAAAATCGTGTTTATGCATGAGATAATGAGTCATGCAAATTTAGTTGAAAGCATTTGCGATGATCCAATTCAATTAAGATTTTCAGGTTACAGTACATATTATGAAATGTGTATATAAGAGCATATTGCAGATGTAGCTCACCGAATGCAGATAGGATATGCTACATTTGAAAGTGCATTTAGGTTGTCTTGTACATTAGAACTCCGTTATAACGACCCCGGTTATAAGCGCATAACTGATTATAAAGTACTGCTATGTACGATACCGTGTGCTGCGCTACAGTATTGGGTGGTTTTGGATATAACGTAGGCCTACCTCGGATATAGCGTACTACATTTTACAGATCCACTAAGTACGTCATAACGCGATTAGACTGTGGTGTGTAGAAACTATCTAGCAAACGGTTCGCTATAAAGCGCCGTTAACATTCAACATTTCACAGCGTCATCTTTATCGATGAACTTCTGTAGCGCCATTTAGTAATTCTCTTGACATCAGTCGAAGGTCGCTTCCTGATTTGAATCGTAAGCTCCCATAGTCAAATCCAACGAGTCAGTCCGACATCTTTCGCTAGATAACAACAGGCGAATGAATCACTGTCAAATTCAATAATATTTTCGTTGTCATTTTAGGGCCTAACACATCGAATGCCTATCTAGCGAGGCGGCGCGCCCTTAGGCCTACTTAGGCACAGCCGGAGCGCTATAGACCGTACACTCGTACAGTATGCGACGTCGCATAGCGATGATCTTGGTCTATAGCCGCCTTGCATCAGGCAACAAGACATCGTCGGCAGTGAACGTGTCAAATTAATCAATTTAGTCGAATGAACTCATGCACCTACAGTACAGTTAGAAATTTTAGGCGAATATAGACTAATGCACGTATCGACTTCTACTATCGCGAGCCTAGACGTCACTTCAAATATCAGAACAGGCTTCATCCACAACGCCATCGAGCTTTGCTGTTAGGTTTATATCAGAGGCGTAGCTAGGGTGTCCGGCGCCCGGGGACAAAACATACTGATGGCGCGCCCTCAAGTTTAGGAAAACCTTGACAAGCAAAAAAGATCTATATCCATACTAACGTATCCGGTGCCTCTGGACAAATCATGCTGGTGACGCCTTCCACATCAACTCCACGACAAGCAAAAACGGCGGTCGTCAACACGTACCAAGCGCTCTGACAATTTAGATTCAATCCCGTAATATACAGCTCATTTAATTTAATTGCAAAACTAAACAATTAATCAAATTAAGAGAAAATCCAATTTTCCATTCAATTAGAAATGTCTAATCAGTGTGTATGCGTTACGTCACACGCCCAGACTATCGCCGAGTGTACGGCCAGAGTTGAGTGAGGGTCGTGGTTATAAAAAGCCAAGATGCAAGACTGCAAATTTAATATTAACCAAGGCGTACTGGTGTCTCTTTAGACGTTAAGGCTCTGTTTAATAGTAAAGCCTGCATGCGTGCGATTTGCAGCAAGCTGTTCTTGCCAACCGTCTTCCCTAGTTTGTCAGAAGAACTATAGACCTATAGGCTAATAATATCACGGTAGATAATCTACTGTGATATTAGTATATAGGCAGGCCATATTAGGCCCTATATAACAGCCGGCTGCACTCACTGAGGCCATGTGTATGGAGGTATGTATACAGTACACTGTAGGCACTTATGCTGCGCTCCTGTTGGGTATATCACAGTCTACGTGATCGACACTGCAATACCTATATTTAGTCAGAATAGCGCATATAACAGCACATGCAACCAGTGGCGGTTCCAAGATTTCTTGGTGGTGGGGGGTGAAATGAATTCATTAGGAAGTTGGTGTGGGGATGAAAATAGAAGAAACAAATCAATAAACTTTGCCAAAAAGGCTGACAAAAGGGAATTTTATCCCTAATTTTACTACTACTTTTACCGAAAAAATAGGCTGACAAGCAAAGAAGGTCATCCGCAGTTTTTCCCCGTAGTTTTACTAGACTTTTACCCCAAAATAGGTACACTCCATGGTCTCTGCTGCCGTACGGAGAACCGAAGGGTTAGCGTCAGTGTTTATTCTAGCCACCTTGACATTGGGGGGTTGAAATATTTGGAGGACAAGATTTGTCTCTCCACGCTTTTTTTTTTTGGAGGATTTTTATCCCAAGCCAACATATACAAATTTTTTGGGGGGGGCGGGAAATTTTAAAACTTTGGGGGATCCCCCCAAGGCCTAGAATAAACACTGATTAGCGCCTTCAGTTTTACATGGCAACGGCTGAATGAGGGCGGTTGCCAGCCTTTACCTCGTCGCTTTTCCTTCCACCGAGTTAACACCCGATGCACTCATTCGCAGCTGAGTCGACTGGGGGCGCTTGGGACAGAAACAACCGAAAAGTTTCTGCCGCGACCGGGAGTTGAAACACGGTCCTCAAGATTGGCAGAACAGTGCGCTAACCACTGTTCCTCCACGCACCGTTGTGAATGACTTATCGTGCGCTAACAACCATGTAATAGTAATAGTTGTATTCAGTCTTTGTAAGACGATCAAACGACAGATTATGCCAGAAGTGCAACAAATGCAGACGTTCAGAATTCGAAAGCTCGATATCGGAAATTTCCACCTGAACATACAGTACAAACAATAAAAAATTTAAGAGCATTGTTTTGATTCTCTTTCGAGTGTTTAGTTCAATTACATTAGTTCTTCCTGGAGATCATGGCGCTAAATAAGTAGTCCCCCTAAAGCGTGCCTAAATACAAAACCCTTACATCTCCGTTGAATTGAGCTACAACCAATTGGCTTTGCTCCGAGTCATAATACAATCTAAACGGCTTCAGAATTCCTTCGTCTTTGCCTGTCAACAGTGTCTTCCGAAATTGTAGGCTATCTGAATCGAATGTAGTAACTCTGTTGTTGACAAGTTCGGCCACAATAATCTGATTGTTTTTCGAATCCACGGACAAATATTCTGGATGGATATTACGTATTCCAGAGTCACCTATTATTTGAAATTGACTTGCGATTATCTCTCCAGTGTTGCTCAATAGACTTATCGCCCATCGTTTGTTATATTTGTGAGCGACTAGGAATTCTCCATTAGGTTTCTGAATACAATGTACTGACTTTTGAATGCCACTTGGTAAGTCAAGACAACGTAACAGATTTGCATACACGTCGTAGATTTGCAATATATTAGATGGGCTGCTTTCTATAAGGATCAATATAAGATCTTCATTGGTAAGGGGAAAAGTGTATGGCCAGTACAGACCAGATAGCCACTTTGTTATTCGATGGTCGCTTGATGTCGTCCACCAAATGCAGCAGTTACCAGCATCGGATATGTAGATGCGTTTCGATTTATCGCTGGATCCCAAGTCGACTGGAATCTTGACTTCACGTGCTTCAACTCTGTGCCGAAAATTGAATGCATTTTTATCGTCGAAGGCGAGAATTGAACATGGCTTTCCGGCGAGAACGTAAATGTTATTCTCCAATTTAGTGACTCCGTAGACACAGTGAAGAGAAAATTGAGACATATTCAATACTTTGTCCGAGCGGGTAGAAACTAGGATGAAAGAAAATTTGAATCATAAAAGACAAGACTGAATATATATATATATATATATATATATATATATATATATATATTTATACATACATTTATACAAGACTGAATATATAGTTTCTGCGCGGCTTATATTTGGAGTCAGGTGGAATGAACATGCCACACCATTACTGCGAGATCACCTTCATTGGCTTCGGATCTCTGAACGGATAACTTTCAAACGCTGTTGTTCAGGGCTCTGCGCGACCCGTGCTGTCCGCAGTATCTTTCGAGACTGGTACACCGACCCTCACCAACTGACCGACGCTCACGGCTTCGATCAAGATGTCGAGTTCAGCTCGTTATCCCGCACCCATCTAAGACTGCTAAATTTGGGGACCGATCCGTTTCGAGGGGAACCCAATATTGTGAAACTCACTCCCTGAGGACATAACGAGGGAGACTACCCTCGGCCGATTCTTAGCGAAACTCAAGACGAATTTTTTCAACATTTCCTACTATGGCCTTCGCTACGCATATAGCGTTATATAAGTTATTGTTTATTATATATATATATATATATATATATATATATATATATATATATATATATATATATATATATGTGTGTGTGTGTGTGTGTGTGTGTGTGTGTGTATTACGGGCAAAGTGTGAAATAAGGCAATGTTGACATTGCCTGAAACGTTTTGCTAATGTCAACATCTTCCGATTCACACAGGCAATGTCGACATTAAATTGATAAAAAATAGAAAATTTCATGGAATATTATTTATTATTATTATTTATTTATTACAACATAAAAAAGCCTGACAATCAGAAAAGTCATCACCACCCCATTATGACACTTGATGGACAAAAGAAAGGAAAAGAGGTATCAGCGCTGCAAAAATAAGAACCTTCTAAACTTTTTAGGGAGACCCGTCACTAATCTTAATGGGGGAGGGTCAAAAGTTTTTTTACATAATTATAGGGGTCACTGAAAGGTGACAGTTGTTGACAAGGAGGAGGGGGCCAAAAATTGCCCAAGAATTGTTGACATAATTAATGGACTGCCCCAATATTGTAATGCGGCGATATCGAGAAACTCGCTAGGAAGCGCACCGATAGCACCAGTAACCCTGTCTACTACAGTCACATTGATGAAACATAATATATACAGTGCTATTCCATCACGAATGAAGATTTTAGGCAAAGTGTGTAGAAAATGTGAGCAAATTTCAGGCATTGCTAAACAATGCCTAAAAATCTCAGTCAATGTTGACATTGCTTGAGCGAATCGGGAAATTTTGACATTGCCTAAAAATTTCAGGCAATGTCAACATTGCCTGATTTCACACCTTGCCTGTAGCATATATAAACGAAAGTCATAGCTTTGCGATAGCCTTAGTACGAACAAATGCAAAGCAGGATAACAGAGGCAACACGATATAGGCCTACGGTCGAAATAACATATAATTAAGCTAGAAACTGAGATTAAAACATACTGGAAGTATTTACCATTTATGCTGCCAAAACAATCTTTCGTCTTCGTCCAATATTCTAAACTCGAAGGTTCAAAGAACACATCAAATGCTGGGATATTTTGGCTCATTCGTTGAGTGTAATTTTCGAGCAGAGACAAACGTTGCGATCGAACGTCGCTAACACTGCGTACAACTTCCGCAGACGATTCGCTGCGAATCAATCTATCGCAAAAGATTTCCAGACTTTCAATAGTTGCCTGATGACACTCGGAATCTTCTTTCAGATTGTCTAGCTCCTTCAAACCCTGCTCTCTAATTGGACTTAGTTCATCTATTAAGGACTGCGTGCATCTATCGACGAATTCTTTCAACTCATGTCCTCTTCTGGCAATTTCTTTCTCTGCGGTTTCCACTCTTGTTCTCAGTTTCATCTGTTGTGTTGCAATTTTCTGAATTCTCGCTTTCGTCTCCTCTGTAAAGTCTTTCAAATCCAAGCAGGCGCGTGCAATTTCACTGCGAAAACTCGCCGTTACTTCTTCGATATCTGAGCAATTGTGTGTATTATGTTCTTCGGCAAAGCAGAAAAGACAACTCACTTTTTTGCAATCAATGCAATATATTTCCAACTTCTTTCCCTTGTGATTGTCGCAGAGATCGATATCAACCATAGTCGCATTTTCTTTCTCTGGAGCTTCTAGGGAAATAATCGCGTGTTCTTTCAGCTCTTGAAATCTGCTGTGATCACGACAACAGCGGATACAAATGTTTTTGCTGCACTGATTGCAATAGTGAGAAGCTTCTGGAATTTCGACTGCTTCCTCATTAACATCTTCGAGGCAGATTTCGCAATATATTGCTTCTTTGGACTTCTTGGCCATTTCTACCAACTTTGTCATAAAAGAATTTATTCGAAGACTTGCTAATCCGTCTTTGGGAATGGCGAAAGTTGTTCTGCACAGCGGACATGGCATGGAATCTTCTTTTGCCAATTTGGTTGACATTTCAATCAGACATTCGAGACAAAATGAATGATTGCATGGAAGCATTCTAGGGTCCACGTACAGTTCAGTGCAAATGCAGCACTCTGCGATTTCTTTGACTTTTTCCATTTCTTCGAAAGTCGAGAAAACTTGCTCACATATTTATTGCTGCTACCAAATAAATTCTGAAACAAAACATTAAAACGTGGCCTATGTACGAGTACATTCTCAAAGTTATAAATATTTATTTTTGAAAAAGGTTCTCACATTTTCGAGTCAGCGCTGGGCTCCGCGCTGACCTCCGTGTTCTAGGCAAACAGCGACGTGGGTGGCTCACTCCATTAATTATACTTATAGAGTAGTTTGCCATTGCTTTTTCTAGGCCCGAGTCCGTCTTCGAAGCTTTACGCTGCTATTCATTATCTCCGCCTAAGAAATGATCTCGAGACAGACAGACATCCACGTACAAGTTGTGCTCAACGCTTCTTAACTTCGGTGTTCTAATGGAAATCGGTCGCACAACGCCAAGCAGGCCGCACAAAATTGATTAATTATTGACCGATAAAATAATTAGAGGAATAACGAGTAACGAGGCAAGTTTGGACATTTACATTTTAGACAATATGGCAGTCTGCCGTCCTAGTTAGATGAATATCAGACGAGAGAATATGAAAGTCGTTTCGAAAGACAGTCATTTTGTAAGTTGAACTAGCGCCATTGATATGAGAACCGAACGTCGTCATAGGAACCTGGTGGATTTGCAACAATGATTTTTGTCACGTAACCTGGTAGTATGGGTTAAAATCGTGTCTTAATCAATGGCTCGCAACTTCTGCAGGGTCTATAATTTTTCATCTTCTAAATGCCTGCGAAATAACAGGCCAATGTAAGAATCGCACAAATGACATCAAAACAGTGGCGGCTCTAAGATTTGGCAAGTGGGGGCGTTGGGGTGGCAACTTCTAATCATGGGGGCCAACCATTTGTTGTTTAATGTATGTAGCATTAAGTATAGGGTCCCAACTGGGGGGGGGGGGGGCACGGGGAGCAGGCACTCAGTAGGGGGCACGGGCCTCCCCTGCCCCCCGGTGGAGCGCCACTGCATCAAAATGGTTCAAAACGTAGTGATGAGTGATGATTGCGATGATGAGGCGATTATCACATAGCTTCATACAATCAAACCAACTTCAATTAATTTATAAAGGACATTTTCATGTACTGCTAATTTCTGCACAAACTTGCGAACAAGAATATCGGATAAATCTCTGCATCCCCTTGTCTTTTTCAACTACTAGCCTATTATATAAACAAGAACGAAGCTTAAATAAATTATAAAGAAACTTATTTTAACTTGCTTTTGGCAAAATCAAGAATGAAAGCTCGAAAAAATGATGGAGCTCAAGCTCTTAAGAGCTTCAAACCATCGAGCTTTCCTATACTCTGGTCTAGGCATGTTCAGGGTGCGATTTGTGACTGGAGCAGTGGGGGAATATTTGGGGGGAAAAGAGTTTGGGGATGCAGTTGTTTGGGAAATGTAGCAGTGGGGGATATAGCGGTGAAGGGATGTAGCAGTAGAGGGGATGCAGTTGGGCAGTGGGGGAATCTCCCCTTCACCTCTGCAAATCGCACCCTGGGCATGATTAAATAATTTTAGTTTCCTTAAACCAGTGCTTTTCAACCATAATCTCCACACCCCACTGGTTGTGTACCAAAGAAACTAAGGACCTCCCACTATGATTGTACCGCGTAGCAGAGTAAACCTAATGACTAGTTAAATAGTCATACTCATCACGTCGTTCAAACTTCTAACTTCAAAGAATTTTATTTCATTCTATTGTTACTAGTTCATGAATAGTTTGTTTCTGCGAGTTAACTTTCAATTAATTTATGCGTAAATCACGTAACTAATTACTAATTATCTTGTAATTCCATAATTGACTAAATCACGGCCCACTTAATTTTTTTGATGCCCACAGGTGGGACATGTGTCCCAGGTTGAGAAAGAGGGCTTTAGACGAATGCTAAATTATCAATTAGTGATCCGTCTAGACACTAATTCGAGACAGACTCCAATTAAAGAAAGTCGTAAACAGTACAATTGACATCAGTTCAATATCCGTATTCTACATCGCGGACATCACGTCAGGACCTGTGTTTACATGATTATGGTAGGTTCTATTGTCCAGAATTTGGATCGCCACCAATTAAATTTAGTTAATATGCAGGATCTTTAATTAAATATAAGTGATTGCCAAAAGTTCTCGTAGAGTTTGCGATTATGTAGTCCATTATAATGCTGAAGTTTGCTGTTTGAAATCTGTATCGCGTCAATTAACTACAGTATAATCACCGCTTGTATATAGGATTTGCTTAGACTATGAGGGGAATCAAGATAGCTTGTACTAGTTGAAGATACACGTTGATTTGTATGCAACTTGGATCTTAGGGTAACTCCCTACATTAATACAAGCATTGATGCTAAACCGTATTCGAACCAGCGGCGTAGCATGGGGTGGGGACGTGGGGTGGTCCGCCCCGGAAAGCACAGTCAGAGACAGTATTTTTAGGGGAAAAAAAGAACCATTTTTTAAAATCCAAAATTTTATACCAAAATGAGTTTCTAACCCATTGAACACCACGGGCTGCTTTAGTGGTGTTCAGAGACCTGTCGGAGAGGCGTGATTGGGCAGTAATACGTAGTTTATGGGAGAATTAAAGCGTCTCATTGGTAGAGATTGGCACACAGTGAAGATCAGAATTAATAGGGATATCAGTATTTTAATAGTAAATATACCATATATCGGAAATGCTAGCATACCAATTTTATGCCAAAGCATACATTTCGTCGGATATTACCAAAATACGGACGACAAATATTTTAGGCTAAATATTTATGTTGTATTTTAAATTATAATTGATTTTAACGTTAAATATATTTTATATTTTATTTATGCGCAGCCTGAAGATCTTTTCTAATTTTGCATTTTTTGATCAGTAATCTCAGTAATGAGACAGACAAGGCCTACATACATGGCAGTTCTCTCTCTCTCTTTCTCTCTATCTTTAACTCTCTCTTTTAGAGAGAGATAGAGACAGAGACAGAGACAGAGACGGAGACAGAGACAGAGACAGAGACAGAGACAGAGACAGAGACAGAGACAAAGACAAAGACAAAGACAAAGACAGACAGAGACAGAGAGACAGAGAACAGAGTCAGACACACACACACAGAGAGAGAGAGAGAGAGAGAGAGAGAGAGAGAGAGAGAGAGAGAGAGAGAGAGAGAGAGAGAGAGAGAGAGAGAGAGAGAACCTGCCAATGCCGATGGCAAAAGCTAAATTTTGAAAGCGTTATTAATAACTTTGCCGAAAGAAAAGCGCGGAAAGCTTTTGTAGTAAATTTTCAACCGATTTGATGCATTTCTGCAGTTCCTTCTATAGGTGAACGAACTCGCTGACCTGGCTCACAATTTTTGAGTGTCTAAGCTATACATGACTGCCAAAAAGAAAACGAATTTAAAAAATAAATGATCTCTGCCTCGAATTTAGAGAAGGCCCCAAATCTGTAAATTCTTGACTCAAACAAAAAAAGACCCAAGTTACAATAGCTACAGTGTACCTTCTCCGTTTCCATCTTCGTTATCACCTACATGTACAACACGGATAGAACCGTGGTTTTTACACAGCAGGGAGGTCGAATGCAATGTAGACAATGCAAAGCACTTAGAACAGCGGTGAACAACTCGGGGGTTGAGTAAATTAGCTTATCCAGCGTTACTGCAGCAAATAATTATTACAAGACAACGTTACGAACAACTATGATCAATTCATATGTTTCAACTAATATTCAAGCATTTGAATGATCTCTTTAATCCTGCTTTTCGTATGAACCTTAAGGTTTTCAAAGGTCATCTAAGGTTACGTATCTTTCTGGAAAAAACGGGTTATTTAAGGTTTTTTATTATGTCAGCAAGGGTTACTAGGAACTTTGATTTTACCATTAGGCCCTGCGGATAAATCAGACGACACTTGTGTCACCGTGTCTGCCATTTTGACAAACAGGCGCCACTACTTGTCTGCATTTTAATTATGTTTGAGACAATTGCATAACAAACGCTCAATTTGCATTGAGGATATAGGCCTAATCATCGTTAATCACAATTTGAAGACATCAAATCAACGATGTAATATGCAATTACCTTCGTGTGCTCTGGATCCAATGACCAATTTGACATCCTGACTTTTTAACCATACACGACAAACTGCCATCAACAAGGTTTACAAGGGTTGCTTTATTGTCTATGTGGTTTTAACGACTCCTACGGCCTACACTTGTGACTTCAATTAGATCCCTGTCAGATGAATAATTATTATTAATTATCCGACAAACAACGCACTCATCAACCGAGCATTCGGTGAATTGAAGCAGACGGAATTTTAATATATTAAATAAACCACTAATTGAAACAAACGCTCAATTGCTGACTAAAAGGATTACATTGAGACTTCTGCTTAAAATCTGAACGACGCCATCTAATTAGACAATTATTCAATTAATTATACAGTACCGTTCTGTCAGAGATGTCCATGTGCTTGGTTAACCCATGGGTTGGGTTGGGTTGGATTGACCTGGATTGGGTCAGAATTTACCATATTTATGGTGGGTTGGGTCAGAAAATAAGTCATGGTTTAAGAAATTTCAATGTATTACGGCGGGTTAGGTTTGGTTGGGCAGTGTTTTATCCAGGCCTGTTAGAGGGGATCCCCCAAAGCGTCAACAACCCCCCTCCTACACACACAAAAAACATCAGCACTTACACAAATTTTGCATTAAACTGTGTATTTTCTCCTCCAGCCAAGTCAATCCCCTAAGGCCTCAATTTCCCCAAAGGCCTGGAGTCTGGATAAAACACTGGGGATGGGTCAAGTAACCTATTTGGCGGCCTGAGTTGGGCTGAAGATTTGCTTGGTTGGGTTGAGTTCTAAAAATGGACCCACGGTCACCTCTGCGTTCTGTTGGTCTACAAGTAATTGCGGAAGGTTTAACTGTATCTACAAATTTGTCGGTTAATATCCCTCGATTTTTAAGATTTAGGCCTATGATTGTGTGCTTCTTTCAGAATATGCATTTTAGCAAATTGTCTGAGGATTTTACTAATTAAGAAGACAAGCATCTATGATATCTGCCTCTTCACAACACCTAACAGGAACTATTCATACAATCGAATGCACAGGAATCTAAATATAAATAGTAGAACACCACACTCTCCAATGGGCACCAAGCCTTTAGCAGAATCATTGTGTGCTGATATCTTCATTAGATAGTTTAACTCTTCGACTCTCAAACTCCATTTAGATTCCAATTAACCCGCAGCTTCGAAATAATTGTCTAAAGTGCAATTCTATTGGCTTATATAATAATAGCCAGATATACAGTTTGAACGTGGAAAAATCTGTAGTAGTTTGTCGTTGGAAGGAGTGGCTATAGCTGGCGAATACACTTGTCAAGTGAGAGCCCGTGGAAAGGGCATCCACGAGAATGGCTGGTCCACTCCATAGTCCATACTATTGCAGGGACAACAGATGCCGTAGCACTAGCTAAGGCGGTCAATGTGTGACGTATATGACGTGAAGCTGCAGCAGAAGTGGCTGGTGGTCTTCTAACACTGGATGCTGGAGACGAGGAAAAAGTGTGTCAAGGTCCACAATCACTATGCTATAACAGTTTAATTGCAGGCTCATTATGAAATAATCTAAGCAGAGCTGTGAATGTTATATACAGTACACACATTGTTTATTCTAGACCTTCTCTGGGGGAATTCCCCCACCCAAGTTTGAAATCCCTTTCCAATTTTGACATTTTGGCAAGTAGTATGACCTCCCAATGTCTGTTCTCCACCAAAAATGTTAAACTTCCCCCAATGTCTAAGTTTCTAGAATAAACACTTAGTACAAAGAATGTCCTTAGAATATGTAATGTGGCATTTGTATAGAGCCTCTTCTATTAAATTCTACTCAGATAATAATAATAGGATATCCACCAATACTATTATGCAACGTTTAAAATAATATTATGTTCAAGAGGGATCTCATTTCCACATAATATTATTGATCAGACAAGAATTTCAGCATTTCAAATTTTCACCTCGCCCACGCGATCAAGGCACGAATTGGAATGACGCAATGACGCAGACTTTGAGAGTTAATGCTTCAGCAGAAACTTTTAGATTTTCTTAGGGATTCTACATTTATGCCACAATTTTTTAAAGAAAAAACTACTCGTCGACCCATTTAATCCTGGCTCCCCTAAATATCTTCGTGGTGCCTGACAGTGTTTAATCTAGACTCTGACCTCCGGGAGGGGGAACTGACAAAGCCGTGGGAGGGAGTCAGCTAGGGTGCTGCTGTTATTAGATGTAGTATGCCAAAATTTCCGGGGGGATTTGAAATTTCCGAGAGAGAAGGACAATTTTCCCCTCTGGAAACGGCCGAGATTAAACCCTGGTGCCTGGTAGGCTACTTTAGCTCGGAAGTTGAACTTTGCTTCTACCCAATGTCTATCGAGAACGAAAATAACTCCGCCTTGGTAACCTATAAATAGGCCCCTACCGTCGGTTCTCTCCGACAGAACGCATTTGCAGTCATCATCGTTCGGTGATTCTCCGCTGCAAGGCGACGTTGAGAAGACGAAAGAATTTATTCAGAGGAGTAAGAAACGCGTGTATCTACAAATGTAAATTCATCGCTATTATTTAATACTAGGTGTTTACCCGTCAAAAATGACGGGGGAGATTGGCTGTTTTACCACCCAATTTTGTGCAAATGCAATAGGATTTTGCGCAATTAATTTCCCTAACTCGCCGCCTTTTCCTTCAACCGAGTTAACGCCCATTCGCATGAATTTTCTGAAACTTGATAGTCAACGTAAGTGTAATGATTTGGCAGTGTCGAACGACATGCAGTGCTTGATTCTCTTGTTTGCTGTGCTGCTTTTTCACGCCGAGCAACAGCCTGCTCCTCATTCTCACTTGATTGTCGGAAAGCTCGTGAACGCTGGACTTTTTTGTTTTGCACGGACGCTTAGAAATAGGAATAAAAAAATCTAAACAATGGTGCAAACCTCATCTTCTTAGCTCTTATATAGCCTGAGATATAGCAAATTCAAAAAAATTAGGAAACTTTCTCAGAATTCAAAACTCGCGAAATTCACAGATAACACTTATGTTCAAACATTGGGGTTATCGGGTTAGAATTGATAGATCTTTGCCAAATGTCAACCGATTTTCAAACCTTTTGGTTTATTTTGTTCCTCTGACATCCCTTTACAACTTTGCCGCTGACCAAAGTGGGGTTACCGCTGAAAATATTTTGCTAGGGGGCTTTAAAATATTTTGGGGGGAGATGGTGATATTTTAGGCGTAAAGTGGACTCTACTCCCAATTTTTTTTGTTTTGCACGGACGGTTAGAAAGAGGAATAAACAATCTAAACAATGGTGCAAACCTCATCTTTTTAGCTCCTATATAGCCTGAGATATAGCAAATTTAAAACGTTACAGCAATCATTTCTGAAGAACGCTTTTCCAAAAAATAAATCCCCAGTACGGTGACGGCGTCTGAAACTTTAATCCCCACTTGAAGGGTTAAATTTTAAAAAATAGGTATTAAGGCTAGGAAGGAATAAATACGTATAATAACGGGGGCAGGGCATTTGGAGAGGGAAGGGAGGATTGGGAGGAGGAAAGTGGGTTGTACGGGTTTTCGGAGCAGCGTTGTGTAGGTTTGGGAACGGGGTTTGTGGCCTAAGTTTTGGAACGGGGTTTGGGGCCGGTGGGGTAGGGCGAGCGGTGATGGGTTGGAGCCGGGGCAATTGGGAAAGGGATGGTGAGAGGAAATGGAGGGTTGAGAGAGGGATGGTGAGAGGGAATGGGAACGGGGGTTTGGGGCCTGGGGGTAGGCGGGGCGGGTATGGGTTGAGGCCTGGGGCGATTGGGAGAGGGATGGGGAGAGGGAAGGGGGATTGGGAGAGGGATTGGGAGAGGAGCGGGAAGGGGGACGGAGATTTGGGTCCGAGGCGGGAATGGGTTGGGCCTGGGCGATTGGGAAGAGGAATGGAGTGAAGGAAGGGGGACGGGGGTTTAAGCTGCAATTAAGACGCTTCGTTAAACGCTCCGTTGATAAAACAGTTTTGATTAAACAATATTTGGTTGTCAATGACAACAGCGTCTTGCAATATATGCCGTGTTGCCGTCGGACGGACCGTCCGCCGGACATCGAGAATTATATATATACTAGGTGTTTACCCGTCAAAAATGACGGGGGATATTGGCTGTTCTACCACCCGATTTTGCGCAAATGCAATAGCATTTTATGACGGGGGAGATTGGCTGTTTTACCACCCGATTTTGCGCAAATGCAATAGCATTTTATGACGGGGGCAATTGGCTGTTTTACCACCCGATTTTGCGCAAATGCAATAGCATTTTGCGCAATTAATTGTCCTTAACTCGCCGCCTTTTCCTTCAACCGAGTTAACGCCCATTCACATGAATTTTCTGAAACTTGATAGTCAACGTTAGTGTAATGATTTGGCAGTGTCGAACGACATGCAGTGCTTGATTCTCTTGTTTGCTGTGCTGATTTTTCACGCCGAGCAACAGCCTGCTCCTCATTCTCACTTGATTGTCGCAAACCTCGTGAACGCTGGACTTTTTTTGTTTTGCACAGAGGGTTAGAAAGAGGAATAAAATAGCTAAACAATGGTGCAAACCTCATCTTCTTAGCTCTTATATAGCCCGAGATGTAGCAAATTCAAAAAAAATTGGAAACTTTCTCAGAATTCAAAACTTTCGCGAAATTCGCCGATAATACTTATGTTCAAACATTGGGGTCATCAGGTTAGAATTGATAGATATTTGCCAAATGTCAACCGATTTTCAAACTTTTTGGTTTATTTTGTTCCTCTGACATCCCTTTAGAACTTTGCCGCTGACCAAAGTGGGGTTACCGCTTAAAATATTTTGCTAGGGGGCTTTAAACATTTTTTGGGGGGAGAGGGTGATATTTAAGGCCGTAAAGTGGACTCTACCCCCAATTTTTTTGTTTTGCACGGACGGTTAGAAAGAGGAATAAACAATCTAAACAATGGTGCAAACCACATCTTTTTAGCTCCTATATAGCCTGAGATATAGCAAATTTAAAACGTTACAGCAATCATTTCTGAGAACGCTTTTCCAAAAATTAAATCTCCAGTACGGTGACAGCGTCTGAAAATTTAATCCCCACTTGAGGGGTTAAATATAAAAAATAGGTATTGAGGCTAGGAATGAATAAATAAATAAATATATATATATATATATATATATATATATAATGGGGGCAGGGCATTGGGAGAGGGAAGGGAGGTTTGGGAGGAGAAAGGTGGGTTGTACGGGTTTCGGGAGCAGCGTTGTGTAGGTTTGGAAACGGGGTTTGGGGCCGGTGGGGTAGGGCGGAGCGCTGATGGGTTGGGGCCTGGGCGATTGGGAGAGGGATGGGTAGTTGGAAGGGGATAGGGAGAGGGAAGGGGAACGGGGGTTTAGGGCCGGGGCGGGAATGGGTTGGGGCTGGAATGGGTTGGGCCTGAGGCGATTGGGAGAGGGATGGGGAGAGGGAAAAGGGATGGGGAGAGGAAGGGGAACGGGGGTTTGGGGCCGGGGTCGGAATGTGTTGGGGCCGGGGTGATTGGGAGAGGGATGAGGAGAGGGAAAAGAGATGGGAGAGGAAAGGGGAACGGGGGTTTGGGGCCTGGGCCGGAATGGGTTGGGGCCGGGGCGATTGGGAGAGGGATGGGGAGAGGGAAAAGGGTTGGGGAGACGGAAGGGGAACGGGGTTTTGGGGGACAATTGGAAGAGGGATGGGGAGAGGGAAAAGGGTTGAGGAGACGGAAGGAACGGGGTTTGGGGCCGGGGTCGGAATGTGTTGGGGGCCGGGGTGATTGGGAGAGGGATGAGGAGAGGGAAAAGAGATGGGAGAGGAAAGGGGAACGGGGTTTGGGGCCTGGGCCGGAATGGGTTGGGGCCAGGGCGATTGGGAGAGGGATGGGGAGAGGGAAAAGGGTTGGGAGACGGAAGGAACGGGGGTTTGGGGGACAATTGGAAGAGGGATGGGGAGAGGAAAAGGGTTGAGGAGACGGAAGGGGAACGGGGGTTTGGGGGGCGATTGGGAGGGGGATGGGGAGAGGGGAAGGAGATGGGGATAGGGAAGGGAAAAGGGGTTTGGAGCCGGGGCGGGAATGGGTTGGGCCTGGGCGATTAGGAGAGGGATGGGGTGAGGGAAGGGGTACGGGGGTTTAAGCTGCAATTAAGACGCTTCGTTAAACGCTCCGGTTTGATTAAACAATATTTGGTTGTCAATGACAACAGCGTCTTGCAATACCCGCCGTGTTGCGGACGGACAGACGCGACAGACGGACATCGAGAATTATATAATAAGATAGACAACATTCATTCTGAAAGCAAGTCTATAATATAGCCTACCCTGCTCTTCAAAAACCGGCTGAACAATTAGTTAATGTCTAAATCCTTAATAACTAATAGGTGCTTATATATATATATATATATATATATATATATATATATATATATATATATATACAACGGTTCGGGCTCCAAGCACACCTCTACGCTGACGACACGCAAGTTTATGGAAGCAGCCCTCCTGCAGCAGTTCATCTGCTCCAGCAGCGTGTCACTAGGTGCCTGGTCGAGGTGACCAGGTGGTTGAAGTCACATCAGCTGCAACTCAATGCTTCTAAGACTGAAATATTATGGATCACCTCTGAGCGTCAGAAACACTTGACACCGACGACCTGTATCAGCATCGATGGACTTGAGGTGCAACCAGTGTTGTCTGTCCGGAATCTCGGGATCCACATCGATAGCACATTATCGATGAGGACCCATGTCTCGAAGACAATTGCCAGCTGTTTCAACGCACTCCGGCTGATCAGAAGTGTACGAAGATCAGTGTCAGTCACCGCCCTCAAGTCACTGGTTTCATCATTGGTGATGACCAAACTAGATTACGGGAACGCGACACTCGCCGGATCACCGAAACACCTGCTGGACCGTCTCCAGGTCGTATTGAACGCAGCGGCGCGGTTGATCTTCCAGGTCCCTTATCGTGAACATGTAACACCGCTTCTACGAGACTTACACTGGCCATCAATGCCAGAGCGGATCCAGATTAAGTTGGCAACGCTGGCTTATCGCTGCCTGAACGGTATTGGCCCAGAGTACCTGACGACGGAATTAGTACGAGTCGCAGATCAGGCAGGTCGGCGTCGCCTGAGATCTGCTGGAACCGCTTCTCTGGTTGTTCCTTTGATGCGCCTTCGTACTGTAGGCGATCGTGCCTTTCCCGTGACTGCTGCAAGGGCATGGAACCGCCTGCCTTCTTCAGTTCAACTCTCCCTAACGCCAGACACCTTCAAGAAGAATCTTAAAACTTGGCTATTTCGCACGAGCTATTGTAATTTATAATTTGTAATGTGTCCACGCAGTCACTGTATTAGTTGCCACATAAATCTCTACGTTGTATAATAATAATAATATAATAATACAGTATAATGTATAATATATTTTCCAATGTAGATCACGGGTAGATCACGGGTGATCATTGGTGGCAATTCCAGAATGAAGGTGATACTTTATCTCGCTATCGTTGCTGTCATAGCAACCGTTGCTATGGGACATGTAACAGGCCCTCTGTTAATTGGAACTTGCTTGTGCCTCAATGGCAACGGTGTCAATGTTCGTAGGACAGGTAAGACTGCTTCTGTTCTGTTTTGTGCATTAGCATTTTCTCGACTTTTTGAAAAAACGAATAAAATCTACGCAATCCCAAGGATAACTCCATTATTAACAATCGTTCGCCTTAAAAGTTAACATAGGGCCTATGGATAATCTATGGGCATCAGAATGGCGCCAGAAAAATCATAATATTACTTGTAGCACTTGAAGTAGCCGTTCATAACATCGCCGACGACCGAAAAGAGTCCCAGGCTACACTTTTCTCTGTTAATTTAGAAGTCAGAGTCTGCACCATTGAATTTGTATATGATTTGGCGGTTTTTCTAGTGTTATCTGACTAACACAAAATCAACAATCAGACAATTGTTTGTTCTGACACTTAATGCCATCCCTAAAATAAATTATTTGAATATTGATTCATCCACAGGGCGAGACGACGCTTGGGAGTAGCTCGGTTAAGTAAGCAAACAAGTAAGTAAAATTTCGTGAATTTATAAAGCGCTTTGGATAGTAGAGAGTAGTATAAACGTACAGTAGTTACGTATTCTTAGGCGCCTAGCCATTCTTAAAATAGCTATGGGAAAGGTGAATGATCAGCCACCCAATGGTCAATATATTGTACTGTATCCGAAAGGCAGTGAGGCGGTTATCGGCGGAACCGCTGCATGCCTGCAGTGGCGTAGCTAGGCAAAGTGCCGCCTGGGGCGAAAATAAAAAGTTCCGCCTTTTCGCGGCGGAAAATTTTCAAAATTTCCTGGTAAAAACCTTACCAGTCAAGTCTTTAAAAAAGTCTGACAAGCAAACAACGTTATCAAGTCTCTAAAAATGTCTGACAAGCAAAAAACACCCCCTACTATTATTATTATTATTCGACTATTTATGAAGCGCCGTAACATGGCCATCGGCCAAAACCAAAAGCGCTGTACAATCAACACACAGCTAATAACTGTACGATCTGGTGAACAAGTACGTTTTTAGTTCTTTGGCGAACGTTTCATGAGAAATAGTCCCGGCCAGCGAATCGGGGAGCGCATTCCACAGAAGTGGGTTGCCGTGAGTCATGGAGCGCTCACCAAACTTCCTAATAATCTAATAATAGTCTAATAATTATAAAAAATTAGGAAATTTCGAAAATGCCGCCCTAGGGCAACTGCCGCCGGTGGGCGCTTTTGTCCCTCTGCCCCCACGCTACGCCACTGCGTGCCTGAAAGCTTCGGAGTCACGACGAGGTCGTGCCAGAGGGATAACCTCGATGATCCGCAAACACCCGATCACGTGGAAGTCTTCCAGCTGTGTCACGTCTTCAGAAAGTAAGGCCCAGCACGAGGGCAAGTTACGTGGAGATCTTGAGATAGTTATTTATCCTTCCAGATTCTGCTCATTGGGTACTTGACTGATGATGCTAGGCGTATGCGACTCTTCACGTCCTCATTGCAGCGTCCATCTGATGGCTGGCTGTTCCCAAGATTTATGTCCTCATTGCCAGTGGCGTAACGTGGGGAGGCACTTTGTTGACAGCCCCCCGGGCGGGGGGGGCCGAAGAGGGGTCTAAGCTAAGGTTAGGTTAGGGTTAACCCTAATTTAACCCTAGAAATGATGTGTTGACGACCTTTTTTTTGTTCGTCAGGATGAAAAAGGAGAGGGTTAGGGCTAGGGTTAGGGTTAGGGTTAGGGTTAGGATGACGGGAGAGATTGGCTGTTTTACCACCTGATTTTACGCAAATGCAATAGCATTTTGCGCAATTAATTGTCCTTAGCTCGCCGCCTTTTCCTTCAACCGAGTTAACGCCCATTCGCATGAGTTTTCTGAAACTTGATAGCCAAGGTAAGTGTAATGATTTGGCAGTGTCGAACGACATGCAGTGCTTCATTCTCTTGTTTGCTGTGCTGCTTTTGCGCGCCGAGCAACAGCCTGCTACTCATTCTCACTTGATTGTCGCAAACCTCGTGAACGCTGGACTTTTTTGTTTTGCACGGACGCATAGAAAGAGGAATAAAAAGGCTAAACAATGGTGCAAACCTTATCTTCTTAGCTCTTATACAGCCTGAGATATAGCAAATTCAAAAAAATGGAAACGTTCTCAGAAGTCAAAACTTTCGCGAAATTCACCGTTAATACTTATGTTCAAACATTGGGGTCATCGGGTTAGAATTGATAGATCTTTGCCAAGTGTCGACCGATTTTCAAACTTTTTAGTTTATTTTGTTCCTCTGACATCCCTTTACCAGCTTTGCCTCTGACCAAAGTGGGGTTACCGCTGAAAATATTTTGCTAGGGGGCTTTGAAATGTTTTGTGGGGGAAGAGGGTGATATGCTAGGCCGTAAAGTGGACTCTACCTAAATTTTTTGTTTTGCACGGACGGTTAGAAAGAGGAATAAACAATCTAAACAATGGTGCAAACCTCATCTTTTTAGCTCCTACATAGCCTGAGATATAGCAAATTTAAAACGTTACAACAATCATTTCTGAAGAACGCTTTTCCAAATGTTAAATCCCCAGTACGGTGACGACGTCTGAAAATTTAATCCCCACTTGAGGCGTTAAATATAAAAAAATAGGTATTGAGGCTAGGAAGGAATAAATATGTATATAAAAACGGGGGCAGGGCATTGGGAGAGGGAAGGGAGGTTTGGGAGGAGGACGGTGGGTTGTACGGGTTTTCGGAGCAGCGTTGTGTAGGTTTGGGAACGGGGTTTGGGGCCGGTGGGGTAGGGCGGAGCGGTGATGGGTTGGGGCCGGGGCGATTGGGAGAGTGATGGAGAGAGGTACGGGGGTTGGGAGAGGGGTGAGGAGAGAGAATGGAACGGGGTTTGGGGCCGCCTGTCGGGTAGGGTGGGGCAAGTATGGGTTGGATCCTGGGCGATTGGGAGAGAGTTGGTTAGAGAAAAGGGGATGGGGAAAGGAAAGAGGATCGGGAGTTTGGGACCGGGGCGGGAATGGGTTGGAGCCAGGGCGATTGGGAGATATATAGGAGAGGGAAAAAGATGGGGAGAGGGAAGGAGAACGGGGTTTGGGGGCGGGAATGGGTTGGGGTCGGGGCGATTGGGAGAGGGATGTGGAGAGGGGAAGGGATGGGGAAAAGAAAGGAGAAAGGGGTTTGGGGCCGGGGCGGGAATGGGTTGGGGCCTGGGCGATTGGGAGGGGGATGTGTGAGGGAAAAGGGACGGGGGTTTACGCTGCAATTAAGACGCTTCGTTAAACGCTCCGTTGATAATAGTTTTGATTAAACAATATTTGGTTGTCAATGACAACGGCGTCTTGCAATATCTGCCGTGTTGCCGTCGGACGGTAAGACCGTCCGCCGGACATCGAGAATTATATATATACTAGGTGTTTACCCGTCAAAAATGACGGGGGATTGGCTGTTTTACCACCCAATTTTGTGCAAATACAATAGGATTTTGCGCAATTAATTTCCCTAACTCGCCGCCTTTTCCTTCAACCGAGTTAACGCCCATTCGCGTGGATTTTCTGAAACTTGATAGTCAACGTTAGTGTAATGATTTGGCAGTGTCGTAAGACATGCAGTGCTTGATTCTCTTGTTTGTTGTGCAGCTTTTTCACTCCGACCAATGGCCTGCTCCTCATTCTCACTTTATTGTCGCAAACCTCGTGAACGCTAGACTTTTTTGTTTTGCACGGACGGTTAGAAAGAGGATTTAAAAATGCTAAACAACGGTGTAAACCTCATTTTCGTAGCTCTTATATAGCCTGAGATATAGCAAATTCAAAAAAGTAGGAAAGTAAAATTAAAAATATTTAATGGAACAGAAACCGATTTAGGAATTCAGTCATGATACAGCAATAGCATCAATGGGAATGGACATAATGCCTTCGCTGGATCATGTAATTTTGATCAGAATTCTCAGAATTCAAAATTTTCACGAAATTCACCGATAATAATTATGTTCAAACATTGGGGTTATCGGGTTAGAATTGATAGATCTTTACCAAATGTCAACCGATTTTCAAACTTTTTGGTTTATTTTGTTCCTCTGACATCCCTTTATAACTTTGCCGCTGACCAAAGTGGGGTTACCGCTGAAAATATTTTGCTAGGGGGCTATAAAAATATTTTGTAAGAGAGGGTGATATCTTAGGCCGTAAAGTCGACTCTAGCCCCAAATATTTTTGTTTTGCACGGACGATTAGAAAGAGGAATAAACAATCTAAACAATGGTGCAAACCTCATCTTTTTAGCTCCTACATAGCCTGAGATATTGCAAATCTAAAACGTTACCGCAATCATTTCTGAAGAACGCTTTTCCAAAAATTAAATCCCCAGAAGAGTGATTTATGTCTGAAAATTTAATCCCCAGTTGAGGGGTTAAATTTAAAAAAATAGGGTTTGAGGTTAGGAAGGAGTAAATATATATAATAACGGGGGCAGGGCATTGGGGGAGGGAAGGGAGATTTGGGAGGAGGAAAGTGGGTTGTACGGGTTTTCGGAGCAGCGTTGTGTAGGTTTTGGAACGGGGTTTGTGGCCGCAGGTTTGGGAACGGGGTTTGGGGCCGGTGGGCTAGGGCGGAGCGGTGATGGGTTGGGGCCGGGGCGATTTGGAAAGGGATGGTGAGAGGAATGGGAACGGAAGTTTGGGGCCTGTGGGGTAGTCAGGGCGGGTATGGGTTGGGGCCTGGGGCGATTAGGAGAGGTTTGGGGAGATGGAAAAGGGGTTGGGAGAAGGAAGGGGGTTGGGAGAGGGAAGGGTAACGGGGTTTGGGGCCTGTGGGGTAGGGTGGGGCGGGTATGGGTTGGGGCCTGGGCGGGGATGTGTTGGGCCAGGGCGATTGGGAGAGGAAAGAGGGGTTGGGAGAGGAATGGGAATGGGAACGGGGTTTGGGGCCTATGGGGTAGGGCAGGGCGGGTATGGGTTGGGGCCTGCAGGCCAGGAGGGGGGTGTTGGGGCCAGGGCGATTGTGAGAGGGATGGGAAGAGTGAAGAGGGATTGGGAGAGGGATGGTGAGAGGGAATGGAAACGGAGGTTTGGGGCCTATGGGGTAGGCGGGCGGGTATGAGTTGGGGCCTGGGGCGATTGGGAGAGGTTTGGGGAGAGGGGGGGA